>CM070639.1:24416952-24809941 GCA_036346255.1 Ampelocalamus luodianensis
AAACAAGCGCCGGATGCCTAGTTGCATGAAACATTTCCAATTGAAACCGTATGAATAGACTCTTTCAGGCAAAAGAGCATTCTGTCTGAATGTTTAACCCATGTAAAGAATCGACAACAACCAAAGAGTGGAGACACACCGACCGTCGTCTCAATAGTTCAACACTACTTCTACACGAAGGGCCAGGTGTTGCCACTGGAAATTCCGTCTGAATGTTTAGCCCCTAGAAAAGAATGGCGATGGGCAATCATCTAATACAGCACAAACGTGCGTTAGAACGCAAACTAGAGGCCATTACCATCAGTGTCCAATTGTCCATACAGAACACAGTGTACCTGTATAAAGTACATTATGGAAAACGACTTTTAAAAACGGATACCAAACACTACAG
Organism: Ampelocalamus luodianensis; assembly: GCA_036346255.1. Taxonomy (NCBI): domain Eukaryota; kingdom Viridiplantae; phylum Streptophyta; class Magnoliopsida; order Poales; family Poaceae; genus Ampelocalamus; species Ampelocalamus luodianensis. Next base: position 24,417,344 of record CM070639.1, read on the forward strand.
TGAGTTCAATCATCATGGATCAACAAAAAGGAACCCTTGAATCCATTCAACAACAGTGGCGCTGTTCATCTAGCAACAACCATGTAAAGATTTTCATCAAGGGAAGACAGCAGGATCTTTTGGGTTGCAACTTAAGTGGCGACTGGCGTTTCTACTTTGCGGGTATCTTGTACTGTCTTCTGTGATTCCTTTATGTACTTCCACCCACGTTTGTTAACTCCGCTGATTCTTATTGGAGCATCTGCCGCTTGCACACCTGAAAGAGAAGCAGATGAGAGAACTACGAGAAATCGTGGGTATAATCCGGACATAAGATAATTTAATTTTATGTTGTGCCAACTATGTATGTTTTCTGTAATTTAGTTCAAAAGCCAGAGTATGCCTTTTGACTGTAGATTTCAACGTTTTGCTTCCTAAACGTTTTTTACTGGGACCAGTCAAATGTAACCAGGTTGTGACTTGTGACAAACAGCAACGTGATAAACTTGATTAAAAAAAACAATCAAAACCACCTGATTTCTATCATGATACTTGAAAATGAATAGCTGGGGGCAAACTAAGGCAGCATACAACTGAAAGTTTTGGAGCACAGAACAGAAATGAGAGAAAACTGGTACTACCTTCAGTCACAAAAGAAAGTCATTTTGAGCATTGACACGGTCCTGAAAATTCAATTTTGACCACTCATTTCTATTGTTATGTATTTATAAAACCTACTAAAATTATAATATTATAAAACTATAAAAGTATTTTTCAAGACAAATATACACATATCATTTTCATGTGTCCATTCTAAATATTCAAAAAGATATTGATAGCCAAAGTTTATAATGTTTGACTGCACGTCACCCAAAACGACTTCCTTTTGTGACTGGATGTGGTATTTGGAGAAACAAATCATCTGTTCATCTAGTGTATTCTGAAAGCTATGTGTATAATTTTTCATGTCATTGAAAAAGATAAACAACACATAACAGTTTCGTATTACTTGGGAGTGAAAACAAAAACATTAAATAAACGGAGATTCAAAGACTGTAGATGAGTTCAAACTTGTCACAAGCAGGAAATAGAATATGAGTCCAGTTATGTAAAATCAATGGAGATTCGAGAGTATGAGACTCATATACTTGTATAGGATTATCAATGCCTCAAGAGATCTTAAAGTCATACATAGATACATTACCGAAATCAAGTACATCAGGAAAAAAAATACCAATTGGTTGGCCTACCCCACCATGTCAGTTTGTTGTTGATGTTGAAGCTGGCATTAATTGTCATTTGTATAACCATTAAAGCTTGATCAACTGTTATGTGCAATACATTTTGTATTGATGAGTATCTTCTTACACTTGCTGCCCTGTGTTTCTTTTCTCTACTGCTTGTTGGTTAAGACCTTACAAATTTACAACGTCCTAGAAAATGTATCATATGTTCTAACTGCTACTGAGCATTCCTTATGGTTTTGCAATTGCATACGCCTAGCTATGAAATTTTAAGTTGCGCATTTCTATTGTGAAGCTCATGTTTTCTTTTCTCGAGGTTCATACCATTCAGAAACTCTTGCTTGAAGTCGTACCAGAAACCCAGGCCAAGCTCAGCTAGAAATTTGCAAGTTTAGTATTATCCAACGACACAGTTCAAGGGACACTGGATTATACACAATAACCATTAGTGGAAGAACACAAAGGAATGAAAAGAAAGTCTAAGTACAACTAAAACTTACACTGAAGAAGGATTCCTGGAAAAGCTAAGGATTAGTAGTTCTTTTTCACAATTGATTTCGAAAAAGAATGGGTCCAGTGTTTTTCTTACGTATCAAACCTCAAAACCTACAAAGTGCAGGTCCTTCTTCCATATTTGCATTGAGCTATGAGTGAGTAAAAAATTAACTGTTACTTTACCTAAAGACAATTCTGTTGTGAAATTCATTAGCCAAGACGCAAAGAACTATTAAGACAAAGTTATCCCAAATCAGAATCATAAGGCATAATCAAATTATTTTGAGGATAACAAGTTGCAAACAGAAGTCAGAGACTAGTGTGTGCAGGTGCACAGATTGATGCCTAGCAATAGTAGTAGTCTTCCACGGCACATGTTGTGCCAAACTACACACGCCCTATCACGTCATACACATCAGAAATCCACTAAAAAACATCAATGGCCGTTATAATAACATCTTCAAGTCAGGTATTGCCAAATTAGGAAGAAAGTAGGAGAGATTGAATCATTGAACACCAACCGGCCTTGTACCGAATCCCCCACACCTTCCCGTGCCGACCGTCCTGCATTACACGAATCACAAAATCACAACAGAGCAACAAAAATGAGAAGAAAGATATAATCCAAATGAGCAGAGAGAGAGAGAGAGAGTAGGGGATGGATAACCTGTAGAGGTTGATCTTGGTGATCTGGTAGGAGACGTCGCGCCAGGTGGTCTTGGCGACCTTGTAGCCGACGCCCCACTCCGGCAGGAACTGCACCACGTCGAACAGGTTCTTCTTCTTCCTTCTCTTCGCCTCCTTCGCCACCGCCTCCGCAGCCTCTCCCTCCGCGGACGCCGCCGGCGTCGCGCTGGTGCTCAGTGCTCTCTGCGCTATCGGCGGCGCGAGCGAGGGACCGCCGGAGCAGGCCCACCGCCCTCTGCGCCATGGCCATCGGGAGCCGATGGGGTGAGTGCGATCTCGGGAGGTCGCAGCAAGAGCAGGAGGAGGCGAGCTCCGGCGAGGGGACGGGGAGGCAAGGGCGGGAGGCGGGGCTAGGGTTTTGCGTGGGTTTGCGGATGAGGCCACCGAGAGGGCGAGAGGAGAGGTGGGCTTGGATAGATCTGGGCCGCTCACTGCACTATCGTTTGGACGGACGGTAGCAAAACTTTTTTTCTCCTGATGGCTTATGCTCTGCAGCTCAGGTCTGGTGCGGTTTACAAACTTTTGAAAAAAAATTGGTAATATTTTCAAGTGTCCGTGTAGTTTGGAATCTGAAATTGGAGATGATAATGAAATATAAGTTAAAGAATGCGAGATCGGTGGTGCAATAACACAAATAGCCACTTGAGCAAAATGAAAAAAATAGGTTTAGGGTTGCCATACGTATTGTTGTCCGATAGTATTATTCGTAGAACTGATTCCATTGGAAAAATATTGCGACATATTTAATAGTCAAAATATTTGAGAAAAGAGAATTAAGTTTAAAAGACTTTATAATTTAATTGGGAATTACATAGCGCGCTGGGTTTGGTTACATGTATTAGAAACGACAATATACACGAATCAACAAACCGAATACACCAATGATACATGCGCGCCTTTTTGAAATAAAAAAAAAAGGTTAATTGGAATAAAGTTAATTAGTCCTAGCGGCCCATCGGTCCCTTCCCCTTGTCTCTGGACTGCCTGCGGCGGCGGTCAGTCTCAAAGTCAGCTATGTTCTGCGAGACGGACTGGATGATTGAATGTTATTAGAATAATATAACAATAGGCCAAATCAATAATCAGGATACAAATTAAACATAACTTACCTCTTCGATATGGAGCACACTCGGGCGATAGAGGCGCTAGGACAACCATGGTCTCACTGCGAGAGCCTTCCTTGTCCGCGCGTGCTCGGCCCGATCGTACTCAACTTCTGTTCGGGGTCCTCCACCACCTAGCTTTCTTGGGCTCCTTGGTGCCTTTTCTAGGTCGGGTATGCAAGGTTTCCGGCGTTCGAAGGTCGGCTCGCTTAGTGTAGTTGAACATATACTCTACTCGATGAATGTCCTATCGTGCATGTCAAGTCTTGATCCATTGGAAGAAGTTACATCGCATCTTAAATGCGCCATTATGCATTCACGAAGTTAGGGATATGTGGAATCCAATGTAACATGTGAAAAATCTATAAGTTCGCTTACAAGAATGTTCCGCTCGGGCAGTGGTCGCGGGCCCGGGTGTGTGGGTGAATGATCTTCGCTGGTTCTTTGCACACATTGCGGGCGTGGGAAGCGCATCCTTCATAGAATAATCGCGGTAGGGTTTAGCCATCTCGGCAAGCCACTTGCGCTTCCGCAACATCTTCTCGTAGAAGTTCGACGACTAGTCCGACATCTCCTTCCTCTCTGTTGTGTGAACCAAGTTGGAGTGAAGTATTGGGTATGATGGTGTAGTATTGTCCTCTAGCTTTTTTCTCCCTCCTTTTATGAGCAGATAGGGTGCAATGCAGAGGGTGGAAGGAGAAGTGCAAAGACATTGATATGAAAAGATGGTATGGCAGAGTGTGGTCCTTTCGGTACAAAAGGTAGCGTCGCAGTATGTTGTCTTTAGTCTGAAAAGTCGGCATGGCGGAGTGTGGTCATTCGATGCGAAAAGGTAGCCAGCGATGTAGAGTGTGGTCATTTCGGTTTGAAAATATAGCGTCCGCGGTGTGATGTCTTTTCGATCTACAAAGGTGGAAGTGTGTGTGGCATGACGATTATGCGATCTTTTGGTGCGAAAATGTGGCATGACCTAATGTTATCTTTCGTTACGAAAAGTTGTTGTGACGAGTGTGGTCATTCATGCGAAAGGTAGCGTCGTAGTGTGATGTCCTCTCGGTCCATAAAGGTGGCGGTCGTGCCCTCGCGATGTCGCGATCATTTCGCCTTAAAGGTAGCGTCACGGTGTGCTTCCTTTCCGATGCGCAAAGGTGGAAGTGCGTGGCTTTGACGGCGTCACGGTCTTCGATGCGAAAAGGTAGCGTGACCTAGTGTTATCTTTCGTTCTAAAAGGTGTCGTGACAGAGTGTGGTTATTTCGGCCTGAAAAGGTAGTGTCGTAGTGTGTTGTCTTCTCGGTATGCAAAAGTGTAATACCGAAGTTCATACGTGGATCCCTTGTCATTTACGTTCATACAGACCAAGTTGCCAAAATTTAAAAACTTCTTCCAATTCATAAAAAGCATACAACATCGTTTATACATGATCTCTTATGCAAACAACCACCACTACTTAATGCATATTGAACACACTACCAGAAGGATACACACACATAAGTTTCTCGAACCACTTCAAATGGTCAAGAATCTTGTCAAAGCACTCATCTGCAGGTGACATGTTAACTATTGGACCATATGGAACTACATGCAGACGTTTAACTGCTCTTTCGACCGCAACACCAATAGAGTCCGCCCACTGAAAGTACTGGCAACTGTCGGCCTGAAAACCACACCAAATAGTGAAAAAGAAGTGACAAACAAACCCTAAATACAAATACCAGCATTCGCGGAAGTCGATCTCATTGAGAAATAAGGACACTTGTAGAACACACGCCCACTGTTCTCTTCAGTGTCAGAGTACAAGACATTTGCCTGGACATCACAATTCGGGCAATTCACACGCCTTGCACTCACCGGCGCCACCACTCTTCATCTCATTGAAATAGACGCTTGAGACATGTCGCCAAGTAGGCTACAAGAGATAGGTTAGAAGAGAGAGGGCTAGAGTTTAGTTGTTTGGGTGGGCTTTTGTGGTGGTGGGGTTCGGGATGCTGGGTAATTTTTTTTAATATTATAATTTAGGCAAATTGTCATTTGAAATGGCGAGAGGATCTGGATCCATAAGTCTCTGTGCCATTCCAAATGAAGGCGCAATCTCCCCTATAAAAGACCCTAAAATCCCCAAATTCGAGCAAAACTCACTTTTATTTAGAAAAAAATATAAAGAGGGGAGGGAAGGGAGAGGAGCACAGAGGAGTAGAGGGAAGGAGAGGAGGTAGCGAAGCACTAACCGTTCGGTCGTCCGCCTTTGAGGTAAATTTTTTAACTTAATGGATTACGTAGTTTTAGATCTATGCTTACGTAGTGTAGTATGTTGTAGATAGTCCTTTTTGGTGGATAGTTTAGTCTTAGATATGTTGTTAATCGTGGAAATCTTGTTTATGACGCAACACGTCAAATATATCGGATGCAACCAATTTAAAAATTACTCTTGTCGAGGAACTATTCTAGAGGTCTGAGGATTGATTTGCGTTATTTCCAATCGCGACCAGTAACCTAACAAGACCGGAGCGTACATGGGGCCATTTGTGATGCGATGGTTGTTCCACACATTCGACTTGGACCATCTTGTGTATGATCTGAAATGAGTTACCTTGCCAACCGAGCACAATAGGGCACATATTGGGAGTTAATGCAGCTCAAGGGAACTAGCTCATGGTTGGCGAGGGAGGAAGGGTGGGATTTGGTCCTTCTAGCCCAAGCATATGCCAATGAAATTCCTACATCGGTGGCTAAACAAGCAGGTGGAGGTGATGCCGAAGAAGAAGTTGGGAACTCCAGCGTGGCGGGGAGGTCGCGGAGTTCTTGATGTTGTCGATGAAGACCGTGAGGAAAGAGTTCCTTCATCGGGCAAGCTAGTGGGGTTCTTGATGAAGGTGAGGAGATCGAATGCCTAGTTGAAAGGATGGATCTTGAAAACTAGGATTACCAAGCATTGTCAAAAGATGAAGAATCTGATGAGAAGGATGTTGTAGAACAACAGACAGTTCTATCTCAGTGGAACACATACCAGTTCGACAACCTCGTCATTAATGAAGGCTCCTATGTCTGTGAGAGTGCGCGAGCGAGCAGTCGGGCAAGAAGCCATGCACAAATGCAAGGAGGTCGTGCAGGAGGCTGTCAGATTCTGAAGTCCAACCCAAGATGCTACGACATGAAGTACGACATAGGGGAATATCCATAGCGAGTGCATGCATTCTAGCTTAAGTAGGACACCTACTGGAAATGCTCTATAGTAGTACCTCACACATGTGTTATCATTTGAATCAACGATCCCACAAGAACATGTCATCGGACTTCACGCAAACATCATGTATAGTGAGCGTGGATAATCTAGATTTCAAACCACGATCCATCATTCGAGCAATAGAGGCAAGGTTCCAGTACACAATCAGCTATACTAAGGCGTGGAAGCAAAATAGAAGGCATTGGAATCAAGGTTCAGTACGTTTGAGGACTCCTACCGCAACCTCCCCGACCAACTCCGAGTCATACAAGACAGAAATCCCGACACTCATGTCGACATTCAAGATGACACACATCCGTGGTGGGAACAGAAGAGGGTACTCAAGCGAGCATTCTTTGCCTTTGGTCCATGCATCAATGCATTCCAGCATTGTCATCTAATCTTGTGTGTGGATGACACATTTTTGACTGAGAAGTACAAGGGAAAGATACTTACTGCAATAGCGACGGACGGAAACAATCAGGTTCTTCTCGTGGCCTTCGCATTTGTTGAAAGCGAGAACATAGACAATTGGTTGTGGTTTCTGAAGAACGTGAAGATCTCTGTTGTACAGGATCGTCCTAACGTATGCGTTAGAAACTATGTGATAATGTTTTGCTTACAAATATGTTGTGATAATATTGTTTCTTATTACAGTCATATTTTATTTCTTGTTATGATGTGCGTCCAGTTGTAATGTGTAACTTATCTTGTTTTTGTTTCTTACTATGTGACAACGTTTAGTTGGTTGGTGCTATGTTGTGGTTCTGATGCTGGAGTGGAGTGGTCCGAAATAAGCAAATTAAAAATAACGGTAGAAATTTAAATAAAATAGTACTAAATGTTTTGATTGAATTCTGCACACAAAAAATAAAAAAATTCCAAACCAACTAGCGACATGCCTCTTGTTGCCAATTGAACGATGATAGGGCCACGTGTCGGTTGGACCGCGACGATGAGCTTTTGCAAAAAAATCGACTATTTAATTTTGTAATTTGTTATTAAATTAATATCATTTTAAAAAAATCACTAACTTTTGACCCTTGATGAATCGGCTTTTAATATAGCCAAATTTTATGGATTCAAACTTGTAAGTGTACAACTAGCGCTTGGACGTCGATAGGAAGCGCTTAGGAGCAACATCGTGAATCACATCCACAACACCTGTAATCAACGTCTACAACAAAAACTAAATAATTGTGACGGCAATGTCAAAAAAATAATTGAAAATTTTATTTTCACACCAAAATTGGATGAAACTATGAGTATACAATTTAGTAGCATTTTAAAACTAATTTAGGAATCCCAAACCAAATGAATTTACACTGTTACAATATTGCAACATTTGAAATCGCGGTGACAACATTTTATAATTACTCATACAACAATTGGAGACAATGTTTGCAACAAATCAAAAATATTACACAAGATTTCTATAATTTATACCCAAAGTTTCTTGTCAAACAAATTTAGAACGCTACAGCGCTGCAACATTCGAAAATAATAGTTACAACATTGTGTAACCAAGGATGCAACAACTGGAAAATAGATCTGCAACAACCACAACCCCTAGGACAGATTCTTGCAACAAATGGAGAAAGAGCTTGCAACAAAGCCAAGAAAATACATGCAACAACCTTACTGAAGCTAAGCTCGGGAGAGTAGGAAGGAGACGGACGCCCACACCACCACCTCGTCGTCGGCCATCCCGGATTTGGTAGGGACAAGGCTGGCCTGGCACCACCGCCTCGTTGCCACTTGACCGCCTCCTCCTCTTCTCGTCATCAACAGTAGTTCCTCCGACCTCGGCATTGCCAGATCCAATGAGCTTAAGCCATGGTGGCGGCCGCACCCAACTTCATCTCTAGATCCAACATGGACAAGGAAGGCGTAGGGAGGCATGGTCGCGGAGCGGCACCAATTTGGTGGCGATAAAGCGCCGATGGAGAGAGGGTAGGAGGGAGGAAAGAGGAGGTACAAACGCATGGAAGATGGTGGCGGGATGCCCGAGAGACGGAGGTGAGTTTGGGAGAGGAAGTTGAGTGCTTGAATTTGGGAACTTCGAGAATGGTGTGGAGATGGGAGTCATTGAAGTGAAGATTGTGTAGTGGGCGAGTTAGTAAGTGGTTGAGACGAAGCATCCGTCTGAGTGAGTGCAATGGACCTGCAGGCGCTATCATTACCCTTTTCTTTTTACTAAGAGTGCAATATTTTTTTAACTCAAGTGATTTTTGCAATGGCAGGAGCAATTATATTGGACTGATGAGAATGCAGAAATTTCAATTTTGAAGGAAAAAGGATGTTCCCTTTAAAATTACTATATAGTCCTCTGTTTGAGATGGAGCCTAAATTTGAGATTGCAGAACTTGAGGAGCACTCTAAAAAGTTTATGTTAGTTTTCTTAAAGCATACAGAACTTGCTGAGTTGATCAAGATAATGTTGTTTGGTAGAACCGTTTTCAAAATACTTAAGTGTTTGACTATCTGCTTTTGCTTTTTGTGCAAACCACGTTACAACAAAGACATTAATTGCTACATTCCAAATAACACAAGATAAAGAAATAGTTTAGGAAGGAAAAAATATCACCTAAGCGAATATGAAACGATCAGCCACTGGATAGACATAATTTGTTAAACTTAAATCTGATTTGCCTATTCTAATTTACAGAATAGGTATTCACATTCGCTTTTCTGTAACAACTTTGGAAAATAAGCATGCCACAACTACCGTAAATTAGCACCTTAGTGTAGGGGTACGGGTAGACTACGCTAGCAACAATTCAAAATTTCTACCACGTAAACCAGGATGCCAAGCAAGTTAAATGATCACAGATCATTACCACCGGCACGCGGTCTGGTGAAGTAAGTCGGAGCGGCCTAGTCCGACGATGAACGCGCCGATGTAGTGGTCGTAGATGATCGTCCAACGTTCTCATAGTCGATCGTCTCCTCCAGCAACCTCCGCAGTTCCTTGTGAAGATCGCGGACCGTCCTCGGCCCAGCGGCAACGCGATGGCGCCTCTCGGTATCCACGTCGGAGAAGGAACAACCGTGCGGCGGTGTGCTAGCACCAAGTCGCGCGGAAGGCTCTCTCAAGAAGATGGCGGCTAGGGTTTGGTGCAAACAACTCACGTGTCTCTCTCGCCTCCTCGCACTAGCGCAAGCATCTCCTTATATATAGTGCCCCATGTCGGATCCTATCCAGAACACATTTGACGAATCGTATTTGTCCGATTTGTTCCATCCCATTAAGTGTGTGACCCGTTAGGTTTATGTATGTCGGTTGTGACTCGAAAACCCTTTCCGACCACGAGTCGTAGCGGTCCCTAGCGGGACATAATGATTCGAATACACACAAATTATATCGACGAACCTTAATGCAACATGATCTCGACTAGGTCATCATCACTTACGACCGAGTCCTATCTTTATCGACCGATTCGCGCTCGGTCACGACTAGTTTGTAACTCCTTACGACGAGGTTTCGACCACTCTGTGATTTCGTTCGATCGGTCTCGACTTGCTCGTATCACCATCGACTTATGCGGACACGATCGAACTAAGCGACTTACTCTAGTATTCTCCTTACGCCTCACGATATCTGGTTTGAACTCGGGTGAGATAATGTGTCATCCATGGGATTCAATACTTTCTCGATCGAGTTGTCGGATAACCTTATGTGGTCGAACACCCGACCACTAGTGGCATGGCTATGCACTTTCTTTATCCGACCACTTGAGGGGCCCAGAGACATCTCTCTCGTTATGTTAGGAGGGGCAAAATCCCATATCCGACCAGTCACATCCCTCTGTATGTTTTATAGCATGCGAAAGCTACCTTTATAACTACCGATTCTGAGTAGCGTTTGGCAACCTAAGAGTGCTATTACATGTAGGGAACCATGCGATCTCGAGTCTAAGGATTATACATCATCATTGCTTGAGACCAACTAATGACACATAGAATCGTAACAATCTCAATAGTATCTCACGGTGGGTCAATCCAACCCCACGTTTTCTAACATGTGTTCACATTATTGATTCGATATCCCTATATCTATGACCGGTGAAACATGGTCATCAATCAATATATGCGCTGGTCGTAGAGTCACTGATGTTCCGATCAGTGACATTCGACTAGTGATACTTTTAGAACGACATCATACAAGTCGAAGAGTTTCACCAACAAGTCACATACTCGTTGATCTTGGAACTAACGATTCATTCAAGGAGAATAACATTTATTCAAAACTCATAAACATAGACATGATACAATCATCTCTATGATTGCCTCTCGGGCATATCACCAACACTTAGGTAGTGAGGTATAATCAGATTGAGAGAAACTTAAGGCTACAATTCTACAAAGGTGTATAGTTACAGGCTTACAGCGTACCACCTGCTACCTGGTCGTATAGCTCATTTCAACCAGGAGGGCAGAAGGAAACCGGTGAGCCAGTTGGAATTACGCGAGATGTGCTCTTCTGGGGCAATTTAAGCTGCTTGCTTTTACCCCTTTTACGGCCAGGCAAATAATACGATGGCAAATGGGGCTAATGAGTAATGAATTTGAGAAAGATACTATCGAACGTGTAGTAGTCTTTGAGGGTCGTACTAAGATAACACAGCAGACCAACAATCAACCAATTTCTTCTCTTGCCTACACTAGTGCCTTCTTGCAGGCATTCTTCAATTACAAGTGCATGAATTAAAAGAATTACAATCCCCAGACCAGCACCAAGTGATGCACCTACAGCAGCAGCTGTGTCAGACCCATCTTTTTTCTGACTTCGCATGCAAAGATGCAGCCCTCTCCCTCGCCAGCTCCAGTGACAATCTCTCATGACTCATGAGCAAGCTCCTGTCCAAGCAATGTTCAGAGCTACAGCTAAAAATAAATACATGTAACGCCGTTAAAGTGTGAGAATAATCTTTATTGTATACTCATAATCTGCCAAAAACACAGATCGTGCAGAGCTCCCTTCTTTCAACCTAAGACTAGTAGATGCGTGTCCCATGCAGCCAATCAGGCCAATGAGCTATTAGATTCTCACAGAACAGCCTATTTGCTGCTAGGCAAATTTTCAAGGCTGGCAAACTAAGATACATTTTGTGTCGCGTATACCCCTCTATCAAGTCCGAAAAATTCTGAAAGGTCCATATTCATACATGGAATTGTGCTCCCCTTTCCCAGGGATGGAGACAGGGGACTAGCAAGGAGCCTGGTCCCCTATGGTTGATGAAACCATTTGTATAGTTCTTAATTTGCTCATTTAGAATAGCAAAATATTTTTACTTAGCACATCTCGATATTTAGTTATCACCGTATGATCCTCTGGATAAAAATTTTCTAGCTCTATCCGTAACTTTCCCCATGTCTCCTAGACATGAACATGAAAGGAAAGAGAAAAGTACCTCAAATGCTGACTCTTCATTACTGAGAATCGATTTTTGGCCTCGGACGCCACGTGAATTGCAAAAATGACCCCGTACCATTGTATTGCAAATGTAGCCCCCTCTGGCGCGGGATTATGGGATGGTGACACGTGCCTCAAGCTGCGGTCGAGGCGCGGCAAGTGAGGGCTAGCGCGGGAGGCGGCGGCGAGACTGGCGCAGCCACTTGGCGTGATGGCGGGCGTGGGAAGTGGTGGAGGCCAGCCTTTTACCGCTATGACCGAGCGTAGGAGATGGCAATGCATGCATGCAAAGCACCGGCGAATTGTTCATGCATTCAATGCATGCATGGTGCATTAAAAGCAATGGTTTCATGCATTTTGTTTACCGCGCTCGGCGGCGGGAAGGTGCGGCTAGCTCCTGCGCTCCCGCACCGCGGAAAGTGGTGGGCTCGCCACCTTCCGCGCCGGTCGGCTCGCTCTTGCGCTCGTCGGTCCTTCGCGCTGGCGCTTGTTTCGCAGCTCTCGACCGCATGATGTGCCACGTGTCACTTTTACGTGCTTCCGCGTTTAGGAGGCTAAATTTGCAAATATAGTGTTAGAGGGCTATTTTTGCCATTGAGGTGCGGCAGAGTCAAATCAAAAAAAAAAAAATCGAGAATCTCGATGTACAAGTTGACGAAGGGCAGTAACACCCTCCACATGCATAACAATGTCCTTTCTCTGAAATGGCGACAGTGCAAAGTTTACTGGATGAAAAGTAGTTCTGTCCGAAGGATCCTTGTTCCCCAAATTGCCACTAGTTGAACTCACGGAGCACAAACTATTTGTAGCACTTGGCATTAGAAATGGGGAAGAGTTGACAACTTTGGTCATATCAGGAGAAGCTTGATATGTTTCCATAGCCGAACAGACCAAGGTGTTGGTGTTCTGTTCATGAGCGCTGACAGATAATTTGTTGGTTATGGCTAGAATCCAAGGAACACCAAGAGCCTTGGCTTCGTCCAAGAGAAGTGAAGGTTAACTTTCACAAATCCTCGATCATGCCAATGAATGTTCCAGACGACAAAATGTAGGATCGTCGATAGCAATCGAAGAGTGAATGATTGTAATTCACTGGAAGCTTTTTCATGGAATCCACTATTTTCAATCGTGCAACCTGCCAACGTAGCTAGTGCGTAAAAACGGAAAGACAACAAATAGGTTTTGGTACTGTAGCAGCTGCACATGCACTGTAACATATAGTGCGCTGGAATGTAGTAACTGTGCGTCTTACTGTTGCAGGTTAAAAACCGAAAATTCTACCTTCACTAGCTGACGCTGCAATATCAGAATGCTCACGTCTAGGAGAAAATCAAGGCACTGCTTGCTTGGTCTCCTGCCTCCAAAATCACCTAATCCCCAAACTCTCTAATCCGAGGACCTAGCAATTAGTTCTGACGACACCAAGCCCCAAGTACAGCACGTCCTTGCCTAGAGCCGAAATCTCTAATCAATCAATCACACGCCTGTGCAGCCCCGTGAGCACTTCACATCTACAGCTGCCAAAAGCCTTTTCATCCACGTACAGGAATCAAAACTCACGTCACGAGAGAAATTAAAAACCAGCAGCCAATCCTGCCGCTAGCACTAATCCATGTACAGAGAGAAAGACAAGCCGCTGCAAAGTACAAGACCTCACACCGTAATATCCTGTTTTGGCCGCTCCTATCCAGCCAAACGAAGCCGTCATTAATTTTCTGTCTACAGCCGCCACCCAGCACAGCAGCCGAAAAAAACCCCCGAAACCTAATGCCCTCAACGCGAGGACCTTATATTCTCCGGCTCATATACGTGAGCAATAAACCTAGAACCCCTAACGACCCTTCTAATGTTGGCACATAATCACCCACATATGCCCCACTAGTCTTAGGACCTAATACGTGGACTTATAAACCAGGTTACAAAATTCAATCAAATTTAATTTTGGACACCCTAAAATTGTCACGTGTCGTAGCCTTTGGACTGCATTTCCGTAGCTCTAACACGCATCATCCATTTTTGATCTCTATGCGTCCCAACTCGAGCGGCCATCTCCTCCGGCATCTTGACCATTTGAACCATGACTACGCACCAAGCCATCTCGGTCACGTAGTAGACCACGATCGCCTCAGAGTTACCTGCACATGCAAAGACCAAAACATCATCTTTTCGACACAAGTTCTTTCTAACTTAACAAACATAAGTCCACATACACCACACGCCTCAAATAACATCAATAAGCAACATTATCAATTATCCATCAACTAAAATATACTAGATCTGCGCATGGTCTAACAATCTACCCCTTGATGAATACATTGACAATACTTCAAGATTGTAAGATGAGTAATAGAAAAATGCAAAAACTTCAAAACAAGTCATGAAAAGAACTGAAACCGAAAAGCCAGAAAAGCTCCCCTTCAACACAAGGAGCTGAAAAACTCCCCCTCAACACAAGGGAAGCAAATTTCTCCCATTTTTCTCCCCCTTTGGCAATGTAATCATCAAGAACTTTAGAGAAAGAATAATTCTAAGAAAAATAAGCAAAGAGAGTAAACATCAACAAGCTTTGTAGATTATCTAAGTTACTTCGCCTTGATTTAATAAAGTAACTAAGCCATCTTTTTAGTAGAACTACCAGGATCATATAAAATCATATACCATATAACAATGTCAAAACAAATCTTTAGAATTATTAAACAATTTAAATTAATGACAAGTATCTCAACAATGATCAAACCAATTATAAAGAGCACAATGAGATATCACAATAAAAGGTTAAAGCCTATAAGTGAAGCAAACTTTAAATCTAGATGAGCTAGCATTCTCATGTAGCAACCTATTGCTCCACACAATTCTTAAGCATGTGGCATGTTTGTAGCATACTTCTTTTCCTTGATGGCATGCTTGAAGCATGCTTCTTTTATTTGAACACTTTCTTTTTATTATATAGATACATATATATGTATGGCATGTTCAAGTATACATCTTTTTATTTGAATTTTTATAGAGATACATATATATGTATGACATGATTGAAGCATACATCTTTGCAATTGACTTTCTCCTTTGTTTTTATATAACATGCCAAATTGAGTGAGCACAAAAAGATTGCAATAAGAAACAAACGAGCCTCAGCCAAGATTTAAAATAAAACTCACAATCAAGCTAATCCTTTTCATTGAACATACATAAAGTAATAACTATAATCAATCTAGTCAAAGTATTCCACCATGTCATGCTTTAGTTCAAATATGGCAAATTAATTAAAACCAGTCATGATCAAAGCTATACATCACATGAGTAAATATGATATGAGAGCTCAACAACTCATTTGATTTTAATGGCTTGGACTTAATAAATTGTTTGACAAGTATAATAAACAAAGCTTCTAAAATTTTAAACAACAAGCTTTCTCTCGAATAAACTCATAGGATGCAACACACAACTCACTCCCTTAAAAGAGCAAAAATGCGAGAATCAAGTGGTTTTATGAAAATATGAGCAATCTATAATTCAAATTCAACAAGGTATGAAGTAACATCACCCTTTCAACATGGTCTCTTAGGAAGTGAAATCTCTTGGAAGCCATCAAAGAAAGTAAAGAACCAACAAGTGTTCTAATCAAGCAATGATGAGCTCATGTTCTCCAACCTCATCAGCTGTTCTTACATCACAGGAAACATCGATCTCACAGTACTGGGGTTAGTGAAATAAGATTTAGGAATCCAGTACTGAGATCCACGATGAACATGAGCAACAAAACTAGAACCAGAAACATGTGTGCGTGAGCGATCAAAGCGTAAAAGAAGCTGTCTAATCGCTCTTGAAATGCAGGCAATGCTGAATGAAAATTATTTGAATTATAACCCAAACCAGCACGTGAAACAGATTTAAAATCATTATAAGCGTTCTCTAAAACCTAACTTTCGCATTAGTTCTAGGAACAACAAAAAGAGGTTGCGTTTTTGTCTTAAAGCATTCAATCTTTATTTTTTCTCTTTCTTAACATGCCTAAAGCAAAATTCATGCAAGTGCCCATCTCTACCCCAATAGGTGCAATAAAATTTAACATAATTAGAAGTCTTTTGAGATGATGAGCTAGTACACAATATTAGTAGAAGAGCTTTGCATAAAACCGATAGATTTAAACACAATTTGTTTTGGTTGATTTTACTTCAAATTTTTGAGTTCAAGAAACTTAACAATTGTTGGAGGATTATTTTTGGCATGCTCAACAAAATTAAATCATAGACCATGATTTTTAACACTCACTTTTGACTTGTCTAAATCATATTCAAAATTTTCTTGCCAAAGAAAATATTTCTAAAGTGTCCTTAAGATACTCAATTTCTTTAGCTAGAGTAGGACAAGCGGTGCATGTGTGATTCATTCACAATCTTCTTAGAAGCACTAGAGTGAGCCAACTTTTCTTTTCAACAAAATTATTAAGTTGTCTAGTAAAGCTTCTATTTCTATGGTGAGTTTAGAACCGTTAGAGCAAGAAGTTATCTCATGATAGAGCATATGTTGAATTGTTTCTGAGATGAATTAAGTCTAGCTTCTAACAACCCACAATTAGAGCAAGTTTTAATTTGAGTATTTGAAGTACTTGACTCTAAACATGTAGAAGAACTAAACTTGAGCTTTTCAATTTCATCATTTGTATGTTTTAACTTTTCATCACAATAATCATGTGTCAATCTTAGCTCATCAAGTTTGTAGAGTTGCATCCTCAAGTTGAACCAAGGTTGATGCATTAATTGTTCTAGCAGTCTCATTTCAGTGTAAAACTTGACAAGACTCACAAGATTCATTATCCGAATAGAAACTCTAAGTCTATTAATTTCAAGTTAAGCTTTCAACAAGACAATTATTTTCTTTGATTTCTTTTTAGTCTTTTTAATTCAATAGCAAGTTTAATCAAACCATTTTCAAGCTCATCATATGATGGTCTTATCTCATCAGGGATCACTATCATCGTGAAATCGTCGTTTCTTGCCATGAAGCACATGCTCGTGAAGTAAATGCGTTGTTCTTTTTCTTACCTTTAACATCATTATTATGCGTAGTTCGTTGTCGCCATAGCTCTCATATTCCACATCACGGATCAAGATGCTCGATAATTGAAGTAACTTTTTAACCAATTTTGGCGAAAATTGTCACCCTTAGTGTTGTTGTTCTTGGATGGCGGCGCGGTAATTCTTGTCTTCCTTGATCACCTTCCCTTGCGTTTGGGACAATCCACCTTAATGTGACCTAGCTCGTCATACTCATAGCACCTGATCGAACTTGACACACCACCTCGCTTCCTCATCCTTATGTTGTTGAGTGCCTTCTATGCCCATGAGGAAGTCAACACCAAATCCTCTTCAGGGAGCTGGTCGAACTGTTCCTCTAAAAAAGAAGACAAAGTAGACAAAGAAAAAGAACTCGATGAAGCGACTATTGCATGGGGTTAGTTACAAGTGCTAAACATGAAGATTTATCAATCTTAGATGACATGGCTTCCATCTCATAGGTTTTCAATCTAGAAAAGAGATCATCCATAGTTAAAGTATCTAGATCATTGTTTGATTGATAGTCGTGACAACCATCAACCACTCGAACCTAAAGATCTCAATATTTTAGTTACATTATCTTCATCGATGTGATAACATTAACACCATGAGATTACTCAAAATTTTCTCAAACGAGCAAAAGTTCATCAAGAGATTCACCGAGTTTCATAGCAAAATCAGAATACTTTTTGATAAAAATTTTTATGCACTTTCTTGATTTTGTGGTTCTCTGATGATAATCGTAAAGAGTTTTTCATATTAAGTGAGTAGAATTAATATGAGCAACACGATCAAATTCTTTTGAGAAGTCCTTGAAATAACAAGTTACGCTTGTGCATTTAAATCAACATCAGTTTTTATTTAGATTATTACTGATGAAGGAACCTCATAAGGTCTAGAAATCTTATTCCAAACATCACTACCTTGAGTCTCAATATAAGCTTGCATCGACACTTTCAAAAAACAAAATCGGTACCATCTAGCATGGGGATGATTCACATACCTCTCTGGCGCCATAGCAACCTGCTCACGATACCGCTAGTAGGATCGTCGATAGCAATCGAGAGAGGATGAATGATTGTAATTCACAATGGAAGCTTTTTCCTGGAATCCACTATACCTGCCAACATGGCAGTGCGCAAAACAGAAAGACAGCAAACAGGTTTTGGTACTGTAGCAACTGCACATATACTGTAGCAAATAGTTCGATGGGCTATAACAATTGCATGTGTTACTGTAGTAGATTAAAAACCGAAGATTCTACCGTCAATAGCTGACGCTGCAATATCAGAATGCTCACGTCCAGGACAAAACCAAGGCACTGCTTGCTTGCATTGGTCTCCTACCTCAAACTCACCTAATCCCCAAACTCTGTAATTCAAGGACCTAGCAATTAAATCTAGACACCAAGCCCCAGGTACAACACGTTCTTGCCTACACCCGAAATCTATAATCAAACACACGCTTGTGCAGACCGTGAGCACTTTACATCTACAGCTGCCAAAAGCCTTTTCATCCACGTACAGGAATCAAAACTCACGTCACAGAGAAATTAAAAACCAGTAGCCAATCCTGCCGCTAGCACTAATCCATGTACAGAGAGAAAGACAAGCCACTGCAAAGTACAAGACCTCGCTGCAATATCCTGTTTTGGCCGCTCCTATCCAGCCAGACAGAAGCCCTCATTAAGTTTCTGTCTACAGCCGCCACCCAGCACAGCAGCCAAAAAACCCCCGAAACCTAATGCCCTCAATGCGAGGACCTTATATTCTTCGGCTCATACACGTGAGCAATAAACCTAGAACCCTAAGAGCATCTCAGCGAGGCCTATTTGAGCCCCTAAAACCAAATTTGAGGGCAGGAGCAGAGGTCGTGAGGACCTACTAGAGCACTCAAATTTGAAGGGCCCCTAAATCCCCCTCAAGCCCTCATTCACTGGGGCTCTAGGCCAAACCCCAAATCACGTTTCCCTCAGTGCCTTGGTCCCGATTCTTCCCATTGACCTTTTCCCCTCCGCGCTGCTCCTTCCCCGTCAAATTTGATGATTATGTCATTTGATTTGCAGAGATGTTATGAACTATGTTGTGATCGACTATCATTAAATTAGGACCAAATTTGTCTTTGAATTTAAATTTGAATATTTGTATTTTCATTCATAATTTTAAGTATAGTGCTTTAGAGTTATAGTTTAAATAAATTATTATATAATGTGATGTTCTCAAATACATATGCATATAGTGTGTGAGAAATAGAGGAATTAAGTAGGGGCTGTTTTGAGGGCTCCTGTGAGTGCGACCAGCAGGGCCCTCAAAGTAGGAGAGACCCTCAAATTAAAGTAGAGACTCTGTTTTGAGGGCTCTGTTTGGAGATGCTCTAACCCTTCTAGTGTTGACACATAATCACCCATGTACGCCCACTAGCCTTAGGACCCAATATGTAGATTTATATACCAAGTTACAAATTCAATCAAATTCAATTTTGAACACCCCAAAATTGTCATGTGTTGTAGCTTAGATTGCACCTCGTAGCTCTAACACGTATCATCCATCTTTGATCTTCATGCGCCTCAACTCGAGCCCGAGTCTCCTCTAGCATCTTGACCCTCTGGACCATGACTCGCGCACAAGCCATCTCCAGGTCACGTCGCAGACCACGATCGCATCAGAGTTACCATGCACATGCAAAGACCAAAATACCATCTTTTCTCGATACAAGTTCTTTCCAACTTAACCGACATAAGTCCATATACACGCTATGCGCCTCAAATAACATCAATAAGCAACATTGTCAATTATCTATCAACTAAAATATACTAGATCTGGCCACATAGTCTAACACAAAATGACCCATCTTGCAGGAGTACTAGAATGCAAAATTGGCACAATGCATTTCACCTATTCGGGGTTGCCTTCAGGAACAACAAGGCCAACAGTCAGAGATTGCCCGCTCTTGGTGAATAGTGGAAAGGAGATTATCAAGCACCGCTGCCTTTTTATCATATGGAGGACGGCTTACCATTGTAAACTCAGTTCTATCCTCACTCCCTACATATTACATAATAGACCATATTGATCGAGTAAGGAGACATTGGAATTACAAGGGAGAAGCATATCTCTAGCATCTTGGAATATGGTGTGCAAACCAAAAAGCAAAGGTGGCTTGGGCATCATCACTTTGGAGTTACAAAATAAGGCCTTGCATATGAAGAATCTCCATAAATTTTTATAATAAACACAACCTGCCATGGGTCAAGCTGATCTGGACAACACACTACACCAACGTGGTTCCACATGCAGTAAATGAATGTGGCTCTTTTTGGTGGAGAGATATCACGAGTTTTGTAACAGAAGACACATGCATTTCAGCTGGAATATTAGGGACTGGAAATACACTGCTCTTTTGGAAAGATCTTTGGAATGGTTCTCTCTTCTGCAACAAATATCCAAGACTTTTATTTTCATTTGCAAAGCAACCAGGATATATCAGTACAGGAATACCTGCAGACAGATGATCTCTATGAAGTCTATAAAGTTCCACTAACAGCCCAGGCTGCACAAGAATTAGATGCTCTCCAACTAGATTTAACAGAGTACTCTTTCACATGAGAAAATGATTCCTGGACTTACATATGGGGTAGCTCACAATATTCTTCCGGTCGATTTTATGCCCATATGTTTCAGTCCATAAATCCTCCGGTACCTTACAAATGGATTTGGAAAAGGAAATGTGTTACAAAATTAAAAGTTTTTTTTGTCTGGCTTCTCCTTAGTGATAGACTCAACACCAAGAACATATTAAAAAGGAGACACTATAACATTGGAAATGATTAGCAATGTGTTCTCTGTGATAATGGGAATGAGGAAACAATACAGCATATGTTCTTCAATTGTCCCTTCAGAACAGATTGCTAGGATTGCCTAGGAATACAATGGTGCTCTACAGGGAATTTGATTGACAAATTGATACAAGCAAGAGGACCATTTGCAAAACCCTTCTTTATGGAAGTCTTTATTATAGCAACTTGGCATATCTGGAAACAAAATGGGCAAATATTTGAGCAAATTGTCCCATATTTTGCTGATTGGAAGAAAATTCAAGGAAGAAGTAGCTCTGCATTTGCAGAGTGAGGTGATTTAAAACCTGTAATTCTTAACTGGCTAGCCTCTTTATAGTTGCTCTGTCCTGTACATAGTTTCTTTTTTTTTTCTTTTTTCCTTTGCTCTTTTGTACATATTCTATATATTAATTATATCACAGTAGGAGTCTTTCATGATGTTTTTGGTCAAAAAAAAATGCATGCGTGAGTGTATTGAGTTGAAAAATCTGTTATGTTGTTGGGTTTTTAGTTTTCCTAATGGCTCAGTGCATAGTATCCATTAAGTGGCTTGTTTTAGGGTTTCATGTGAGCCTCCACTATATAAGGTGGAGTTAGGGTTTGAGAGAGTGTGATGTATGGAGAGAAGAGAGAGGGCTTGAGAGAGATGAGAGCATTTGTGTGTGTGCTGCCCTAGTGGCTTTGTCCTTTTAAGGGAGGGAAAAGTCTACTTTACAACCCTAAACTTTTCGAAAAGTCCAAAAATCAACCCTAAATTACAAAATCGGACATCCTACACCCTTAACTATCAAAACCGTTTATTTTACACCCCTCAATCCAAACAGGGGTAGTTTAGGTGACGTGGCACCGCGTGGACATCCGCATCAAGTTCACGTCATATTTTTCTTCATCCTATTTCTTCTTCCTCCTCCTCCTCCTCTCTCTCTCTCTCTCTCTCTCTCTCTCTCTCTCTCAGTTCGCTCCGGCCTCGTAGCCCGGCTCCGTCGCCGCCTCTCGCCCCTCGCCTCACTTCCACCTCCGAGCGATGGGCGACAATAGGTGGCGCTGTGCGGGAAGGAGGAACCCAGCGATCTGGCTCGGCCGGGGATAGCGCCTTGATCGCCGACAGAAGCTCCCGATGGGGACTAAGGCGAGAGGGCGAGAGCACACTGACGGCGTCGAGGCTGGTGAGTGTGTGTTCGGCTCCGCTCGATGCTCGTGGCTGCCAGCTCAGTGGAGCGTGCGATGATCAGGCGAGGTAAGCCCCGCGGTGTGCTTCTTGGTGTTGTCGGGCGCGAGGCGGTGCAGTGTGACTGCGATGGCGAGCGCCTCTCGGACCTTACGAGGTTTTGGTGGAGGCGTGAAGTCGGGTTCGTCGAGCTTCACCTCAGCGGCGTTGAAGCGGAGCGTATGTCGAGCGCCTCGGCTTCCTTGGCAAGCTCTGGACATCTTTGGCGAGGAAGTCCTTGCTGCCATGGGCGACGGTGATTCGAGGTGTGGGGCACCGTCGCCTTCCACCTCGGCGATGTTGAGATCGCGCGCTGCGCCCACACCTCTTCTCTGTCTCCTCCCAGAGGCCGCGCCAGCAGCGTGATGGACCTCTCCATCTATCCGTCGGCCAGCGCGAGCATTGTGCGCATGCTCGGCTCGCGGAGATGGAGGAGTGAATGGAGCACCTCGCCTCTCGCCTCGCCAGTCGCCTCGGCCTGTCGCCTCCGCTTCCTCCTCGTGACTCCGCCGCCTCCTCATAAGTCGTGACTCCCGCCTTGCCTCGTCGCCTCGAGGGTCCCGCTTCCTCTCAGTGGCTCCACTGCCTCCTCGCGACTCCCGCCTCGGCCTGCGTCGCCTCCGTGGTCCCACCACCTCCTCGCCTCCGCCACGGTGCCGCCCACGCTACGCCATGGTGGGCCATTGGGAGTGGGTGGTGGAGCCGTGGAGGTGTGAGTGGGGGTCATGGAGAGGAAGGAGGAGGAGGCGGCTCGAGAGGGATGGGCATGGGGGTGGAGGAGGCGGCTCGGGGAGGCATGGAGAGGGAGGAGAGGGAGGCGTGGGGGTGACACGGTGGAGAGGGAGACATGGAGGGAGGCGCGCGTGTGGAGGCACGGAGAGGGAGAGAGAAAAAGGAGGAAGAAAGGAAAAGTAGGATGACATGTAGGTCCCACCATCATGTTAGCAAAAATCGCATCCATGTCGGCGCCACGTCATCCAAAACCGCCTAGTTTGGGTTGAGGGGGTAAAATGAACTGTTTTGATAGTTAAGGGTGTAGGATGCCGATTTTGTAGTTTATGGTTGATTTTCGGATTTTCGAAAAGTTCGGGTTGTAAAGTAGACTTTTACTTTAAGGAGTGGTTGTAAAATTCATCTCTAAGTGGAAATTAAATCTCTAAATTCGTTCATCTTTCCCTTTCATACGCTCAACATTGATTTCTTCATTTGCAGGTTTTGGTAGAAGAAAATGTGATTTTGGGTTCTTGCTCTTGAGGTTTTTGTATTGATTCTTGCTATGATTTGAGAATGCTAGGATATGTGGGAAGCATCCTTATCCATATTGGCCTAATACCTCCTGAGCTCCTCTCAATCGAGTGTTTCTTGATTTGCTTTGGTTTTGTGCCTCTTGTGCTCAAAAGAGAAAATGTCACGACTTTGGCAAGTTATTGGAGAAACTCTTGTTGTAATAGGTTCTGAGGTGCTAGTTTAGGTGTATGCCAAGTTTCAAGTGGTTTGGAGCCTATGTTTGAAAGTTGGCTCATTTTGTGTTTTGAATCCGGTTTTGGTGCAACTAAGCTTTGAGAGCATAAAGGTCCTAACTTTCTTAAGTTTTTTCGAGATCTTTGGTTGGAATATGTTCCTAAGGTCATGATCTAGATTTGGATCAAGTTTCAAGTTGTTCGGAGCATCAGTGTAAAGGTTATGTCGTTTTTAGTTTTGCTCGAGCTGATTTTTTAGTCTGTCCCAACGGAGATGTCTAACCGCCAACTAAATTGATATCAGACCACCCATTAGTTGGAGATCAAACCACCCTCGGCTCATTTTGCTCGGTCCTACCAAAGGAAATAAAATGGAAAGAACTACCGGTGCTACTCAAGATGTGCTTCCTTGATGGCACATCATTATCTTGGAGTATCATCTTAATCAGAAAGAGGGAAGATGGAAATTACGTAGTGATGAAGATCAAGAACATTTTTAATGAAATAACCTTTTTTTAAAGAATAACATTTACCCTGACATATTTTTTTTAAATAACCCTTGCTTGCCACGTCATCCTTGGTGGCGCACCACGGACAAGTGTCGATGGAGTGGCCAAAAGAGGTTATTTTTAAAAATAAGTTAGGATGGCATTATTTCTGAAATATCTGTACAAATTATTTCATAAAATTGTTCTGCAATCCATGTGCATGCAAGATCTTGAGTTATTCCTTTTCAAAAAAAAATCCAAAAAAAGGTTATTACTTTTTGCTACATGATTCGACCAAATAACAACCATGTCTATAAAACCGATCAAAGAGAGAGTAGTTAACACTTATCACCGAGGGAGAGGATGTAAGAGGGGAGACGAGAGACGCTCTGTGAGCCAACGTACATATATCTGTTTATTTTATTTAGGTGTAGTAGGGGTTAGGAGGTCGCAGGAACTCATCTATCTCTATTCAGTTACGCAGTGACGTCATATTACATTATTATGGAAATAAGAAAATGAGGATTATTAGATCCTCGTCATCTAGCCCCCCAGCTTCAAGTGAAAATAGCTTACTGGACCGAAGGGTCGTAGATGATCTTTTGATCACTAGGAGATCGTGGGGAAAACCGTTGAAGGAAGCACTCTTCAACACTCGTATTTCTCTCGATCAGGAATATGCTTGATCGAGGGAGTTTGTTTAAGACCATTGTGATTGCAAGATAGTCGTAGAATATCTTACGACTTCGAAGCAGTCGTGGCCTTACGATCGGAAGCAAAACCTTTCCGATCAGCTTTTCATTTGACCCGAGGGTCAGGATGGTAATTTCACTTGAGGTATGAAAAAGGTGCCTTGGGACTTTCGATCGGGCAGGTAAAAAGTCTGTCCGTCGAAACAATTCCCGAAGCGGTGGAGACTGTTGGGATTCTACGTCATTTCATTTCAGGCGTGCGGTTATAAAACGGGCCGTGGAGGTAAAACTTAGGGTTCTTACCTTTTCACCCAATAGTCTGTTGCTTTCTCGTCTCTTCCGCCGTTGGTGACTCCGTAATCTTTCTCGGAGCTTTCTCAAATCCAGTTCTTCCCGCTTTGAGGAAAAATGGCCAGGATTGTTTCTGAGTGGGCTGAGTTGGAGATGGACAATGCCAAGATGACTGCTCTGGTTGTCGCCGAGAAGATTCCCGAGAGACTTCTCGTGAAGTGGATTGCGGCGGATGAGCAGCATTGGCCGTCAGGAGAGGAAGGCCAAATCCCGGTTTTCCAAGCGTACTGTGAGTGCGGCCTCCGACTGCCTGCTCACCCCTTCCTCACACTCGTGCTCGAGCACTTTAGGGTGGAATTAGTGAACCTTGGTCCTAATTCCATCACGATGTTGAGCGTGTTCGTGTACCTGTGTGAGGCCTACCTGGGGATTCCGGCGGACCTCGAGCTTTTCCAAAATTATTACGGAATGGCTCGTCAAGCCGGAATCGCCGGTAGCTGTGGTCTGAAACTCCACGACGGCAAGTCGAAGGAGTACATTCAGATGTTTATCCGGTCTTCATGGCCGAGGTGGAAGAAGAGGTGGTTCTACTAGGAGGTAACCAAGGAAGACAGCCTCTCCTTCGCCGGAAAGGCCGCCGAGCGGTCCTCTTCCTAGGACTCTAACTCCCAGTAATCTTGACCGGATTGCCCCCTTCATTCAAGCTGTTAAAGACTTGAAGTCGGAGGGGCTTACCGGTTGGCACGTGGTGAAAGACTTCATCACACGTCGGATTAGTCCTTTAAAGGCACGAGTTCCTCCCATGTGGAGGTACTCGGGAAAGGACGACCCAACCAGGGTTTATAAAGACGGTGAGTAGCAAGACTTACTCTTTTGGTTTTGTCCTTGATTAATCCTGGTTTAGTCTATCAATCGTACTGTTTATGTGTACAGATCTTCCGCAGGCGGAGGTTGACTCACGTGTCAGGCTCATCTGCGAGAAGCATCCGGCCAACATTAGCGCTCCTCAAATCCTCGCGGTTTTGACCACAGAGGAGAAAGAAGAGCGCCTAAAGGTAATCAAATGATTTTGCCTTTAGGCGTTTTGTTGTCGTAAAACGATGTACGACCAACGGGTTTGTCGTAGAAGAATTTACGACTGGATACTGATCGTAGAAACACTTACGACCGAAAGTAATCGTAGGAGAACTTACAACTAGATAATGTCGTAGAAAAGCTTACGACTTTTGAACTGGTCGTACTAACGACCAGATGGTGATCGTAGAAGATCTTATGACCACTTTCTTTCTATTTCAACAGAAAGTTGGCATGGAGAACCGCCGGATGACGAAGAAGTCGACCTGGTGGTTATCGGGGCGACTGCGCAGGCGGAGTCAGCAAAGTCCCCTCCATCCAAGAGGCGTCAACTGGTAAAAGTCGGCGATAAGGGTGGTTCAAGTTCGGCTCCTCCCGCTCCTTTTGCTAAATTTGCCACAGACCTGGCTACGGCAAAGAAGAAAGCAGAAGCGGAGGCCTTTGCTCTTAAGCACAAGGTCCCCAAGGTTAAGGTACCCTTCTACTACGACCACAAGTCATTCGCAGTTTCAGCTTCTCATGGCCTCATAAGACAGCTAGAAAAAGAGAACTGGAAGAACTTTATTTCTTTTGTGAAGGAAACCGCTGCTCCGGTGGGATCGGAGGCCGAGGGAAGCAGTGCTCTTCGGGTGGTCGAGACTGATATCGATCACCCGGGAAGTCGGGAGGAGGCGACTCCTGTTGTCCCGAGTGCTTCTCGACCAGAAATGGTTGAGAAGAAATCGAAGAAATCTTTCGTCGGGAAGGTGGCTCCTAAGTTTTGAGTTAGGTCCGGCGCACAGAGGTATGTAAAAAACATAAGTGTAATAACTGCACTTACTGTTTTGTCTTTTACGAGTTGACTTACTTCTGTGTATTGTGATCTTAGCCCGACGTCTTCAGCCTCCAGGGATGCTCCAGTGGAGGTGCCCGCTGTCACTCTTTCAGCTGGCGAGGGTGTGATCGCGGTAGTATCCAAAGAACCGGCTACTATTCCTGTGTCGGAAGAAGCTGCGGCTGCTGAGGTCGCTACGACCGCTGAGGATGTCGAAGTTGCTACAACATCCGAGGCTGTCGTAGAGACTAGAGAGGAGGCGACAGAGGCCTCAAGGGAGATACCGGAGGTCGGTGGCAGCGAGAGTGCTGACCGTCGTGCCGGCAAGGAGGTTGCCGAGGACGTTCCTTCCGGCCCTCCAGGTGGTGTCTCTGTCACCGAGTCAGAGGAAGAAGAGTACTTCAACTTTGCTCGATTTCTTTGTACGACTCTATCATAGTATCTTGACCTACCGATCTCGCGACCGAGTTCCACACCTAGCAAAGCATTCCCAATTGTGGGGATGTTTTTGACAACGAGCGACTTGAGGGTGCGGTGGAAACGAGTCGAGGAGATGGATGGGCTGAAGGATCCATCACGAATAATGTCCATGTTTGCTTGGTCAAATATGAACGTAAGTATTCACCGATACTTATTTGCAGTTTTTACTTCTTTCTCTTATCGTTTTTCTCCTTTGTAGAGAGCCGTGGAGCAAATCGCTACGATTTGCGAATACCATCGGCAACTTGTCAAGCTTCGACAAGAGAAAGCATTACTCTGTGAGCAAGCAGAGAGGTGGTGAGTAACCAACCCTCGTAATCGTTCTGATTACTTGTTCAGTTCTCGTAGAAGGTTGTCGTAGAAAAACTTACGACTTGGTACTAGTCGTAGAAAAACTTACGACTAGGCAGTAGTCGTAGAATAGCTTACGTCTACTCATTGATCGTAGAAGTACTTACGACCGCCTATTTTAAGTGTGTTCATGTCTTCCCTTTACCCTTTCAGGTTTAAGAGTGACGAAAAGACCTTGGCCGATTCGCTCGACTTTGAGAAAGCCGAATCGAAAAAGCTAAGAGATAAAGCCACCGACCTCCTGAAGAAACTTCAGGAAGCCAACTCTGCAACTCAACGGTTGCAGGAAAAGATAAACAGTACGTACTGTTACGACTGCTTCTGCTCTTGGTTTCCATCTCCCCCTTTTTTTCTTAACCTCTCATTCTTTTGTAGAAAAAGAAGTCGAAAATAAGGCCCTTCAGGCCGTGGTGGGGGCTCTCCAGATCGAGGTCAGGGAGAAGTCCTCCGTAGTCCGTGAAATCTCCCGCATCGCGAAGGAGAAAGATCAGGTTATTGAGAACTTGGGTTCTCAATTAGCTGGTAAGTAGATCCTTTACCTGCTATCGATTTGTTTTATCTTCTTATAGAATCATTTCATCTAACCAATCTTTACTCTTTTCAGATCGATTGATTGAAATAAAACAACTCCATGAGGCTTCGACTCGTTCCTAGGAGGAGATGAAATCAATGAAGATTAATCTTCAAGATAATATCTCACTTCTGAACAATGTACTCGATGGACTTCGTGCCGGGAGGGTTGCTCCTTGCGACGACACGATGTCTGCTTATACGAGTGCTATTGGGGAACAAGTCGGTACTTTACAAGAGTTGGTGTCTACTCTGAAGACCAACCAGAATGATTCAATAAGGGAAGCGGTTAAAGGGGCTGTGAGCTTTGTTTTAGCAAAACTCAAGGCCCGTGATCCTAACCTTAATCCTCATTCTGTTGAAGCCGACTTCAACTGCACCGAATCCGAAGCCGAAAAGCTAATCGAAGAGATGCAGTCGTTTGGCGAGAAGGTCGCGGAGGAGATGCAAATAGAATCTCCTTGATCAGAGTAGTCTTGTAACAGATTTTTGTAAAGACAAGTCTTTTGTGATGGTGATGCTCATATATATGATCCTTTCTTTTTTCCTGCAAATCATCTCATAGAGTAGTTAGTAACTCGTAAGATAATGAAAGAGGTAGAAATAATCAAACCAGATATGAGCAATTCCTCCTTTCTCCTTCCTTTTCCCTGTGCACATCTCGTAGAGTAGTTAGCAACTCGTAAGATGATAACTCGGAAAAATTAAGACTAAGAAATGAAGTCATGCTTATAACTTTATCTTAGCCCCCGACTACTTACTTAGTTTAAGAAATAAACTAAGAAAGTAGTAAAGAAAGGGTTTATGAAAACAGAGAGGTTTGTTCGACTTTTAGTTTTCGAGTATCGATCATCTTGCATTAGTCGAGAGAGTAGAAACAGATCGACGCTAGGAAGTTCCCTCTAGTGGGCAATACCACGTGCAGAGAAAAAAGTCTTCGACTAGATGATGTTACCATCTCTGACCGGATTAATCAAATCAATGACGACAACTTGGGCGAAACAAACATCTAGAGGACCGTAAGGATTCATTCGACTGTGTTCGTTTTTCTTGAAGGAGTTATCCTGGCAGCAAAAGTAGGAAACGGGACGACGCTAGGAAGTTCCTTCTAGTGGGCGGGACCACGTGCAGAAAGGAGAGGCTTCGACTAGGTGTGTTTCTTCCTCCGGCCAGTAAAAACCAATCAAGATAATTGAAAAGTAGTCGAACGCATCGCAACAAGTACACTCTTCTTAGATTATTTTCAAAATAAGCTGAAATGACATGAATTTGCTTAACAATTTTGACCATGTTTTTGCGCTCGATAACCTTTGTAGTGGTTGTTATATCAAAGAACAAGGCGATATTAGGAAGCTCCTTCCAGTGGGCAGGACCACATGCAGAGAGGAGAGACTTCGACTAGATATGTTGTCCTTTTTTCGACCGAGTGTACAAAAGGAATGAGTTTATAAAAATAGTCAAAAATTAAAGCAAAATCCAAAAAAGAGACAAAAAAGGTAGGGAGAACCTGATACTTTATTGTCGTAGATGCTTGTTACACATAGAACTTGCGTAACTGGTCAATGTTCCAAGAATTTGAGAGAACACGGCCGTCTTCCATTGCAAGTCGTACCGATTCTGGACGCGTTACTTCGACCACAGTGTAAGGACCTTCCCATTTAGGGGAAAGTTTGTTCCGATTAGACTGGGATTGGATAAGCCTCAATACCAGGTCACCTAGAGCAAGGCTGCGAGGTTGGACCTTACGATCGTAGTATCTGCGCAGGGTCTGTTGGTAGACTGCAGAACGGATTAAAGCCTGGTTTCTCTTTTCCTCGAGCAGGTTGATGTCATCCGCTCGGAATTGTTCTTGAATGGAGTCATTGAACTTGTCGACCCGTGTTGACCTGATCTTTAGTTCTGATGGAAGCATGGCTTCGGCACCGAAGACTAGAAAGAAAGGTGTTTCTCTTGTAGCTCGGCTAGGCGTCGTGCGAATCGCCCATAGTACTGAAGGTAATTCTTGTACCCAAGCCCCCGAGCACTTGACAAGCTGATCGAAGACTCGGGTTTTGATTCCCTTCATTATCTGGCCATTCGCTCTCTCGACTGCCCTATTGCTTTGGGGGTGGGCGACAGAAGCGTAACACAAAGCGTAACACAAGCTTTTTCCTGAAATTTTGCGCTTGTGAACTGTTTGCCATTATCTGTGATAATTCGACTTGGTACTCCAAACCGAGTGATCACGCATCTCATCATGAACCGTTTCTTTGCTTCGTTGTTATCGATCCACAAAGCTCGGCTTCTATCCATTTTGTGAACGTATCGATAGCCACAAAAAGGAACTCGAAACCTCCTGGAGCTCTGGGTAACGGTCCTAGGATATCAAGACCCCAGGTCGCAAAAGGCCAAGACAGAGGAATTGTTTGCAATGCCTGAGCCGGTTGGTGTATTTGCCGGCTATGAAACTGGCACTGTACACACTTCTTAACCAGCTCTCTGGCATCATGGAGGGCTGTTGGCCAATAAAAACCTTGTCGAAAAGCTTTACCGACCAGCGTTCTGTAGGAAGCATGAGTTCCACAGATCCCTCCGTGTATGTCGTGAAGGAGTTTTAACCCTTCGTTCTGCGGAATACATCGCATGAGCACCCCTTGTGTTCCTCTTTTATAAAGGACACCTTCGACCAAAGCATACATTTTGGCCTTTCGGGATAGTCGATTTGCTTCTAGATCATCATCGGGTACGGAACCCGTCTGAAGGTACGTGTAGATGGGTGTCATCCATGTATCTTCGTACTGCACAGAGGCTGTTTCTATAGGAGACGTCTCTAGTTCTTCGACTATAGACGACTTTTGAAGCTATTCCAGAAACACCCCTTTCGGTACTGAGGATCGAGAAGAAGCTAGACGAGCCAATTGGTCTGCGAAGAAATTATCCTTTCGAGGGATAAATTGTACATCATAACCCAAAAAGTGTTTTTCTAACTTTTGAACTTCCGATAAGTACCGGGACATGGTCGAATTGGAGCACTGGTACTCTTTTTTGACTTGATTCACGACTAGTTGAGAGTCTCCTCTTACGAGTAGTCGTCGAATTGAGAGCGCTTTCGCGGCTCGTATACCAGCTAGCAAACATTCGTACTCTGCCACGTTGTTAGTGGCCTGAAAGTTTAATTGTATGGCATACTTTAAGGTTTCTCCGGTAGGAGATTCCAGGACCACCCCAGCAACCGAGCCACTTATTGTAAGCGACCCGTCAAAGTACATCGTCCACTGATCGTGGGAATCGTACTGGGGATCCTGAACAGGTTCAGGATTTGTCCATTCGGCGACAAAGTCTGCCAAGATCTGGGATTTAATAGCCGTTCGGGACACGAAATGGATGTCGAACGCCCCAAGTTCGACTGACCATTTTGCCATGCGTCCCGCTGTTTCCCTATTCTGGAGGATCACTCCCAAGGGAAACTCAGACGACACAGCTAGTTTGTGCACTTGAAAATAATGCCGTAGTTTCCTCGAAGACATGAGGAGGGAATATAGAAGTTTTTGAACCTGAGGGTAACGCTCCTTAGGTCCGTGTAAAACCTCACTGACGTAGTAGACTGGCCGTTGAATGTTTTCACGTTCTCGCCCGAGATGCGCGCCTTGCTCGTGGCGTGGCAGCTAGGTAAACTAAGAGCGTCTCTCCTGGTTTCGGTGAAACCAGGATAGGAGCACTCGTAAGATACCTCTTGACTTCCTCGAAGGCTAAGTTAGCCTCTTCCGTCCACTCGAAGCCTTCGTGTTTCCTTAGAAGTTTCAAGAAAGGGAGCCCTTTTTCTCCCAGGCGTGCTATGAAACGACTTAACGCCACCATGCATCCTGTGAGTTTCTGGACTTCTTTCTTCGTGGTTGGGGAGCGCATCTGAGTGATGGCTTTTATCTTTTCGGGATTTGCTTCTATTCCTCGTGCAGAGACCAGGAATCCAAGCAATTACCCCGAAGAGACCCCAAACACACACTTCTCAGGATTAAGTTTCAAGTGGTGCTTTCTGAGGTTATCTAAAGTCTCCTGTAAGTCTGTGATATGATTGAGTCGTTTGCTGCTTTTTACAACTAGATCATCAACATAGGCTTCCAGATTTCGGCCTAGTTGAGGAGCAAAAGTCGTTTGCGTCAAACGCTGAAAAGAAGCTCCAGCATTTTTTAAACCGAATGGCATTTTGACATAGCAAAATATCCCACACGGTGTAATAAACGCGGTCTTCTCCTCATCTTCTCGACACATACTAATTTGGTGGTAACCAGAGTATGCATCTAGAAAACTCAACATTTCACATCCTGCAGTAGAGTCAACCAGCTGATCGATACGAGGTAAAGGGAAATCATCTTTTGGACAAGCTTTATTAAGGTCAGTAAAGTCCACGCACATACGCCATTTGCCATTCGACTTTCTAAGCATTACAGGGTTGGCCAACCACTCGGGGTGGTCGACCTCTCTTATAAAGCCTGCTTTAAGCAACTTGTCCAATTCTGATCTAATTGCATCTCGTCGATCAGGGGCAAATCTCCGTAATTTTTGTTTTACGGGTAATTTATCAGGCCGTAGAGCTAGCCTGTGCTCGATCACTTCCCTGGGGACTCCGAGCATGTCGGATGCTTGCCACGCGAAGACATCAGTGTTTGCCTGGAGGAAAGTGATGAGGGTGTCTTCCTATTTAGGGTCGGAAGAATCCCCGATGCGAACAGTCTGCGAGGGCTCCTCTGCGTCCAAAGGAACCTCCTTGACCTGGTCATTCGACTTAGGTGCAGCTTTAGGCTTCGACTTAGTAGTCGAAGGCTAACTTTCGTCTCGAGTTGGTAGTTGTCCAACCATCTCGAGGGAACGACGGTCGCAAGAGTGCGCCATCTTCTTGTCACAGTATATCGTGATAACTCCTTTGGGACCTGGCATCTTAAGATATTGGTACCCATAATGAGTAGCTATTAAGAATTTTGCCAAAATAGGTCGTCCGAGTATGGCGTTATACGCTGTATCGAAATCAACCACATCAAAGGAGACCTTCTCCGTCCTGAAATTGCTTGGTGATCCAAACGTTAAAGGAAGAGAGACTTGGCCAATGGGTTTGGCGAAGACCGATGCGATTCCATGAAATGAATATCGCATCGGTCTTACCTTGTCCCGGTACCGCATCTTGTCGGTACTCGTAAGCAAGTATGTTTAACGAGCTTCCACCATCAACCAAAACTCGATTGACTCGACAATTGTTGATGGTGGGTTCGACCACTATCGGGAATCGACCTGGTCTAGTCGAAGGGATCGGACAATCACTCTTCTCGAAAGTAATGGTGACTTCTCGAAAGAGGGGAGTCGATTGTGTTTACCTCACGCTCGACAGCCTTCAGCTGCCTCCGTGATTCATATGCCGAAGATCTCCCATAGATGTGATCGATGGTGTGTTGCGGATCCTGGAACGGCATCTCTTCATCATCCGACTCCTTCTGTCCACTTGTTTGGCCTACCTGTTCAAGAGTAGGAAGTGGCCCTTTGCCAGAGTAATAGTCTTCGAGTTTCCATAGGAAAACTCGGCGATTCTGAATCATGTCCTTCTTTTTATGAAAATGACACCACAGGTTTGTCATTTCTCCGATCTTGGCGCTTACCTTGGCCTCGATCGGGATTTTGCTTGGCGTTGCGTGGCTCCTTGTCGCTTACGGCCAGGACTTCTTTAGAACCGGCTGCTGGAGATTTGTGCCTTTTTGCCTTGTTCTTAGATTTCTTAGCCTTTTTATCCTTTTTCTTACCACTTTCACCTACTTCTTGAGGGATGTCGTCTTTGCGATCGATAGTATTATTCCACTCGACTACTTCAAAGAAGAATGATATCTATCGGCCATCTCAAAAGTTCGGCGGCGATGGCGGTGGATGTAAAGCAATGTGTTCGTAATCATACGCCGGACTCCGGCTTGAAAGCCCGATCACGGATGAGTCGAAACTTAGGGATAGAATTTTGAACTCGATTTGGCGCTGATGAATTGGCGTAGCGTTTCATGGTTGTTCTGTCTTATCCGGTCCAGGTCATCCTCCTTTCCTGGACGGTTATAAGTGCCCTGGAAATTTGCCAGCAAAAGATCACAGCGGTGTTGCCACGAGTAGATCGATTCGAATGGCTGGTTTAAAAGCCATGATCGTGTCGATCCTTCGAGCACAGTCGGAAGGTAATTTGCCATGACATGCTCTCCTCCTCCTGCAGCTCGGATAGCTGTAGTGTAAATTTGGAGGAACTCGATGGGATTTTGAGTTCCATCAAATTTCTCTATATTCGCTGGCCGGAACCGAGGTGGCCAGCGAACCGCTCGAAGCTCGGGTGAGAACGCCCGACACCCCAAAATAACCTCTTGCCTCTTTTTTTGCAGAAAAGAAGGGTTAATGTCGCCGGGTGATCGAACTCGTCGATACCCAGCCACAGGAGGGTTGGACCTACGATAGGTCTCAGTTTTACGAGGGAAATACTCCTCGTACCCCACTTGCCGCCGCATGTCTTGTCGCCGAAGTGGTGAAAGATCACCTCTCCTGTGGGCTTGTGACGTTCTCCTCAGGTCGAGAGAACGACATGAGTGAAAGTCGTGTTGCCTTCTATGCGACGAGTTATCTGAATGGCTTGAGAAGAAGGAGTCGTACTACTACGACCTCCTAGTTGTGATCGACGAAGACGCTCGAGTTTAGCCATCGTGTCGCGAAGCCTTTGTGTGATCTCTTCGGCAAAGAGATCATAACCTGGTGCTCGAGCAAGTTCTTGGGTCGGGTTTTCCAGCAAATCGTTGATGTGCTGAAGTTCTTGAGCTTCCTCCGACTGGAAATAAGCGCGCTCAGGAAGATTCTTCTAAGCCACTATTCTCTTCCGTCGGGTAGTCTCAGAATGTCTATTTCAGACCTCTGAGCTTGCTTCAGTGGAGTGCGAGAATGTTGAGGATGTCTCGCACATTCATTAAAGTGTTTGTCTCGTTCGCCAGCTGTGGTGTCCTTGCCATTGCGACGAGGTGGTGTAAAGTATGCCCGTTGGGAAGCATCACCAATCCTTCTTCTGGGAGAACGATCCTTATCAGAGGGAAGGACGAAGACCTCCCGTGGATGACCTCCACTTGCGCTCGAGGCCTCCTCGCTTGAGGAGTAGTCGAGCGACACCATCTGGCGACTTGGAGTAAACCCCTCCATGTAGGGAAACTCCGGATTATAACCGTCTCCGTCTGCAGGTGGGTCCTGTGTCGGGATGGTTGGACTTGGATGAACAGCGTGTTCGATCCTCTTCCCTGCGAAAATACTCAGAGAGAGAGGACCATCAGGTGTCGATGGAGCTCCGAAATGATGGCTTCCAGAACCTATCTTGCCAAGTCGTACTGCCTCGGGGGAACTCGAACGCTTGGAGGAAAAACTCTCATCACGTTGCGAATTTGCCCCAATGCATTCCTGCTGTTGGTCGTGGTGACCCTTGCCCTCCGAGGAAGTTGGTTCCTCGACAAGGCGTACTGTCGTGGGGGATAAGGATCCCTCCTCGACTCGGTAGTGATGCAGTCTCCGAGATCTGATAAAAGATCTCCAGAGGCGGCAGCACCGTCAGAAGATTCGATACTCGGCTCGTAGTCGAAGCCGGCATCCATGTCGATGTCTGCGTAATCGGCCAAGTCGAATCAATTTTCCTCGTTCCATTCTCCTGCCATGGTAGCATCAAAGAGAAAAGAAAGAACTGTTGACAAGGAATTACCAGAAGTTCCCCACGGACGGCGCCAACTGTCGATGTTTTAGAATCGATCTTACGTAAAGATTGTTTGATTCGGGGGGTCTCCACAATTGATCATGCAGACGAGAGAGAGACGGGGATTTTTATACAGGTTCGGGCCTTCTCCAGTGAGAATAATAACCCTACTCCTGTGTATCTTGTATTGGGTATATGGATTACAATCAGCTGAGGGTCTTACTCATTGTCCTCCAAAAGAGCCTCCTTCCCTATCTCTAAAAGACACCAATTTATACTACGCTATGGTGGCTTGTGAGGACCCGGAATATTTATCTAGTAACACTTAACCTCCAAATGGTTCTAGCGTTACTAATTAAACATTCTAAGCCTCGATGGACATATGCTTCCCAGAATTGCAGCATATGCACATCATCACAAAATTACACATCATTTCCATACAACATACATCACTAAGTTCATCAAAGACATACATAAAGTAAAGTTATTACAAAAGAGCCGACCGGCCAAATAGAACAATATACAAGAAAGACAGCGGAAGCAAAAGGTGCCATAAGATGGCTAGAACAAAAGTCGACCGGTTAGCCAACATAACCCACAAGGCAACCGACCGGGCCGCCAAGCTAGACGCCTCGCAAGCTACCACAGCACAACTCACAGAAGTGAGGCCCCTCAAGCTCACCTTCTTCCTCTGCAACAAATACATTTAAGCAAGATAACCGAGTACATAAAGGTACTGCAAGGATCGCGTGTGGAATAGCAGACCTATTCATAACTACATGCAAGCTTATTTAGGTGGAGGTTGTATGTCTCACTTTGCATAAAGCCAACTTTATTTGCAATAATGTAATACATTTAAAGGCAAGTTTACAAACCAATTTTAATGTTGAAAGTAGTAATGAAAATAATGATAAATACAAGCAACCACCTAGAAGTGACTATCCCAATAGCCACCACAACATAGCACGAATCCCTGATTCGTACCACCCATCAAGTTTTAATTAAAAAGGTTGTAGTCTAACTCTTGAAAGCTTACCCAAGCGTGTTCATAACCTAGGACGAGGCTATTCGAATAGTTTTAACCCTGCGAGGGTGTACCAATGTACCCACACTTGCATCGCCTTTAAGCCACAAAGCACACTTAGAAGGTATGCCGGCACGGCTAAGTCCTACGAGACGCTTTCCAATATTGTGCATTGACTACGAGCCGCTCGTATGGATAGAAACCTATACGCTTACGTTGCAAGCCGAAAGACAACAAATCCCATCACGGGTGAAGTCTTTCGGACACTACAATGCTCCCAACACCATCCCTCCTGCGACTCCCTGCGACCCGAAGCCAATACACTCCAAAGTACTAAGTCAAGAGAGGTCCCATACCCTCTAGTGTGGTTAGCACGCACAAGTTGCTCGGATAACAGGTACTCACAAGATGTTCGGTCCTTAATTGACTCGGGCACCATTCCAGTCACACCCGAAAATCACACCATCTTACCATTGTGCCCAAGCCTAAATCATTTTGCTTTTCAGTTTTAGTTTTCATAAGTATACATGGCACAAGGTGGAAATCATACATCATAATAAGTTTTATATGATCAAGGTTATCGACAAGTCGATAACCGCCCATTTCTACCGGAAGCTAAGCATGGCTAAGCAATTAATTCGCAAACTACTAAGTGACAAGAGCTCATCCACGAACCCTGAATCACAGCAATAACCTAGGCTCACGGTAGTAGAGGATAATCATTTGTCTTAAGGAAATGCATCTACTAGGTCAACTAACGACAATAGTTTAACACAAAGTAGCAATGCATACATAGAAGTTGTAATCAACATAAATACTTAAAATACTGGGATTAACATGATCAAACTGCTTGCCTTGCTGGATTTGTTCTTGCTGCAGAGGGGAGTGCTCAGGTTCAATAAATTCTTCGGAGCCTAACGCGAAAAGGCGATAAAAACCGATAAGAACGAAGAACACCAAAAGGAACTCAACAGCAAAGAACATCCAAATCCCATGAAATTTCTACAGCAGATAGAGGTTGATTTTAGACAATTTTAGAAACAAGAATCACTTCATTTGGACTTAGCGTGAAGAAGTTATGGCTAATCTAAGTTCTCTCAACCTGAAAAATCATAATTAAATTAATTTCGGTTACTGTTCATGACGAAAATTTCTAGAATGATCTGGAACTTGAAATTTTTATGGTGGGTAGATATGGTTATCCTAACAACAGCAAAACTGAGTTTGCACAATTTGAAGTTGAAATAAATTAGTTATGATTTTTCTAAGTTCTAAAACTAGCATATATCATTTCTCAGGAACATAAATAAAGACAAGGCCTAGTTCATGTTAAAGCATGTCTACAGACCAATTTTACCAAGTTGAGTTGCTCAGTAAGGATTTACAGAGAAGAAGGTTATGCATTTTACAAATTTTCAATGAATTTCTAGACATCATTTTTCACTAAACAAGATCATGTAATTAAAGTCATTTTCTACTATATAACAGTGCCTAAATTCATTCTCAGATTAAAGTTCATACTACAACAGAGCTACAACAACTGGAATCATTCAAAAAGGAATCTAAATGACAAAGTTATGCACTTTTGAAATTTGAAACATTAAAGGACTTAGGAAATTTTGAGCTCTTGGGAGGTCCAAAAGAACTGAAGGAAAAGGGAGAGGTCGTGGGCCGTTGATCTTGCATCGCAGGGCCACAGACCTCGAAGCACAGCGCACGGGAAGACCTCCTCCCGCATTGGGGAGGTCTGGACCGTCGAGATTGGATCCAACGATCACGACCAGTGCATGCACAGCGCACGCAAAGGAGGACCTCGCGCCTTACAGAGGTCGTGACCGTCAGATCGAGATCTGGCGATCCCGAACACTAGGGGAGGTCCTAAGGCTTTACAACCAAGGGAGGAGGTCTGGACGGTTCAGATCGATTCGAAGGGAGGTCTGAGTACTAAGGATTTTACAAAATGAGATCTAACGCTCAGATCTAAACCGGGAGGTCGTGAGCGGCTGAGGATTGAGCCTAAGAGGTCTGGCGGGGTTTTCTTTGTAAAAGGCCGGGGTGGCTTTTACAAAGAGGACCCGAGGGTGGTCTTTGCGAGAATGACCGAGGGAGGTATTTTTGCAAAGAGGACCTCGGTGGAGGTCGGGGTGGTTTTGGCAAAATGACCCGAGAGGAGGTCCTTT
The DNA here is from genome assembly GCA_036346255.1 of Ampelocalamus luodianensis. Taxonomy (NCBI): domain Eukaryota; kingdom Viridiplantae; phylum Streptophyta; class Magnoliopsida; order Poales; family Poaceae; genus Ampelocalamus; species Ampelocalamus luodianensis. The sequence continues at coordinate 24,456,726 of CM070639.1, forward strand.
TCTTGCAGGAGTGGTCCTAGCGGCTAGGATTTAACCAAGGTGGTCCTAGGCGGTTAGGATCTACTCAAGGGAGGTCAAGCGCGCAAGATTTTACAGAGCCGGATCTAACGGCTGAGGGCTAATCCCGGGAGGTTTTAAAGTCCGAGATAGAACTAGGAGGTTACGGGACTTAGAAATTTACGTGAAACCCATCTCTGCATGCAGATCAAACCAAGGGTAGTCTTAACGGCCGAGATTAAACGAGGTGGAGGTCGTGGACGACCACGATGAACCCGAGGAGGTCCAAGGTGCTTCTAATGGTGCGGGTCCTAAGGACAGCGACTAAAAGGTGGCGGCTAAGGACAACTTAAATGCTGCTGATGGTTGGCAATAAAGGAACCTAAAAGGGACTTTAATGACCTCTGGATTTTAATTCTAAGCCCAAGGCCCACACGTCGGTGACGCCCGGCACGGATCAAGACATGATTAATGCGCCAATGATTAGCAATGATTGGGCATTAATGCTGTCCTAAGAAAATGAGCAGCGGGAGTTTGCAAGCAAAACTCGGCGCGTTAACGACTTGCCGCGCGACGAGGACCACGCGGCGCCAACTAAATCTTTGGAATGGAACGCAATATCATCACGGAACTAAAGGTGGCAACCTGCGTCGGCGACGCCTTGACGCCGGCGAGGCGGAGATAGGCTAGGAGGCTAAATGCGACAAAATGAAAAGCTAACGAGGTTCAAAACGACCGGGTTTCCAACACTAAGCACTAACCTGGGAAAGAAGGAGGTCCAAGAAAGGTCGCAGGAGCTCCGGTGACGGTGGTGCTCGCCGGAGTTGGGGAAGACGACTAGCACGGCTCTGAAAACAAGCTCCCCGAATTGTCCACCTCTGTGAAGGTTTAAACAAAACAAGTTAGGGAGACTTGAATTGACCTAGAGAGCAAGGTGACAGCCAAAAAGGCAATAAAGAACCACTGGAGCTCGGAGGTCTTCAAGGAGCTTCAAAGTCGACAATGGAGGCAGGGAGGTGGTGTTCTTAGGTGTTTGAGTTTGGGGCTCACACTCACAACCGAGGGAGTTCAAGCAGCAACCAAGAGTGGGAAAATGATATTGAGGAGGGCCTTGAGCTAAATAAAGCCGGGGAGCTCGGACAAGGGTATGGACAAGCCCCACTGTGAACAAAGTCCATGCTCCTGCCATGAACTTGCTAGATTTGACAAGAGCAGGTAGGTAGGGGAAGACTTCTAGGTCTAGGCTCCTGACACATTTAATGCATGGCAGAAAGAGACGTTGGGAAGGACCAAAAAGTGACAGCACCCTGCTCCCAACAGCTCCGACCCTGACACATGCACGGGCGCGTGAAAATCATGACGACCAGACCTCCAGGAGGTCGTGAGGGAGAAAACAGGTGAGGAGAGGTCTGGACGATTCCGATTTGCATGGGGTGGTCCTGGACGTCCCAGATCTGCTGAGGTGGGGAGGTCTTTGCGGGTGAGGAGGTCCTGGGAAGGTCCTAGGAGCCGTGGGGAGGTCGTGGGCGTCGGATTCAATTCCAACAGCTTACACATGCGCGCCCGAGTGCGGTTGAGTGGGCTGGGTCCAACGTGTCGGTTGAGTTAGACTCGGGCTCGAGCGAGTCCGACTCAATCGCATTCGATTTTTCTCGGTTTTGAGAAGGGCTGACATTTGGAGAATTGTTTGAGGTAGCAAACGAACTTCAAAAATTGCGAAATTTTTACATGAGCTTGCTAGCTGAGGGATTGGCCTTGAATAAAATTCTCAAAGGTTTTGGTGCTGTGGATTTTCCTCCAAAAATTTACCAAGGTACTGGTCCAAGGTTTGACCAGATTTTGAATTGGGTTGACTTTCCTTCAACAGCATTCAAATAATTTCTAAAAATTGTGGAACTTTTCAGAGGAGTCACATACCATCCCAAGAATTTAGGAAAAATATTTCCAAGAGATTATCACAAGATGGAACAAGAAGGTTTTTGAAGGATCAAGATTTGGATCAAAGACTTGTGACTTTGTATTTCCATAACTTCTTGTACAATAGTTGTTCATTACAAGCAGAAATACAAGATGTAAGAAAAATTTTAATTTCTACTCATTTTCTTACATTTGAAACACAAGCCTAAAATTGGGATGTTACATGGTACTAGAGTAGTTGTCGTTAATTAAATTTTCGGTGAGAATTATTTAATCGGGAAGAGCTCATTAGTCGCTCCTTAGTGCACAATAATGAGAGTAATTAGGCTGCTGCCTTGCGCAAGAAGGAGAAAAGAGGAAGAGAAGAAGGAGAAGAGTAGTAACCTCCCATCTACAAGTCAATGCCTTCCGGTTATCCTTAGTAGATCTGAAACCGATTAGAATTGTTGGTTAATTGTTGGGCTGCAGAAGATTCAATTCTGTCCAGAACCTTGCGTGGGTATTTTCGTGTATTTAGAGGCTGAATTTTAAGATTCCATCTCCTAGAGATATGTGGGTTATGTCGTTATCTTTCAGTATCCGCGAAGATCACTCGATTCCGAGGTCTGAGTCAAAAGTTATGGTCGATTTAGTATCTGCTGCCAGAAATCTGACGAGAATAATCTGTCTGGTTATTTCCTAAATTATGAAAGGGAATTTGGTAGAATCTGAAAGTTCACCCAACTAGGTTATTGTAGGTAATTCGATAACCTTTTCAGATTGATAAAGAACGATCAATTCGGAGTTACCTATTAAAAGTTATGGTCATTTTAGTTTTGCTGTTCGTTTGTGTAGGCAGTTTCTGTATTGAAAGTTCAAACAATGGTTAGCCTAATATTTTGGCCGAATTGGTTTATCGTGTCAACTAGAGTATTGTAGATTATTCAGTTAAGAATCTACAGAAATTGGGTTTACCTCTTTTTGACTTCCAGTTCATGAGTTATGTCATTTACGTGCTGCTGTCCAGAATCAGTATATGGCAGGAAGCGTTGTTTTCGGTTTCAGCTTTGTAAACTCGTTTTGAGTCGTCAAGTAAGCGTTGTAGAATGCCGATTAGTAGCGCTGGGTATATTATGTCCTTATTGGTATTATTTTACTTGTTTAGGAGGTGAAGCCTCAGGTTTAGGAGTATCGACTTTCTTGCTAGTAGCGTCGCATCGTGGAAGGCAAGTAAATGTAGCGGTTGTGCTACGGTTTAACCCGTTTTTCTTACTACTTGCACCATGCATGATTGACGTAATGTTAAATGATATGCCATGGTTACATGTTTTCTAAGTAAGAATGTGGTAGCAAGATATTAATCAATTGCTATGTTTGGATGAGTTTAGGTAGTATTGTGGTAATTCGCCTAATGAGCCAAATGCGGAATATGAAAAATAAACTCAAGGTGGACATGTTGATAATTCCTTGTGGTTATTTTCATGATGATCATGTGGTGGTCTATGTGATAGAGTTCCATCTAGATCGATTGATTTTGATCTTGGTGAATCGGTGTGTGTTATGTGGTAATGGTCTTATGACACGTTGGTATTATGCTTAATGGGACACATGTGGATTATGAGAAAATATTCATGATGAGTATGTTGTTGATCTTAGTGGTTAAATTCTTGTGGTTTATGATTTTCATATCATTCATGACATATCATGACATTTGCATTGTGGATGTCGCCGCTTATAGCCGCGACCGTGCTGATACAACATCGTGCATTGTCAGAAAGACGATGCATACCTTTACCTTGTTGGGTAAAGGTGCAGTGGAGCATAACATACATATGCATTGCATTGTGGAAAGATCATTTGCATACTTGTGCAAGATATTGAGGTGAAGTTATTTTTGCAAACAAGCGCAACTTCATAGTTGCCATGTGGAAATTGACTCATGAGAGTCTCTTGTGGTATGAGTATTGTGGTTGTGGTTGTGGAGTAGGGTTCATCCCTTGTGGTATGGTAGAGGTTGTGATTGTGGCATGAGATTCTTCTCTCTTGTGGTAATTGTGGATAGCAGATTGTGAATCGAGAAATAGTAAAGTTATGAGGTAAAACATGTTAATACTTTATTGTCATTGGTAGTGGTAGTGGTGATTAACATGAAGCAGTTGATCAAGATTTAATTGTTAATATTTTACTATCATTGGTAGTAAATATGGTTGAGGCTATAATTGTGATCATTATGGGGATTGGATTTTGATGCTTAATATCATTGTAGTTTAATTGGCTTGTAAATGAATGTGGATTCACATTATGGATGTGGACATTTGGATACTTTAATGATGTTGTATGTTTGTTTGTAGTCTGAATAGCGGTTAAGCAGTTTGCTTGTTGAGATTTTTATCTCACCCTTGTTTTCTCCCCTCTGGTGATTGTTGAGCATTCATGGGATGGGTAGAGCGGCACCACAATAATGCACATGGTTCATCAACTCATGTTGTAATAAAGTCGATGAAATTCTAGCCAAATGCTTAACTATTTGTGGAGGTTTATGTTATTTAATAAGGATGGACTTGTGAACCATTCTTTGATTAATCTGCTAGAGGTTGTTTAATTATTGAACTTGTTACCGTTATCTTTATTCCCTTAGTTGTTTATGCTTAAGCTTAATGCTTCTTGTCTAGAGATGTTGCGAATTAATTTATCTTGAAATTATTGGCTAGGTGTAGAGTGGTTTAGTAGCATTCAAGGTAATGTGGGTCTGAGGTGTTCTGATTGGTATCGAGCGGGCTTTAGGTGCTGTGGTAATTAAAATATTAAATTGACACCTTTGGTGCCTTTGTAGGATGGGATGGGTCAAGCATTGCATTAGTGCTTTGACATGTTATATTGATTATTCATGCTATGAGATAATCTTGTATGTTTATGTGTTGTTTCTATAGACTGCTATGAGTGAGGATAGTCAATGATAAGAGGTAGGCTTTGGGGTACATTGCCTTGGGTATTGCCGTTTATACCTGTTCGTGATGCGAGGATATTGATGTAGTTACCTCGGGTAACTTAGTTGCGGATGTCATGGGTAAGTTTCTTAGAAAAGTGTTATCCTCCTTGAATTGATGTTGGCGATTCTTGGCCTATTGCGATTAATGTTTTTCTCTCGGGTTATTTGTTTATTGCGATTGTTGGTTGTCATTAGGCCTCTAATTGTTCTTGAGGCCAAGTATTGTTTCTTCGGATTGATGGGTTGTTTGATTGCTCGTGGCGGTGCTTTTGAGAGACTGGTATTTTCCGTGTTGTTCCATCTTTCTTCTTGAAACATGACTCTTGTATTTCGTTTGATTTTTTTAGAGAGAATCAAAGCTTTATGTGGAAGTTCATTAACTTGTGGAAGCATTGGCTCTATGCATTTCTTCCGAGTTATTTCGACTTTTGAAGTTTGATTTCTCTCTAGAAGGAGTGTTAAAACCCCTTTGTGATGTTTTGTTGTGTTTAAGTAGTATGTGGAAATTATGTAAATAATTGATAGATTGTGAATTATCAAGTTGAAAAGTTAGTGTGGTACATCATTAAGTTCTACTAACATCTTTAGAAGTGAAGTCGATTAATATGAGGTTGTCTGTTGTAGTTTCTTGAAGATCGTGGCTAAGAAATTTAGCGATACATGTGTAGAACTCATGCATTTATCAAGGAATATGAAAAACAATTGTTTTGATTATTGTAGTTGTTTAATTTTCCCAACTTGTTGGATAGATTGGATTGATTGATCTTAAGTAATTAATCGACCATTCGGGATGGTCAAGTAAGGAGGTGTTGGAATATTGCCTTAATAAGATTAACCTTTTATATGTCCTCTCTTTACATACTTGATGAGCATGTACAAGCTGTTAAATTTATGTAACTTTTACCATGCTAAATTGTTGAAATATGTATAAAGAAATGGATGCAGTGATGTATTGACTTGTGGAATCTTGTCTCATAAAGTGGTATTATTGATGTTTAAAGTTATTTTATTTTTAATATCTTAACATAAGGTGGAGTATCGAATCGTGCTCTTTATTGTCTTTGGGATTGCAAAATTAGAGATAGGATCATTAATGCTATCTTTGATGAAAAATTAATAATCAATTATTGTAAGCAATGGCTAGAGTGTAATTACCTTTTGCTAAACTAGAGTTGAGCATCGATCTGAGATAAATGTATGGAATCTAATAAGAGATTCATACTAGCATGTTTTGTGAAGTTGTTATGTTCTAATATCATCTTGTTAAAGAGTTTGTTTTAATATGATGGCTTATGCACTAGGTTTAACTAGATCAAGTAGTTGGAATCTTATTTGGATAATAAGAACATGATGAAGTGAATTATGATGTTTCTTTTGGAAAAGTATGAAGGAGTGGGATGATATGTTGATTTTTTTTGCAAAGAATGTTTTATCTTGTTGTGAATACAATCGATAGCATGTAGTTGTGATTATTGTGTTGAATGTTTTAAAAAAATATATATATATAAAGGAATTTGTTAATTCCATAATACTAATTGCATTGAAGGGTGTGAGATTTACGGTTGGAATCTTTTTGGACCGTATGACTTGTGTCATAGTCGAGGTTGCCCTGAGTAAAGCGACGTGTTGATTGATCTTATTGGTTTTATTTGAATCTTGTGTTGTGGTCTTCAAGCATCCTTTGTTGGAAATGGCGGGATGTTGTAATCAAAGAAAATTGCTTATTATTGAAAGGAAAAGTTGTACTAGAAGTATTTGAGGTGCAGATGATCTTATCTTGTGTTTTCCAACCTCATTGCTATTTGTTATTCTTTTGGCTATTGTGATGATAACCATTTCTGTATGCTGAAATTTATTTCTTCTTACCTCTTCTTCTAAGAACATGGTAATTGTTGTGGGTTCTGAAGCCTTTTGTTGCGTGATGACGACTTAATAGTGGTAGTCTAGTGTTGTTTTGTGGGGCAGTGAGAGTCTATCTACAATGGTGTAGATGATGTAATCAATTGAGCTAATTGTTGAGTTGGCCAACTTGAGATAAATGAGTTGGTGTGTTGGGCAATGATTTGAAAATCCTTGGTTCAAGGAAGTTAAATTGTTAAAAGAAATGAATTGGGAAATTATGGTTATGTCAAGTAGTGCGATGCTCTCTTGATTCTTGTTTTTCTTTGGGTGTTTTGTTGAGGTGTAGTCTTTTCCATTAGGAAAAGAAATTGATTGTTTTGGTCTGTCAGTGATTTTCACTCTTAGCTTAGGTGGTGTGGTTTCTCCAATTGTCTACTTGGAGAGTGGAAGATGTTTTGTGGTAAATCCTTTGTTTTGGATCGTGGTCCTTTGAAGGAAAACTAGTTGCTAGTGTGATGCTTGATAATCCTTTTCTCTTACATTATTGGGTTATATTTGTAAATTATATCGTTGTGCTTCTAGTAGAATTATGTGAGTGAAATTGGTGATCAAATTCTTGAAATTGGGTATATTGTGTTATCCACGAGTATATTTAATAAGAGGAAATACTTATGGAAATTTTGCCAAAATGGCAGGACACATTGTTTCGGGCGACAAAGAGTTATGCGGTTGTTAGTGCCGAGAGTTGAATTTTGCGGTGGAAGCCTTGTGCTCCTTCGGGTGTCTCCGACTAAGGGTATTATTCGTTTTGGTACCAAGAAGCTTAGCCCGCGGTACATCGGTTTTTCGATGGTTGCTCGGGTGGGTAGTTTGGCTTATCGTTTGGAGTTGCCAAACTCATTGAGTGGTGTGCACAATGTTTTCCTTGTGTCTATCTTGAGAAATACTTGCGGGATCCAGAACACAAGATTGACTGGAGCAGTCACGATGGAAGCAGATCTCACCGTGGAGAGTCGGCGATTCGTATCTTGGATCGTCGGGGCGGAGTCTTGAGGAATAAGACCATCAAGTATGTGAAGGTCCTTTGGGCGAATCGATCCGAGTGAAGCTACGTGGGAGTTGGAGGATCTTTTGCGAAAGAAGTACCCGAGCTTTTGAGGTGGTGAGTACTCGAGTTTGGGTTGCTTTTTGCTTGTAGTTCTTCTCTTTGTGGTGCAGAGAGTAGGATTCGAGGCGAATCCTTTTAAGGTGGGAAGAGTGTAATACTCGGAGTGTGAGAAGCCAAGAATCGGGTTAATTAAATTTAATCGGTAGAGAATTATTTAATCGGGAAGAGTTTAATTTGAAATTCAGCAAAGACAAAAAAAGAGAGGGTTTTCTGTGTTTTCTCACCTACTTGGGCACAGGCCTTGGCCCATCTGGCCTGTAGTGGCCGGCCAAAGGGAGGGCCACCTCCCAAACCCTAGCCGCCCCTCCCTTTTCTCTCCTCCCACTTGCAGCCGCCCTTCTCCTCACCCTTGGCCGAATCCTCCCCTCTCCTTGCGCCTCCCCTGCTGGTGCTGCTCCTCGCGATTCCCCTTCGTCTAGGCTGCTGCCTTGCGCAAGAAGGAGAAAGAGAGGAAGAGAAGAAGGAGAAGAAGGAGAAGAAGGAGAAGAAGTCTTGTGTGGGGATTGGTTCAGCGAGTTCTAGAGGTTCTACAAGGGTAACGAGATGCCTTCCCTGCTGTTTGATCCTTAGTAGATGCGAAACCGATTAGAATTGTTGGTTAATTGTTGGGCTGCAGAAGATTCAATTCTGTCCAGAACCTTGCGTGGGTATTTTCGTGTATTTAGAGGCTGAATTTTAAGATTCCATCTCCTAGAGATATGTGGGTTATGTCGTTATCTTTCAGTATCCATGAAGATCACTCGATTCCGAGGTCTGAGTCAAAAGTTATGGTCGATTTAGTATCTGCTGCCAGAAATCTGACGAGAATAATCTGTCTGGTTATTTCCTAAATTATGAAAGTGAATTTGGTAGAATCTGAAAGTTCACCCAACTAGGTTATTGTAGGTAATTCGATAACCTTTTCAGATTGATAAAGAACGATCAATTCGGAGTTACCTATTAAAAGTTATGGTCATTTTAGTTTTGCTGTTCGTTTGTGTAGGCAGTTTCTGTATTGAAAGTTCAAACAATGGTTAGCCTAATATTTTGGCCGAATTGGTTTATCGTGTCAACTAGAGTATTGTAGATTATTCAGTTAAGAATCTACAGAAATTGGGTTTACCTCTTTTTGACTTCCAGTTCATGAGTTATGTCATTTACCGTGCTGCTGTCCAGAATCAGTATATGGCGGAAGCGTTGTTTCGGTTTCAGCTTTGTAAACTCGTTTTGAGTCGTCAAGTAAGCGTTGTAGAATGCCGATTAGTAGCGCTGGGTATATTATGTCCTTATTGGTATTATTTTACTTGTTTAGGAGGTGAAGCCTCAGGTTTAGGAGTATCAGCTTTGCGGCTAGCGCGTCGCATCGTGGAAGGCAAGTAAATGTAGCGGTTGTGCTACGGTTTAACCCGTTTTCTTACTACTTGCACCATGCATGATTGACGTAATGTTAAATGATATGCCATGGTTACATGTTTTCTAAGTAAGAATGTGGTAGCAAGATATTAATCAATTGCTATGTTTGGATGAGTTTAGGTAGTATTGTGGTAATTGCCTAATGAGCCAAATGCGAATATGAAAAATAAACTCAAGGTGGACATGTTGATAATTCCTTGTGGTTATTTTCATGATGATCATGTGGTGGTCTATGTGATAGAGTTCCATCTAGATCGATTGATTTTGATCTTGGTGAATCGGGTGTGTGTTATGTGGTAATGGTCTTATGACACGTTGGTATTATGCTTAATGGGACACATGTGGATTATGAGAAAATATTCATGATGAGTATGTTGTTGATCTTCGTGGTTAAATTCTTGTGGTTTATGATTTTCATATCATTCATGACATATCATGACATTTGCATTGTGGATGTCGCGCTTATAGCCGCGACCGCATACGGTACAACATCGTGCATTGCCGTGACGATGCATACCTTTACCTTGTTGGGTAAAGGTGCAGTGGAGCATAACATACATATGCATTGCATTGTGGAAAGATCATTTGCATACTTGTGCAAGATATTGAGGTGAAGTTATTTTTGCAAACAAGCGCAACTTCATAGTTGCCATGTGGAAATTGACTCATGAGAGTCTCTTGTGGTATGAGTATTGTGGTTGTAGTTGTGGAGTAGGGTTCATCCCTTGTGGTATGGTAGAGGTTGTGATTGTGGCATGAGATTCTTCTCTCTTGTGGTAATTGTGGATAGCAGCATGTTGTAATAAAGTCGATGAAATTCTAGCCAAATGCTTAACTATTTGTGGAGGTTTATGTTATTTAATAGACTTGGGGCATTATGAACTTGTTACGTAGTTATATCTAGAGATGTTGCATAACTACGTATTTTGTAATGTGGGTCGCAGGTTATTAGATTGGGGCCGTACTATTAAATGGGCACTATTAAATCGACGAGTGGACCCAGTTAATCGTGAGGAAGTCGTGGCAGAGCTGGTCATAGAAGAACTTACGACCAGGGGGGATGTCGTAGAAAGGCTTACGACTAGGTACTGGTCGCAGGAAGACTTACGACCGAACGTAATCGTAGCAGGGCTTACGATTACACCATAGTCGTAGAAACACTTACGACCAGGGGGTGGTCGTAGAAGATCTTACGACCACCTATCTTACTCTTCCCTTATAACATTAAGGGGTATACCATGTGACGTCATATTACATTATTATAGAAATAAGAAAATGAGGATTATTAGATCCTCGTCATATAGCTTCCAAGTAGTCGAAGGTGTTTATTTGATTTATGATAGCTGTCCAAGAGGTTTTCACAAGAGGTTTTTAAAGTCAAAAATAATTTTTATTGAGTTTTCTGGGATTTTATTGGATTTAAAGTTGAAAAGGAAAATTTAAGTAATTTCTAGAATTTTCAGAAATTTTAAAAGCTTTTCCTTAAGTATTTCAAAGCTAAAACAAATTATTTGAAAAATTAATTACCAATTATAAGTTAGAAATATTTTATTTAAATCCAAAATATCTCAGAGAATTTCTGTGAATTTTCTCATAATTTTTGGATTTTATTTGCTATTTTGAATTCTCAAGATCAAATAAATTGCTAAATCAAACTAAATCGAAAACAGTGCTTGGGCCGAATCCTCCTCAACCCACTTCTATTACCACGCGCGCGCAACCCGCTCAGCCCAAATCCTCCGCGCGCTCGCACTCCAACCAGTTTTGGCCGTTGGATCAAGGGTGGACGGTCCGATTGTGTTGGCCGGTCCGAACGTCCCAACCAATGTGGACTGTCCAATCGAGATTAAACTGTCCGATCAAGAATTGCCGATTAGAGCGGTCAGAACGTCCTCATCGGTGTGGACCGTTCGATCCAAATCGAATGGCCCAGACACCACCCGCTCCTTTCCTTTCTTGGCCGTCACCGACAAGTGGGGCTCGCATGCGCCACGTCACTGTCGTCAACCTCCCTTTCTTCCTCCCTTGCCCCAAAACACCCCATTAAATAGCGCATCGGCCGACCTCACCCTATGTCGCTCCGACCTCGCCGCGCCCCTTTAAATAGCGCATCGGCTCTGCCTTGACCTCCGCATCTCGCTGCCACCAACCACCGCGCCTCCCCCTCTCTATAGCGCCCTAATTTTGGAGTTGTTCGCCGCCACCCGAAGCTTCGTGTTTCTTCGATTCCGGCATCAGTGAGGGCTCACCGACTACAACAACCCCATATTCAACACCGCCTCATCGTCGCCTACCCCGTGCGCCCTTTATCCCGGCCGAGGACCACCAGAGCCCCGTTGCCCACCTTGCCCCAAAACCGCGCTGCATATCTCCTCGTCACCGGTGACCTGGTCACGATTCGTCACCGTTTCAGTAAGCAATAAGTTCAGTGACTCATTGTATACCTATAGCGCACCCTCACGTGGCTCACCACGGCGCAGAGCACCGGCGAGCTCAACGCCGAGCGCCACCATCGTCCCTGAGCCAACATGGTAGCCACCTCGGCACCACATATATAGATACATAATTATGTTCTTTTCTGCATATGTAAATTTGTAGTTAAACTACCGTAGAGCATCAATCTGTCATGAGCTGAATATGCATGCAGCCATAGGGATTAGGAAATACATATGCTCAGAGTTTTTGAAGCCAATTGTTGGTGATATTTTGATGCTGTATAACAATGTCCTCCCTTTCCTGATTGTGATATTCTTGATTTATCATGTTATGATCATGTTTGTACAACCTTGGCACCTTTTACATTTGTCTTCTCGGGTACTTGATTACTTCTATGCGATATAGCCACTTTTGCTTTCAATCTGTGTTGTTTGTTTTGTCATTAAAATATGATAACTTATTGGAGTAAGAACAAAGATTTCCTAATCGTTTAGGCTTCTAAAAAATGTAAAAAGAAATGGAGGATTAGTCTAGAAACATGTTGTGAATATGCGTTTTATTGGCGTCATAAAAAGCCAGCAGCCTGTTTACTTGAAAGGTATTGCACTAGAATATTTCTTTTAGAGTTAAGAACTTAAGATGATGCCTGTTGGTGTCATGATTCTTCAAATGCCCTTTCAAACACTTACACTGTACATCTTTTTCAGGGGAAACTGTGAGCAATCATGATGAGCTGATGTCCAATTTCTTTGCTCAGCCTGATGCACTTGCTTTATTTACTTTAACAAATTCTTTGATATCAAATATGCCTTTTCTATTATACTTTGTTTATATTTTTATACGATGTGCAGGTTTATATAGTGGAACTTTATCAAAATAATCTTGTGGACCTGTTGTTGCCAAAAAATGCAACGTGACAAAAAATAGAAATAAAAAAGGATTCTAAGGTTCAAGAGCTCCTTTCTTAGTTTCTTATGTACGTTTACTTCAGTTTTTATACAGTTCACTAGAGTTAATGATATTATAGTCCTTTCTTTGCACATATTCTCTTTTCTTGTAGTGTTTCAATAAGTAAGTTACAAGTTTTCCCATTTGACCTTCCTTTTGTTTTTTAAGCAACAACTTCTGTAGGTGTATAAATAATGTATGCTTTCTTGGTCTACTTCTGTAGTTGCATATATGACTGTATAGACAGACAATTTTAGTTAACTACAAATCTGTAGATCATTGTCTATAGACATTCCTATTGAATTGCTTTGTCTTGCCAAAGAAAAAAAAATCACTCGAAACATTTCTGTTATTGCACAGTGACTCCGACAAGTGATGTTGCAACAGCATGCCTTACCTTTTGCTCCTACCCTAGAAATCTATATTTTATACTCGGCTTCATCACCCACTACTCTTTCTTTTTATGTAGTCTATCTGTTTAAACATCTGATGTATAATATTATCCTGTAATATTATAGAATTCCTAAACTAATTGCTCATTAGAAAATGATAGGGGAAAAGAGAGAATCGAGGGCAATTAACTGTCGAAAAAACACCTAACCATCGGAGAAAACCAAGTATCTAGGGCACTCTAACTGCCGGGGAAAACCAAGTATCTAGGGCACTCTAATTGCTGGGGAAAACCAAGTATCTAGGGCACTCTAACTGCCGGCAATACATCTAATTGCCGGGGAAACTCTAATTGCCGGGAAATAGCTAACTGCCGGGAAAACAAATTTTCTAGGGCAGTTAACTGCCGGGAATTCACATATCTACCGGGGAATGTTTTTCCCAGCAGCAGTTTACCGGGCAGGCAATAAGTGCTGGGGAAACTAATTGCCGGCAGATAATTTGCTTTGCAAAGCAGTTTTCGTCGGCAGTTTAATTGCCCTTAATACTATGCCATGGTGTACTGAAATAAGTTGTTGGACGAGGTCTTGTAGCACAAGAGGAAATGGGCACAGGCATATGATGAAGGTAGATGTAGGTATGGTATGATAACCACGAACATCTCGGAGGTGTTCAACAATATTCTGAAGGGCATCCGTGCTATGCCAGTATCGACCATCGTAGAGTACTCATTTAGAAAGATCAACTCATACTTTGTGGATCGGTGAACCCGTGTAAGGGATGCATACAATGTCGGTGAGCGTTGGAGTGCGACTGCTGCCAAACACCTTGCTCTAGCGAAGGACGAGTCATGTAACCAGGAGGCGGATGAATACGATCCGACTTTACATATCTATGCCGTCAGGGCAGCGGGGGGCACATCGATAGGGGGTGCGCATTATGGAGGTCGAAACCATAGTGAACCTGACTGCGGGAGCTTGCACTTGCATGGTCCTGGCTTTGCTACATGTACCATGCTCGCACATTGTCACTGCATGCCGTATACGCAGCGTGAGCCACATTTCAAACATCTTCATTGGGAGGAATTCTCAAAACTAGCCACAATGAGGACTTAGGAAAAGAGGTTTGAGCTTTAACTTGATCCCTCGCATCGACCACCCTACGTTGGGGAGGAATACATTCCCGACAAAGAAATGGTGAACAAGCGACGCGGTAGGAGGAAGAGGAAAAGACTTTGTTGATATGGATCACTCACAGCAAGCCGGTAAGGACATGTATATCCTAGGGGACTTTGACGACGCCACCATAACCAACAGGTGCTTGGAGTGTCATGAGCACGGCCACACCAAGGCAAAGCACATAAATAAGGATTGCTAGCAGCGTAGGGTTAGGCAACGCCTCTTCCGTATCCAACAGGATGTGTTGCACCCCTGAGGTAACCACCGTTGTCATTGTGTAAAGAGTATTGTCGTGTCTGTATTGTGTTCACTTCATTGCACTTTCTCCATTATTTTGTACTTCATGTGTACTAACAAAAAATTTTCTTCCATTGCAGGATGCCTCAACACCAGTAGTACGCGTTGCTCATCTCGGAATACGACAATGACCACTGCACACACCTTATAGCCAACAAGGGTGTGGTGAGATTTCCTGATCCGTTGTTCGATCATGCATTTAATTTTTTGACCATGTGGTACACTTCACTTATGTCTATGCAATTTTTTCTGGGAGATACTCCAACCACTTCGCCCTCGGACCCACACCCCTCTGGTTTGGGATGAGCGGTACATGTCGTACGTCCGCGATGCTGATTTCGTTCCCTTGGCATGATTGTCACAACGGCCTTCCCCGCATGGATGGTGCTACACTTACGACACTGATGGACCAGTGGCGCCCAGAGATGCACATGTTCCACCTCCCGTCAGGCGAGATAACCATCACGCTACAAGATGTTGCTATGATTCTCGGCCTTCCCATAGACGGGCTTCCGGTGACTAGAGATATCAATAGCTTGGGTTGGCGTGACCGGGTTGGCGAGTGGCTTGGTGTGCGGCCGGACGATCCAGTTGAGGACGCTAGGGACAATCAGCCATCTGCTGTGCTTACATCGTGGCTGCATGCAAACTTCAATGTGTGCCCGCAGGATGCAGATATGGTCACAGTGCAGCGCTTCTCATGGGCATGTCTTCCTTTTCCCTAACGGTATAGGCAATGTCGTCTCTTGGGTATAGTTGTCCATGTTGGCTGATTTTGGAGCGGCAGGGACTTACAGTTGGGGTTCTGCTACACTAGCTTGTTTGTACCACCACTTGTGTGATGCGTGCTGCTCACGAAGAGTCAACGGTAACTTGGGTGGCTGCGCATACCTCCTGCAAGTGCGGATGTGGGAGCGTTTGCTTGTGGGTTGGCCCACTCATGCCACCTTGCAGGTACAAAAATTTGTATTTTAACATATTCGATCTCATTCAATAAACATGTGATTCAAATCCATCTCCCTGCAGGCATGGTCCCTACATTCTTGTGTCGTTTCCGATGGTAGCATACCTTTGGAGCTCCATCATCCTACCTACTGGCCGTCCAAAATCGCGGTACCTAAGCTACACAAACGAGCTTAACGTCATCACTCAAGACCAAGTATAGTTTGATGAGTTACTTTGCATGCTGATAATTTGGTTTTAACTATGATTTCATCAGTAATGTCTTGTAAATCTTCTACAGGTCATGTGGCTGCCATATACCCGCAATGAGGTCATGGAAATGGCACTGAACCCGATGTGTACGTGGGACAACGGTTTGTGGATGACACTCTCACCGCTGATTTACTTCCATGCGGTGGACTACCACATGCCCCATCGGGTGATGATACAGTTTGGGAAGCTTCAAGTATGTCCACCGATGGAGTTCTCGACTGATCTGAACCTACATTGGTAAGGGTACCTATCACCATTCATTTCCACCGTGGGTTGTAGTTTCAATGTTAACAATGAACCGAAGGCGGGTGTACCGACACACCGATTGGGTCCATTATCATCGTGCTTACGTGTTGGAGTGGGCGGACTGATCCAATCGGTCCAGGGACATGCTACAGATCCATCGGAGGCCTCAGTTTGTGAACTACCTCTGGTGGCTCCACAGTGTAACGCGCCTGCAGCTTCGACCTGCCATGACCCAAGCGGGCATAGGGGAGGGCCACTATTCTGATGAGGATATCGTAGACGAGTACGACAAGTTCACATGAACGGGCAAGCAACCCGAGAGGGTCCCCATCAATGCCTACTACGTGAGTTAATTTTAGTCCCCCTGGAAATTTCCCATGTCACGGTTGGTGAAGTTATTAACAATGTTTACTCATTCACAGGGAAGGTAGCTGGCATGCATAAGCAATGAGGCTGCTGAGGTGCTTATGCTACCTGAGGGTTCGGAGGAGAGCTACAACCGTATGAGGAACTTCGTTGAGGTATCCTACGCCTTCATTACCTTACATAAAAGACAAATGCTACTGAAAATGAAATCCAAAAAACATGTCTTTCTAAAATTTGTGATGTGATAGAGCTCTCCGCTGAGGTGGTTTAAGAGCACATATTCTGCATGTCCTTTATACTGTCAGTATGAAGTTAGTCCTGGAATAACATTATGCACCCAATAAAATTTTCTCTGTCCGGTAGGAGAATTTTTTTTAATGTATTGTTGTCACGACAAACATACAAAATGAGCAAAAGAAGACTGACAGGTTGTAAGAGCCAGCGTACAAAATGAACAACATTCTGAGTTGACATGCAATCCCTGAAGGGGGAAAAAGAGGTGTGTAAGTTTAGTATGGAAATATAAATGAAGCTATGAAAGCATCAAATAGATGAGAAAATAAAAGTGTCAATGGGTACTAGTGACTAGGTCTTTATGGGCTTTATATCATATTGTGATAAATTGAGTTTAGTCCATTATTAGTATTAACACTCTCCCAAGTCAATTCTTATCGGTGTAAATGGTCATGAAGTGCCAAGGTTCTTGAATCATGGTTTTGCAAGGCAAATCAAATATATATGGCGACTAACGACCATTTACAACTAACTAAGCAAAGCAGATACCAAACCATCAAGTTAAATAATTATCTAAACATTATGTAGCACTAGCTAACACAAGGATTGGCATTAGTCACTCTTTTCAGTCCTACCCCTTTTGTTTTCATTAACTGCATGTAAGACTACAAAGTATTTCCATTGCACAACATGGTTTACTCTTGCTACTTTTGTTTACTACAATATCTGGCAGCTAGTACTGCTTTATCTATTGCAATGCACCAACTATGATGATAATATACTAGTGCTAAGGTCTCTCGGTGTTGCTATGTTCTTGTTGAAGATGATGATATATGCAGTTTACTTGAGAAGAAAATTGTATGTCAGTGTGGCTGTTTCTTACTCTCTTTTTGTTTGTCCTTGTAGATAGTTCGCCGCTGATGCAGGCGAATCACAACAAAAATGAACTGCACCATCGCGAGGGATGTTGTTCAAGATGCCCCGGCTCAGAGTGGCTCATCGCGTGCTACATCATCGCGGGCAACGACATCCATTACCACGGCACAAGATGACAACAACAAAGAGGATGGTGATGCCGAGGACAACGTGGATGCCAAATTGCCTGACAACATGGTCCTCTTCGATCTTGTTGGTGCACCTACCCCGACGTAGCCAACTTAGGCCACGCCTCTGTGCCATAAATGTCGGGATCATGCAGACATTAGCAGCGTCAATATCGTCAAGAGCACTCGTGGCGAGCATCCAGCTGCTAGGTTCACACCGGGCACAAGTCCGATTCGCAAGCGCAAGTGATGTAATTTAGTATAGTACCGGTACCTTTCTGTATGGGATGAATGAATGCATGCATGAATGACTGAAATGCTTCAATGGATGGATGATTGGATAATTGGATGATTGGATAATTGGATGATTGAATGAATGGATGAATAATTGGATGGATGGATGCATGAATGAATGAATGAACGAATGAATGAATGTTTGAATAGATGAATGAATGATTGATCTGCCAAAAAGCTAGGTTACCCACACCAGTGACCGTGGCATGACAAAGTAGTACTATCACACCAGGGTGGCGGCGTGGCAGGACATAGCCCCAGAATTAGGGGCGAGGCTAGCACCGCCTCTAGATTTGTTCATGCACTGGCGTGGCAACACGGTTACGCCACACCAGTGTCTATGGCATGACAAAGTAGTATTGTCATGCCAAGGGTGGCGGCGTGGCAGGACTTAGCCCTAGAATCAGGGGCGGGGCTTGCACTGCCTCTAGATTTTTTTCATGCACTAGCGTGGCAGCACGGTTACGCCACGCAAGTGATCATGGCGTGACAGAGTAGTACTATCACACCAAGGGTGGCAGTGTGGCAGGCCTTAGCCCTAGAATCAGGGGCGGGGCTTGCACCACCTTTGGATTTGTCCATGCACTAGCGTGACAGCAGCGGTTACGCCACGCTAGTGACCATGGCGTGACAGACTAGTACTGTCACACCAAGAGTGACGACATGATAGGACTCAGATCGAAATGATCACACTCTGTCATGCCACAAATTCAAACCAAAAAGATTGTACCCTGTCATGCCACATACTACCACCTTTGCAGATCGAGAAGACAACACACTGCGTCGCTACCTTTTCAAATTGAAATGACCACACTATGCCTCACCACCTTTCAGACTGAAAAGACAACACACTTCGACGAAACCTTGTCAGACATAAATGACCACACTCTCCCACGCACCTTTATCAGACTGAAGTGACAACACACTACGATGCTCCTTCTTAGACATAAATGAACACACTTTGCCACACCACCTTTTCAGACCGGTATCTTGTCTATTCTCCCTCCACCCTCAGCATTACACTCTATCCGCTTATAAAAAGAGGGAGAAGAGAGCTAGAGGAGAACACTACACCACCACACCTAAAACTTCACTAAAACTTGGTTCACACAACAGAGAGAAAGGAGATGTCGGACTCGTCGACGAACTTCTACATGTAGATGCCGTGGAAGCTCAAGTGGCTTGCTGAGAGGGCTAAACCCTACCTGGATTATTCTATGAAGGATGTGCTGATACCACCGGAGTTCCCATGCCTGCAATGTGTGTGCAAAGAACCGGCTAAGGTCATCCAGTCCACACACTCGGCGACCGTCACCCGGGCATACTACACGTGCGGGAACATCATCGTAAGCGAATCTTACACACACATAAATTTTTGCCATCTTACATTCCATTCCACAAATCCCTAACTACATTTGCGCATAATGACAGCCGAAGATGTGATGCAACTTCTTCTAATGGATCGACGACCTAGACATATACGATGGGGCGTTCATCGAGCAGAAGTACATGTTGAACTATGCGATACGAGCCAAGACCTTAAAATGTTGGAAACCTTACGTACTCGACCCTATCGAAAAAGCACCACAGGAGCCTAAGAAAGCAGGATGGTGGTGGAGGACCCTTGAACAGGAAGCTGAGTACGACCGGGCTAAGCGTGCGGCGAACAAGGAGAAGACTCCTGCTAGTCAGACTAACAGTCGTACTAGAGCTCCCCGTCGCCCGGGCGTAGTCCGAATCGAAGAGCTAAGTTATGTTTAATTTGCATCCTAATTATTAATTTGGCTCTATATTGTGTTATCCTAACATCATTCAATTGCCTAGTCCGTCTCGCAGAACATAGCTAATTTCGAGATCGGCCACCACCGTAGGCAGTCAGGAGAGAAGGGGAAGGGAGCGATGGGCTGCCAAGACTAATTAACTTCATTTCAATCAACCTTTTTTCGATACCAAAAAGGCGCATATGTATCATAGGTGTATTTCGGTTTGTTGATCCGTGCATGCTGTCGTTTTGATGCACGTAACCAAACCCTGTGCACCATGTAATTCGTAACTATATTATGAAGTCTATTTCAAATTTTGTTCTCTTTTTTTAATGCAATCGGTTCTATAAACACTACGACCGTGACAATAGCCATTTAATGGTCTTTGACCCCTAAGTGACGACGAGCACCACCAATTCATGCAATGGGATGTGGCTGGCTATTCATTCATCTCTTGATTCAAAATAGGAACATCGCAGGCTTGAAAAAGGATCTACTGCCTAGGGTTTGACATTCAGTTAGCACCGTTAATTTCTTGCTAGCTCAAATCAGGTTTACAATTTTTTGACCAATTTTCATGTAAAATCAAATGCTAAATACGATGTATATAGGCACAGAAAACAATAAACTTGTGAAGGGATTAGCATGCTATGTTTAGAATTGGCAGTCACACGCTTGAGGAAACAACTCAATAAGCTAATGTGGTTTTGCAGAGAAAAAAAGGCTAAAAGCTTCAGATCTACATACCAATGATATATATATAGGCCAACCCACATGACATGAAGATACACGATATATATACAGGCTAGCCCACATGACATGAACATACACCTGAGTAGCTGACAAATTTGCAGGTAATCAAATGCACCATGGGGCATCAAATACAGGTTTGCCACGCTAATGAACGAGGTGTGGCAGGATTTGGCCCCTCGCCGTGCTAGCACTGCCTTTGGATTAGCGTGGCGACACAGTTTAGTCACGTCATTAAATACGGCGTGGCAAAGGGTACTAGCGTGACGAAATTGGGCCACGCAAACACGCCGTGCGCACGACGGCTTGCGTGGCAGGTTTGGCCACGCCGAGAAAAGCGACGTAATAGAATGGTTTGGTCATACTTTGTATTATAGCATGACCAAAAGGGTCGGAATTGAAAAATAAAGGTAGTAAGGGGTTAACTTTAAAATATTATTAAAAAAAGATTAAAAAATCAATCTTAGTTCTTATTGCTGATTCGCAAGCAAAAAATTTCCTCCTCTGAAATGTGCTCGCAGGATAAATACGTGGGTTTCACCTGTTGAGATGTGTTCGCACCGGAACCGAACTTTTCGGTGTTTTTTCTATAAATGTCTCGAAATTTATGTTTGCAAACGGTCTGACTCATGGCTGTAAAAAAAAGTTGACGTTTTCCGTACACACAGAGCATGGAAATACTAGTTACCTATTGATGAAACATATTGATAATAGATTTTGTAGTTACAATTACACAAAACCTCATGTTCATTGCCCAACAGTTACTTACGGGTTTTATGGTAATAAGGTTTACAAAATCCCACCCTAACCAAATTACAGCTTGCCGGAGCCGCTATTGCACTCAATGTTCATTGTTTGTTCGAACCACATAGAAATACATTTCATAGAAACTTTTTATATATA
The DNA here is from genome assembly GCA_036346255.1 of Ampelocalamus luodianensis. Lineage (NCBI taxonomy): Eukaryota > Viridiplantae > Streptophyta > Magnoliopsida > Poales > Poaceae > Ampelocalamus > Ampelocalamus luodianensis. The sequence goes on from CM070639.1 coordinate 24,478,073, forward strand.
GTAAAACTAGTTTGGAACATAGAAATTTCATATAAAATAGTTCAATTCTCGTAAGAATCATTTTGTATATATTAAGATTAGTTTGGAACATAGAAATTTCATATAAAATAGAACAATTCTCATAAGAATCAGGTCCACATTCCAAGCGGAGCCTAATCTATTCATAATTCCTATGAAAACCTTTTGTACCAAACTGGGCCTTAGTACACTTAGGGCCTGAGCTCTAATTAGTTACAAACAAGCTAGAAATTGCATTATATATGTTCCAAAAGAATTCAATATTACATCCCGAAAGTTCTTAGAACTCGCAACATTATTTAAATCTGTTAATTCATATAAATCGATACAAGTGAACAGGGTGGCTGGAGCCTGGCCGACTTATTTTACTGAGGGTTCTTTACCTGAGGCAAGAAGTTTAATGACTGAAAAGCATTGCTATGCGCAACACAAAATCCATAAGTTCTTCCAGCCATGCGGGCCATGCGGCAAATTTTATTCACCTACCATGCTCATCATCATCAGCACACACTATTACTATACTATGGCTGTGGCCTGCTCTGCACTATGAAGATATCTTTGCCAACTAGGCAACCTTCCACATCCTGCGCACTTCCGCACTTCTGTTCCAGGTATTGGCCAATCGCAGCCAGTCGCTGACCAAACTGCTTCCTAAAGGTTGCATGAACAGACAATGGCTTCTTGCTGTAATCTACAGTAAGACGAATCACTTCCCCATTAGCAGGATCAGAGTTGTGCACCAACATCTCCTGACTGAAATTTGCAAAAGCTAGAGTGGTGACTTTGGCATCAAACTTGTCACAAGAGAGCCTCCATGGGGTGCCACGGGTTCCTGAGGCAAGGGTTTCGCCTAGCCCAGGGGCGACCTCAGCCACGACCAACTTGGGGTCATGGTCAGCTGGGCTAACAGTGTGAAGCACAAAGGAGAGATCTGGCTGCAGCATTTCTTGCACAAGAACGGCCATCTTTGTGTCTTTCTGAGGTACACCAGCCGCTCGACGGCTAAGGATGGCTCTCCTTGTGTATAAAGAAGCCCAAACCTGTCCAACCGCAGCTCCAAAGGCACTTGGGTCGAACAGACTGACATTAGGAATCGATTCATAGAGACCAGCAGCTGACATACCAGCCAAATCCTCCACATTAGCACTAGATCTGACAATGAGCCGAACATTATGGGGGAAGATTCTTTTCAAAGATTCAATGGTTTCTTCAGATGGAGAAAGAAGTGAAACTGTTGCTTGTAGCTCAGAGGATAGGCTATCAAGTTCACCATTTTCAACTTTAGCTGTTTCGATCCTCTCCAGAAGGTTTGTATAGGATTCCACTGATCCACTCTTCTTGAGTGCATCCTCCATCGATCCAAATGGAATCACAGCACCTGAAGGAACTCTGAATGCTGCTGGAATTCCTTTATCATTGTAAACTACACAACGATAAAACAAAATATAAGATCACAAAAATATTAGAACATAATAATTAGAATAAAAGCACTTTAGTTATATGAGTTATGATCTGGTAGGTAATGATCTTAACTTTATCATTTTTGCCACTCAATCATTAGCAGCAAGTCAATCATATAAAAAGCTATTCTATATGCACAAACTGTATATAAATTTTTGCTACCAATGAAATTTATGCTTTCCATCAGTTACCATGGCTAGCACTATGTTCTAACTGTATGTATAGACAAACAGATTTTTTTTAAAAAAATGTTGTCTGGTAGATGTACATGATTTGGACGGTCTAGCATGGGTGTAACTAGATTGTACCAAATTTTACAGATAAACAGATTTTTTTCAGGAGTAGCAATGGCATTTGCAGCAACAGACAAGGACATACTTTGATTGAATATGAAATTGTGGAATTAAATCTATATTAGTATTTCCTGTTCAATACTTTGTCTTCCGTGTTGATAAGTAGCAATATACTATATCCAAGAAAATTGATTGAATCTTTACTTAACATTTACCACATTTAAGAACATTTCATTTCTAAACAAAATATCATGCTTTTTAAAATAGCACGCATGCACAATAACTTCCTTAACCTCCTAACATCCATGGATATCTTGAAAACCTTATTAATTTCTATTCGCAACAATGTTGCCAAACAAATACTTTGATGAATGTTACTAAAAAAATTGATACCTTTATTTGAAAGTGAGGCGAGAACAGAAAGAGTTCCACATGAAGCAGCTTTTGCACCAGATGATTCAACTGATGCCTCTGAAAGCTCGAGAACACCGGAACTACCATTCACACCTGAAGTATAGCTTTGTGGCTGCAGTGATGCCCCATGGAGAAAAGAAAACAATAAGTAGGAGCAACTATAAAAAGTATGCAGGATTCTAAGATCATCTAGTGTAAGATGTAATCAGCAGGACAGAAATGTTTCTGCTTATTGTGTATCTATGATAAAGAATAAAGCCTCACCTCAGACATGTCCAGCGACTTGTCTGTAGCCAGTGGTAGAGAGAATTCATTTGGGAGTTTCTGTTCAAATGTATTCCCTGCACCGGATGGCTCTGAAGATATGGCATTGACATTTCCCCCTGAAACTACTGACAGATCAACACTACTGGATGATGCTCCCAACCTGTAATAAATAGTGGTGAATTTCAGTCCACCAGAAGGAAAAAAAATCCTGGACCTATATTGGTATCAGCTCTCTGTCTTTTCTCATCGAAACTGTAAAATAGAAGCCTGTTACCATTGGGAGCTGTAAGTTCAAATTGGAATAAAAGTTTAATTTTAATTAAATAAAAAAACGAGGCCTTTTTTGGAAAATGGTATTTGGCTTGGATTTAGTTTAACATCCTCATCCAAATAGGCCCACGAGCGATTTTCAATCCTGGTCCCCGCACTGGGACTTCTAGGAACTGCCGCTAACTGGCCAGTTACCAATGGAGAAACCTTGGTGGGCAGAATAATCCTTTTGTGACTATTCGTGTGGAGGAGCTGTAAATAGTCCTTTCTACCATGGCTTTCAAATGGACCCAATCAAAAGGGGCTTGGAAATTTTTTTGTTTAATGCTACGGCAATACCTAATCATACAACAAGTCCTTTTCCACATTTTACACAGCTTACTTTGCTGCACCAACTTAGGATACATGCCCCTCCCATAAGATTCTTGTCCAAACTAATACATTGGATGGGATGTTTTGACTTTGACACACTTCCAAATTGCAAGGGGTTACTTGAGTCAAAATAATAATAATAAAAAATGGCAGGGAAGGGGTGCAGATGTTGGTTTTATGTAATTTACAACAAGGAATTTTTCTTCTTTTCTGGAGTGCATCACCGAAGTCTGAAGTGATGTCAACAGCTGAGAACAGGAGCTGATTTGCATGGACTTCAAGAAATGATTATGCAAATAAAAGTTTGCCACTCTGTTTGCACATCATACAGTTACATAATTTTTAATATTAAGATGGACCATTGACTTCAGCTGTTTCTTAATACAAAAGTTACAGGGCTCACACAACCACCCAATAATTATGGGAGTATTTTCATTTTACCAAATAAAAAGATATAAAAATTTCTGGGCAAGTGGGCAACACATTTCAGATGAGAACGACATGAAATGCTACCAAAACAGAAGATTACCTGACATGTTTTCCCTCAAGCAGCCTCACATCTGCAATTGTGTCATCGTCTTCACAAGTTACAAATATGACTTTCTCCTGGAAGCATATCAGCAGTTGCATTCTTTCAGAATTGGCACCATCATAAGTAAAAGAAAAATGAGTCTAGTAAAACTAACTTGACGGGCTCTAACACCAAGATGTGATAGGTGTGGTAATTCTTGTAGAAGAATAACACCCACTATATTATCCCCAGCAGCTTTGACCTGTCAAATAAAGAGCCAAACCATTGGTATGTCAGTGATTTGTGGAGAGAAGACAAAACAAATCAAGCATTTGATGTTCCAAAAGTACCTCTTCATCTCCATCAGCCTTATTTACAACTAGAACCACAGGTTCTTTGATGGATGAAGGCAATGATCCAGGACCTATTCTTTCAACCTGAATAAACAAACCATTGCCATAAAATTATGAGTTTTCAACTGCAATACAACCAGAAAGGTCGGCTTCCCTTAGACTAGTTCAAAAACTCCAGCCAGACCAGACTTCTGTTTTGAATTGTTAAGGGTAGGAGTGTACTAGTATGTGTGTGTCAATGGTATTCACGGTATTGTAGTGGTAGCCTAGGGTTGTGTTCCTTGTACTCTATAGGCTCTTGCTAAACATCAACCGAGTTGTGTCTGTTAAATGTCTCTTGTATAGGGTGTTCTTTGCATATTTACCTTCATTAGTAACATATTTATATTGGCCTTTGGCTCATTCAAATAGATCAAGGGTTCATTCCATCATGGTATCAGAGCCCATGGCTCTCTCCAACCCTAACCATAACCACTGTTCACCGTCGCCATCCTTAGACCGCCGCCTGAGCATCGCTGCCTCGCTCCGCCCGGCTCGGATATGCTCATGCCACCGGTTTCGCAAGGCCACGCTGCCTCGCCTCCCCAACACTCAGCCATTGCTGTGCCTCCTCTGCTCCCGGATGCATGCCGCTGCCGCCCAGCGGGCCTCCTCTGGCCGCACTTCCCCTGCTCCCAGTGGGCCTCCTCCAGCCTACTTGGAGCTCATGCTGCCGCCTGGAGCAGCCGCTTGGCTGAGCGTCACCGTCTCTTGCCTCACCGCTACGCCACTGCCGTTATCAGGCCCTTCCTGTCTTGGGCAGCCGTCGTGTCGGATCTCCGCTGATGGCTATTGCCAGAGGCTCCTTCGTCATCCCGTTCCCCCATGTTCGGTTTGACGGAACGAACTTCCGGGAGTAGACTGTTCACCTGAGGATTCACCTCAACAGCCTCGCCCTACGCCTCCAGTTCTGCCTACTGGTGCGGACCAGGCTGCTCTAGAGGAGGCCCTAGAGCTCTACCAGTCTGAACTGCACGTCTATGAGATTGCAGGATGCCGAGGCTCATGCTACCGCCATCCCGGTGGGTAGCATGCCCATGGCCATCTCCATGGATGTGCGGAGCTACCGACAACTCAGCTGATGTGGGAGCGCCTCGAGCTCACTACCAGCCGACGAGTGATGCTATGTTCCTCTCCGTCGTGTGCACCAGGCACACTCCCTTCAGTAGTTCGATGCGACTGTGGACAACTTCTACCAGTAGATGTCTGCGGTATGGCGTTAGCTTGACTCTCTAGGGCCGGATATCTGCTAGACTTGTCCCTACTGTGTGCGGTTCTGAGCTCATCAGGAGGCTCACCGTCTCTACAACTTCCTGACGCATCTTTGTCCTGAGTTCGAGACTGTTCATGCTCAGCTCCAGACTCGCCACCCACGCTCGACCTTGGTGGAGGCCCTCACGGCTGTTCGTGCTAAGACTCGTCTTCGTTGCGCGGCTTAGTCGCAGGTTGTCTCGTCTGCTTCAGCACCGACCATGGCCCCTCCAACTTCCACAGCACCAGTGGTTGACGTCTCTACTGTTGGTCTCCACTACACCTACTGCAAGCGTGTCGACCACAGGTACCAGGACTACTACAAGAGGGACTAGGGTCGCAAGGGTGGTCGTCCACCGAAGGGCTCTAGACATTCTTCCCACTTAGGAGCTGGCGACTCTCGCCAGGGCTCCTCCGGTGATGCCACGCAAGAGCTCCTCTTCCTACTTCAGCGCCTCGGTGTCGGCTCGTCCTTAGACTCCTTAGGCTGTACTCGTCTGGCTCTTACTTCTCAGTAGTCTTCCTTGCATCCGCTACCTCCCTCACCAGGCATCTTGTCTCTGTGGATCTTGGACTCTGGTGCTTCTTTTCACATGACACTAGATTCTACTTACCTCACTTCTGTGAGTCCCACAGCTCTTCCTTCCACTGTTCAGACTGCAGATGGTATCTCTCTTCCTGTTGCAGGCCGAGACACTCTTTCCACTTCTTCCTTTCATGTTCCTAAGCTTACTATGCATCTTATGTCAGCCGGTCAGATCTCTGTTGTTCTTGAATCTAATTCTTGTTGTGTCCAGGATTGCCACACGGGGACTCTGCTTGGCACTAACCCTCGGCGCCGTGATTCACAGTGTCTTTGAGAGATCGACTGGCTGTACTTTCCTTCCACTGTCTCTACCCGTCAGTCAGCCCCTACCACTACCTCTGTTTTTGCCTCATCCTCTACTGCTTCCTTCGCTCAGTGACACCATCGTTTGGGTAATATTTGTGAATCGCATCTGTTGTCACTAGTAGATCGTGGTGTTCTTGGGTCTATTTCTGGTGACACCTCTTTTACATTGCATGGGTTGCAAGCAGCTGCAACTCCCCTACCCCTCTAGTGATTTTGTTTCTGCTCGTCCTTTTGATCTTGTTCAATCTAATGTTTGGGGCCTGGCTCGCTTCGTTTCGAAAAGGGGTTATCGATACTATGTGACCATTATTGATGATTATTCTTGTCATACTTGGATCTACTTCATATCCTTTTGTAGTCAGGTTCTCTAATTACCAGATGTTTGCCACTATGGTTCACACACAGTTTAATTCGGCCATTCATGTTTTTCGTGCTGATTCTGTTGGTAAACCTATCTGCTGCTTTGTGTCACTTTCTCACTGAGTAGGGTACTCTTCCCCAGTACTCTTGTCCTGATGCTCAAGCATCATCACTTACTTGAAACAGCTCGCGCTCTAATACTTGCCTATTCCGTTCCACCTCACTTCTGGACTGAGCCTGTCACCATTGCTGCTTTCCTCATCAACATGCAACCTTCCACTTCTCTTCAGGGTTCTACTACTGTTGAGCGTCTCTACGATCGGACTCCAGCGTACAGTCACTTTTGTTGTTTCGTTAGTCTGCTTCGTCCTTTTTCCACCTCGTGAGCGCACCAAGTTGACTGCTCAGTCAGTTAAGTGTATTTTTCTTAGTTACAGTCTTGAGCATAGGGGTTACTGCTGCTACAACCCTATTGCTCGCTGGGTGAGGATTTCTCGGGATGTCATCTTCGATGAGTCCGACCTTACTACTATCGTACCCCTACTGTCAGCTCAGATTCTCTTGTTGAGTCGATCTCCTTTGACTTTTCCTGACCCTCAGCTTTCCACTTCTATTTCGCTTCCTTCGTGTCCCTCCTCTGGCTCCACCAGTTCCCTCTCCTCCGAAGGTTCCTTTCAACTCTTTTGTTGAGATTTCCCCCTTTCCCCTGCACTACTCTCACCGTCCTCGGCCCCAAGGCGGACTTGTCGCCCACCCCGAGCCCATGCTGCCTCGCGTCTCGCAAGGAGATCGCATGCGTACCGTGCAGCCACGAGCTCGAGAGAAGCGGTAGTGGGCGCAATGTACCGCCGCAGCCTAGACAGAGCCACTACTCGCCGCTGACCGATCGCCACCGATCGGACACTTGCCGAGAAGAATAAATGGCCGCCGTGCTCTTGCTCGTCGATGTCGCCGGGCGTGGTCGCCGTCGCTGCATGCAGATGAAGCGGCGCCGCCCGGCACCTTGGGTAGTGCAAGCCGTGAGTCTGAGGTGCCCGCAACGTAGCGAGGATCCTCTTCATGGCTCGATGATGCTCGTGCCGCGTCGCCGTGATGAACCGACTAACGAGCCGACGGCGAACGCCAACCGGACGCGTGTGGACAAGGTAGCGAAGGTCGCCCATAATGCGCCAGATCGCTGCGTCGCCCACTTCTCCGCCGTGACACTCACGACTCCGCCTTGAGCCTCTCCTCCATGCGGAGCGTGGTGGGTTGCGTCGGTGAGACCGCCCGACTCCACGATGCGCTGGGCGAGGCGATCGCGAAGAGAGATGTCGAGCTGTCCCCGTGGACCTCGATCCCGTGTAGAAGGAGCAGAGCCCCAAGTCGCCTATCCGAAGGCGGTCTTCATCTCGCCTTGAACGCTCGACCCGGCCTCCTGGAGCCGGTGATCACCAAGTCGTCGCCGACGACGCCACCGCCAGGCGTTGTCGCCTGCCCCGCCGGTAGACCGCAGCTGGCGCGCTCCGCCGAACCCCATTTGCGAAGGGCGGAGTCCAGCACAGCGCCCAGTTCGTGGTGCCCGCCGCAAGCCGCAGAGGCCTCGCGCAGCAGAGGACCTTGCCTCCTGCCGGGATGACGAATCCCGGTGCCGATTTAACGAGACCTCTCCTTCAAGTCGCCGTTGAGAAAGGCGACTTGACGCCCATGTGATGGACGCGCCAACCTCCCGGGCCGCAGTGCGAGAGAAGATTTAACGACTCCATGCGCCGCGACGCGACGCGCGGCGCCGTCGAAGTCGACTTCTCCCGCCGCATGAATCCTCGCCACCAAGCGAGCTTTGTGCTTGACGATGGCGCGGCTTATCCCGCCGGCCTGAACACCACTTGCGGGTGATCGCGCGGCGACGGCAGGAAGATTCGCCACCCCACGCTCGTTCCGCCGACGGCCCATCTCTCGCTTCATCGCGACACGCCACGCCGCGCCTCCTCCGCCTCGGGAAAAGCAGGCTTCGCTCGCCGCCGCGACGCCAAGCGCAGCCCGCTGGTCGCCGCCGCCTCGTGGACGGCGCCGCCGAGGATGTTGTCCATGGTACGTAGCGCGCAGGCTCGCCGTCGTGGTAGGCGCCGACGCGGTCTCGCGTGGGACAATGAGTAGCGAACTCCACCGCGCGCCGCCATCGTGGACCGGCCGCTGGGCCGATCCGGTGGCGTGGCCGGTGCAGAGAGTGGTGAGTTTGTCGCCGAAAGTGGTGGAGCACTCGCGGAGGTGGTGGCGAGCGAGGTGTCGGGGTGGGACGAGCTCGAAGACGAGCCGCTAGCTCTCCTTCTCGGCGGACGTGGTCGACAACGGTCCCCGAGTCGGTCGAACCGCCGCCCACCGCTCTTGTCCCACGGCCTCCGCCGCTTCGCCGAACACGCCACGCGAGATGCGACGCGCCGCGGTGATAGGGTCGAGGATGCGTAGGCCTTCGAGCCTCGCAGAGCCGGCGAACACTCCCGAGTGCTCTCGCTGCCGAGCTTGCCGGCGTGGCCAAGCTCCTTGGCTAACGCGAGGGAGCCAAGACCTGCTGGACCCGCGCTGGCGCCATGCTAAGCCTCGTGACGGCTCCCGCTGGCCGAGCGCTGTGGTAGGCGAGCGGTTGAGGATGTAGACGCCGCCACCACCGCTTCTCCCGTAAGACAAACGGCATCTCCTCGCTGAGGAGAGCCCGAGCCATCCCTACAATCGCTCGTTGCGCTGCCGACGACGCCGCTTCGCCGCGGTCAGACGGCGCGGAGTGGTGGCGTAATGCTCTCATCGCAAGAGACGACGACCACCGCCGCGGAATTCGCCGTCCGATCGGAGGCGCAAAGACGCTGCAGCCTTACGACCGCACTCCGCCTGTCAGTAGCGACTGCGTCGCGCTGATGGCGCCCGCACCTTCCTTGCCGCCGAGACCATCACCACATGTAGCGGGAGAGGTCGCCGGCGAGGCAGAAGTAGCGCCGCCCTCCGGTGTGGCTGGTGTCACCGCCACACAAGTCCGCGGCACGAGCTCGAAGCTTTCCTGGCTCGAAACCGCTGGCTGGGAAAGCGGAGTCGCCCGCTTCAACACACGTACGCCGCAGAATCGCTTCCACATGGTCCGAGGCACGCAGGCCTCGCACCATCTCGCGGCACTTGAGCCGCCGTGGCCTCGGGCGAAGGTGCCCAGCGCTGCGTGTTATCGCCACGCCGCCGCCCCGACGAGCAACGAGACAGAGGGGTTGTGCCACCGCATGTGAAGGATGTAGAGGCGACGGCGCCTCGGTTACCTTGGCAAGAAGGCGGCGCGAAGATCCCAAATCCAAAGACACCGTGCTCGATCTCGACACGCGAGCCGTTCTCATCCAAACCGTCCCAAGTCGATGATGGAGTTCCGCATCGTGGATGTAGACGCCGGTGAGCGACTGCGCTCACCGTGACACCGCGCGGAAGATGACGAGCCGACGCCTCTGATTTCCACGCGAGGCGCCCCAAAACTTGACGAGCTCGAACGCCAGAGTCAAGCTCGGCAAAGAACTCCGCCGACCGGCCATGGATGGGTAGCGCGGTGTCGAGGCACCACCCGTCGCCTTGTCGTTTACGAGCCGTGAGCCGAGGAAGGCGTGTGCTTTTGGCTCGCTGGGCGGAGGAGATCCGGGCGCGGCGCAAGGCCGAGGTAGTTCGATGCTCGATGAGCAATGAACAGAGCCGGCCGCTTCCTCCTCCTCCGCGCTGACGCTGGGCTCGCCGCGTCGTGGCCGCCGACACTCGCCCAATGACCAAGCTTGCCGCACTTGTGGCAAGAGTCGCCTCGCGTCGCCAGTGCTTGCCGGCGCGCGCGCCCGGGCGCCCACGGCCATCATTCTCAAGACGTCCTCGCGCCATGCTCGGGCGTTTTGCGCGCTTGCCGCGCTGCCACGCATGCCGCCGTCGTGGAAGAAGGCTCTTCTTCCGCCACCTTGGCCGGCACCCCACCGCCCGAGCGAGAGGAGCTTCGCCAATGGTGACGGTCCCGAGACGCCTGCGGGCTCATCGCCGCCGCCACCTTCAGCGACCCAACGCCTCGATCGTTATCGTGGAGAGATCCAGCAGAGACCGATCGACCGAGCCATCCGCTTGTACTTTCGGGACGCAATAAAGAGCTTCTCGGCGCCTCTCTCGCTGTAGGTGTCGCCGAATCGCACTAACTTCGCAGCAGAGTGTTGAGACGAGAGCAAAGTCATCAACGCCTCACTGGCTTGAAGGCCGTGGTCTCCACTCCGCGCGGCGCTCGCAGCGGTGGACTTGCGGGCGCGCTGCCGCCGCCGTGCGTCTCGCATGGCGATGGCGCCCCAAGCCTCTGGCGCTCTTCTTGTTGGAGAGCGAATCGCATCTCGGGCGGATCGCAGCTGGCGAGAGGCATCCAGCGCCTCGCCGATCTCGGTCGGCGACGCCGCCGCATCGGGACGCTCCCACATGTGCCGCACTCGAGCTCACCTTCATCACCGCGCCCACTCGACGTGAAGTTGGCCTTGGCAGGTAGGCTACCCAACGCCGTGGCGGCGCCCTCGACAATACCGAACCCGTGGTAACCACGTGACGGCCCGTGGGAGAGCCACGCCGCTCGCGGAAGGCCGCGCTCTATCTACCCGTCTGCGCCGTTGTCGTGGCGCGCGCTCTTCCAGAGCGCCACGCCAGCGCGCTCTCCAGAGCGCCACCGCCGAGCGCGCCTCCGTGAGCGCCACCGCCGCGCGCCTCCTCCAGAGCGCCCATACTTCTTCTCCAGTTGAGCCTCCATAATTGCTAGACCCTATTCCTAGCTCTTCTTCTTCGTCGTTGCTGGGTCCTGCTCCACCTTCTCTTGCCAGATACGATCTTCGTGATCGTTGCACTGTCAGGCCTCCTGAGCGCTACGGCTTCGCAACCGCTGCTCTTCCTAAGCCTACGACCTATCGTGAGGCTGCTGCTCACCTTGAGTGGCAGCTCGCGATGTCTGAGCAGATTTCTGCTTTAGAGCGTATTGGCACTTGGGATCTTGTGCCCTTACCTACAAGTGTCACTCTTAACACGTGCAAGTGGATGTACAAGATCAAGACCCGCTCGGATAGCTCTCTTGAGCGCTACAAGGCTTGTCTTTTGATGTGTGGTTTTCAGTAGGAGTATGGTTGTGACTACTATGAGACCTTTGTTCCTGTTGCCCACATGGCCACTGTTTGCACTTTCCTTGTTGTGGTCTCTGTTCAACAGTGGACCATCTCTCAGCTAGACGTCAAGAATGTCTTTCTCAATGACGATCTGCATGAGGAGGTATACATGCAGCCGGCCCCTGGGCATTCTTTCCCTAATGCTATGGTTTGTCACATTCGTCGTTCTCTATAGGCTCAAGCAAGCCCCTCGTGCTTGGTTTGACTGCTTCTACTACCGACTTCTCTACTAGTGATCATGACCCTGCCCCTTTTGTGCACACCTCTCCTCGGGGTCGGACGCTCCTCCTTGTCTATGTGGATGATATGATCATTACTAAAGATGACTGAGTACATTGATTTTGTGAAGGTGTGTCTCATTGAGCAGTTCTTGATATCAGATTTGGATCCTCTTCGTTACTTCCTTGGAATTGAGGTTACTTCTACGCCTGAGGGCTACTTACTACCTTTCCCTGGAGAAGTACATTCAAGATATCCTTGCTCGTGCTTGTCGCACTAATCAGCGCATAGTGGACACCCCTATGGAGCTTAGTGTTCACCTTCGGCCTACTGATAGAGAGCCTCTTAAGAACCCCACCTGCTTCCGCCATCCCACCCGCTTCCGCCATCTTGTCGGGAGCCTCGTCTACCTTAGTGATGAGGACATTAACCATATGGATGCAACCACTACTCCTCAACCTGAAGTTGTACAAGGACCAATTGCCAGAGCACGAGCACGACAGTTGAATTATTAGGTGAATTCCTTCCTAGGAGTGAATGTTTTATTAATGGAGAATGTGCTACTGCTAAAACATGACCTTATTTTACTTAGGAATCGTGGAGAAGAGAAACCAAGCATTCACGACATTAGGGACAACAAGGGGTCGAACCACTTCACCACTTCGGTAGCAACCAATTCGATTCCACCAGGCCGATCACCTTAGCTTGACATCCCACGGTGTTGCGCCACCTTGGTTTGGGCCATGGGCCGTCTAATGTTTGGGCCCAAGGAGAGACCGCACACCCTAGGTCGACGCCCCACCTTGGCCGCCCCCACCTGCCTTGGCCGCCGCCCCTCTCCTTTAGTTTAGGTTTTGTTTAGATTGTTTCCACCATTTGTGAAACTCGTCAATTGCTCTTGTGTCAGCTAGACCAACAATGTTGATTTACAGAACCTCACCTTCGATCCTTATAATATATTCGCAATTTCAAATTGCTTTTATCCTTGTTCTTGCTTGTTCTTCAATTACTTGCAGGAATTGAACCTCGTGTTCAGGTCAACCGCGTCTTTGCACGGTTGATAACAACTACGAAGTATGATTTAGTGATTGCTTGGTGATCCAGTCGAGGTCATGCCCAACTCATGTATCTGAACTGAAGTCATTCCAAAAATCATAGCCTTGCCTGAAAGAAATCTATCTTGCATGGTCCAGTCCCAAGTTTAACTAATTAAATCAGGCATTAAGGCTATGAGAATTTACATGAATGATTTTTATGAATCAATAAAAACATATTATCTTTTACAGAAAACTTGTAAAAGATGAGTGCACTTGTGAGTCACACTAACAATGGCAGAGCTTAGAGACTGGTATTTCAAGTATGAGGAGCATTCAGCAATGGGTGCAGTTGCCTGACATCTGTTTAGTGTATACGTTTGAATGGTGATCTGTCTGACGGTTGTAGTGGTTAACATAGTGTTGTGTTACTTCACCCCAATGAAAATGTAGGATGCATGCTCGAATTTTTGTAATATATATATATATATATATATATATATATTATATCGAAATTATGGTGAGAACACGTCACCAACAGGGCAATGCGAAGCATATGGAAATTCATTGCAAGAAGTTTTGCAATATAAATTCAGACGATACCTGTAACAGAGCTCCATGGGCTAATCCAGGAACAAGAACATCCCAGCCAGACGATCCAAGTACTGTTCTAACAGCTTTCAAAAGTACAGTGCAAAGTTTGGAAACCTGGAAAATAACACTAGAAAATATGTAGAACGTTAGATTCACATTAATTAGATTCATTGTTAATATAGAAAAGCCACACCTTCCAAATTATACGCCGGAACACACTACTATAGTTCATCGGTACAAAAAGATTACCCAGCACGAATTTCAGCCTCTGTGTATGTTCTCACACTGTTCTCTGGTATTCCAAGGGCTTTCCCAAGAACCTACAGAAGTAGAAGGTCACATAGGATCTCAGTTCGAAAGTATAGCCAAACAAGAAGAAAGTTCAAATGGGAAATTATATGGTCAAACATCACACAGAAAATATGCTTACTCGAAGAAAAGCTATTGATGTAAATAAATATCCAAATTAGAACAGCCCTCATGGTTACAAAATTTTGAAATGTTATTAGGTCCAATTTCGTATGGTGAAGCACCAAGATGTGAATAACCTGGGGAAATATGCTAGGTTATAATCATAGTAGATGTTTTTAGTAGAAGGCAACATGTTGCGCCTAAAGAGGAGAAAAGTGGAAGTTGCATTGGAAGAAAACATAAGAGAAAAGAGGGATGCCGTCAGTTCCTTGGAACTTAATTTGGCCCCACTACTGGAATTATGCCCATGTTTGGCTAGCCCTTCCATAACATTGAGCAAGACAATTTTGCGGGCATCACCACATTTGATAGTTTCAGAAAAAGCTGTAGTAATGGCCATCTAAGTTAACCTAAATTTTCCACGATAATTGATAAGCATTCTCATCGGGTGGTATGGCCGTATGGCAGACCAATATGTGCACAAGTCATGCAGTTCTAAATTTCGGATTCAGTCATGCAATAGGCAGATGACTCAGTTGTACACATTTGACCACTTATATCACTGGGCCCATCCATCTACTCTAACTTCAGTAGAAGCACTCACCTTGACTTTCTCAGGGAAAATAGAAAGAAGAGCTTCAGAATACTCTTCCGTTAATCTCCTTGCCCTATCAAGTGTAGCTTTAAGTCTTAGTGCCCAAATATACTTCCCATCTTCACTGCCTACATACATGACAAGAAACGCTTTCAGGGTACTCCTGACTACAATGAGAACATATGTAGGGATGAACATTCATGATATATGTTAAAGAAGAAAAGGGCACCTTCACTTTCAGATAGACCTTTTTGCTTCCAAGAAAGAAGCTCATTCCCTATAGCAATGCATTCCTCTGGTTTCCAGCCTGAAAAGCTGACCTGATTGATGCCAATGATAAGGGCATCAAGGGCATCATCCCATATACTTGTATTTCTAGCCACACCCTGTGCAAGCGAAGCTGATCCGCCTAAAGCTTCAAGAGCATTGATGTATCTGTTTTTTTTTTTGAGACGGAAGGTAACTTCCATTAGACCAAAGGCTCAGCTAAGTTACTAGCCACAAGACAATGAACAAAGTCCGGGAAATGATACAGCCAAAGCTTTGGATCATTTCCCAACAAGACTAGAACCAAATACCAGAGCAAAGAAAATAAATTCACTGGTATCTCCAAGAGTAACCTAGCCACCTACGTTTTCCTAGCTAGATCCTTTATAACAAAAAAAGAAGAAAAAAATATATGAGAACATTGAAGTTAAAAATCTTATTGAAGCATTTAGTCAATAAAATTTGAGTACGACAAACAATTCATCAAATGCATCAGCATATTGCCCAGATTAAAAGGTGGCATGCAACCAAATATTGCCAAAAATGGATGTGATTTGTCATAACTATGTAGAATCTCCTCCTAAAGATCATGGTTATCCTCATTTCACATTTCACAACTGATAAAAACACAGCCTATGGCCAAGTTGTGAAGCTATTAAGTAATAAGTACTTATGTTCTGCAACAGAGAGGTACTGTGCGATACCAAGTGTTTTTTTTTTGGGCATAGGTGAGTTCAATGCAGGAATCACAAGGAGGTGAGGGCACGATATCACTAACATTCCAGCATTGAAAAACCAAAACTACTTCAAAATGTTAAGAGTCTTGTACATTCTCTCTCTTGGCCCATGTGGCAAATGTAACCCTATGTCTATATATACCCCTCAATAATGAATAAGATGTTAGAGATATGCCCTAGAGGCAATCATAGAGATGATGATATTTCGTTGTATCTATGATTTAATAAATGTTCCTTGAATATTGTCTTTGTGTTGATTAACAAGTATGTGACTTGTTTGTGAAACTCTTTACTTGTATGGTTATTCTAAAGTTGTCCCTAGTCGGAGTTCATGTGAGGACACACGTGAATGATGGATTAGCACATGTATCGGTTGATGACTATGTTTCACCGGTCATAGACATGGAGATGTCAAACCAATAATGTGGACACATGTTTAGAACATGGGGTTGGACCGACCCAACATGAGACATAGCAATTATACTTATGGTTCTCTCTACACAATGTGTACGCCTTGTCCTTAGACCTGAGATTGTCGCATGTACTTGAGATGTGAATCGACCTACTTAGGAGCTATCAAACGCTACTCGTGAATCGGGTAGTTATAAAGGTAGCTTTCGGGTTTGTCATGAAGCATCTTTGCGAGGCATAGTCGGTCGAGATGGGATTTGCCCTCTACGAGAGAGATATCTCTGGGCCTCGAGTGATCGGATCCGAAATGCATGGTCATGCTACTTAAGGTTAAGAGTTAACCTAGTAATGGATTCGGATCACGGGATCGAAAGAGTGGTCGCCTTGGAGCTCGACCGAATATCGTGAGGCAAAGGGATTGGCATGTACATAACGTTGTGATGGTTCATCCGATATGATCTTTATGTACGTTTAGGAGTTGGCACGTCTTGCTAGAGGCCGCTACCAACTATTGACCAAGTACGTGTACTCGCGTCATGTCTAAACATACGTGAACCCATAGGGTCACACACTTAAGAGGTGAAGCCTAATTCGGATTGGATCCGAATTAGACTGGGCATTGAGTCCTAATGGGCCTCTATTTGTAGAAGCACATTGTAAGGACGTCTATAAAAGGAGGGCAGGGGCGCACAGGATTGAGGGATGAGTTTTTCGTGACATCCTCAAACCCTAACCGCCACCCCTCCCACGCCCTAGTCGCTCGCGCGGATCTAGTAGTTCGGCGTGCGTCGCTTCCTCCCGTACGTGTGGATACCTTTGAAGGCGCTGCATCTATAGCGTTGGGACGAACCGCAAGAGAGGAGCTGTACGTGGGACGCCACGACGAGGACGAGGAAGTAGTACGACTACTCTGCCCCGACGTGCTGCATCAACTTCCGCACCTGCGCGTCTAGTGGTAAGACCGTGATCTATCAACTGCAGTGATCTTGGTTTAGGGGTAGAATTTTTTAATTTGCGCTAGTGTAGCCTACCCGTTTCCCTACATAAGATGCATAGTTGTGAATAACAAAATCCTTCTCTCTAATTTTCTAACATAGCATCAGAGCCTCCCCACCCAAACCCTAACCCTATTTCCCCTCACCGCCGCCGTTGAACACCTCTTTCCCCCCGCAAGCCGACAGCCTCGAGTCGCTCCTGCATCCGCGTTGCCACCTCTAATCCAGCTCCTCCTCTGCTATGAAACGCCTCAAGTCGGCCTCTGCCTCATCCACGTCGCCGCTCATCGTCTGGATTCAGTGCCTTTGCCTCATCCGCGTCGCATCGCCACCTGGATCTAGTGCCCCTGCCTCATCCATGTTGCTGCCTCTCATCTACATCGCATCTGCTTCGCCACCAACCGCCTTGCTGCCTGGATCTGACGCCTCTGCCTCATCCACGTCGCCGCCTGGATCCGACGCCTCTGCCTCATCTGCGTCGCCACTCTCGTCACGACTCCAGCGACCTCTTGGTCTCCACCACGATTCCAGTGCCTCTGCTTCGATTCGCCGACGCATCTGCTTAGATTCGCGCCGCCGCCTCGTCTCCACCACGACTCCAGCAACCTCCTTTGCTCGGCCTCGACTCCGATGCCGCGCGACCGCCTCGTCTCCCCCACGACTCCAACGACGTCCTTTGCTCGGCCTCGGCTCCTGATGCGCCGACCTCAACGCCGGTGCTCAGTACTCTTCTGCTCTGTTGCTCTGTTGATTGCTATGCTTTGTTGATGCTCTGCTATTGCTCTGTTAATCGTTCTGTTCGTGGATTGCTCTGCTGTTTTGCTACTGCTATTGATTGCGGTGCTTAGTACTGCTGTTGATTGCTCTGCCTGAGTGCTCTGTTCTACTGCTATTGTGCTGCTAATGTGTGGTTGTGGACTTGTGGTCCATCAAGATGGTCCAGTCTGACTCGATGTTTGGGGGCGGTTCACGTCTCGTGTTCACAGACATCAAGCTCGACGGATTGAACTATCGAGCATGAGCTTTCTCAGTCAAGAACACTCTTTAGGGGTTATGGTTTGGCTTCTCATTTGACTAACGACCCTCCTGACCAGAAGAAGGTTGATATTGAGGCAGTAAAAACTTGGCAGAAAGAAGACGATTGCGCCATGACTGGTCGGGTCCTGAGTGTTGATGTTTCTCTAAGAATGTGTTTTGAGTATCATACTTCGATCAAGCAGATGTGGACATACTTTGAGAAGAGATATGTTTAGTCCAGTGGTGCTCTTCGCTTCACATTACTCAAGAACCTTCATAGAATTCAGCAGCAGGACATGTTAGTGGAGGAGTATTACTGTGCTTTCACTCATATCACTGGCTCTCTAGAGTCTATGACACTGAAGGCTGCTACTGCTTGCCAGTCTTGTGTTGCCAAAGAGTATGCTCAGCAGACGCTCATGTATCAGTTTGTGATGGGGCTTCAATCAAAGTTTAAGCCTATTCGTACTCGGTTACTCAACTGTTCAACTCCATCGACTTTGACTAAGGTGCTCTCTAAGTTGATTGCAGAGGAAACTCGTCTTCATTCGCTTATGCCTACCACAGGATACTCACCACATGCTATCCTGGGCCTTTCACAGCGATCTGGATCTACCAGAGCTACATCCACAGGAGTGTTGTTTTGTTCTCATTGCAAGAGGTCTAGTCATCTTGTTGACAAGTACTTCAAGTTACATCCAGATCAGCTTATTGATTATCGTGCTAGACATCCATCTGATCGTCATCGTGGAGCACCTACTGGGCTTCTAGAGCACTTACTGGAGCAGTCACTGCAGTCACACCTACTATGACTTCTGGATCAGTGTCTGCTATGACCTCTATTGCACCTTCTGCCTCTAGCGCTACTCATTTTTGGATTATGGACTCAGGTGTCTCTTTGCATGTTACATCGGATAGCTCTCGACTTGTTGCTTGTAGGCCTGTGACTAATGGTGCATATGTCCACACTGTTGATGGTACACCTTGCTCTATTACCCATCAGGGCATTCTCTCTACATCTCGCTTCTCTATTTCTGATGTGTCATTTGTTCTTCAACTATCTATTAATCTTCTTTTGTTGGTCAACTTACTAATATGAACTGTTTCATTGGATTTGACGATTCTTCTTGTTTCATTTAGGATCATCAGAACAGAAGAGTGATTGGTTCTAGCCATTGCCGTGGAGGCTCTCCTAGTCTATGTCTTGGACACCTTACATCTTCGTTACGTCAGTACGTCAAAGGCCTTAGTGTCTTCTGCTGTGTCAACATCTCAGTCTCTTGTTGGTTCTTCCTTCAGCAAGTGGCATCATAGACTTGGTCATCTGTGTGGAGCTCGCCTCACTATTTTAGTTCACCAAGGTTCCTTAAATCGTGTCACTATTGAATCTAGTTTTCATTGTACCGGTTGTAAGCTTGGGAAACAACTACAACTTCCATATTCTAGTAGTACCTCTCAGTCTTCTTGTTCCTTTGATTTGGTGCATTCAGATGTATGGATCCGTCTCCTTTTCCTTCGAAGGGTGGTCATAGTTACTATGTCATATCTGTCGATGATCACTTGATATACTTGGATCTATTTTATGAAACAACGCTCTCAGTTGATTTCAATTTATCAGCCTTTTGCTAAGATGATTCATACTCAGTTCTCTTCTTCCATTCATGTTTTTCGATCGAACTCTAGTGGAGAGTATCTTTCATCAGACTTTCGTCAGTTCCTTTCTTTTGAGGGTACACTTCCTCAGCTCTCGTGTCCTGGTGCTCATGCTCAAAATGATGTTGCTAAGCGCAAGCACCGTCACATCATTGAGACTGCTCGTACATTTCTCATTTCCTCCTTTGTTCCCTCACTTTTGGGGGGGAAGCGGTCTTTATTGTAGTCTATCTCATCAACTATTAGCCCTCTTCCAAGCTTCAAGCCAAGTGCCCTGGTGAGGTCTGTATAGAGCACCTGCTCGCTATGCTCATCTTCGTGCCTTTGATTATATCTGCTATGTCCTAGCATCCCTAAGTGCACAAAGCTGAGCACTCAGTCGGTTAAGTGTGTCTTCCTGGGTTATAGTTCTGAGCATAAGTACTATCATTGCTATGATCCTTCAGTACGTCGTATTCGCCTCTCTCGTGATGTGACATTTGATGAGGATCGGCCCTTCTTTTATCATCCTTCTATTAGTCTCGCTTCTTCCACAGATTCCACCTCCTTTTTGTGTGTACCTCCCATTTCTTCACCAGACATGCCTTCTCCAGATACATTTTCTCCACCAGTTTCACCTTCTAGTGTGTCTCCTCCACTAGCTTCTGGCACTTCCACTTTCCCTTTTACTATAGTCGCCGACAGGGAGTTCCTTCTGATCCTCGGTCCTCCTCTCCTCCACTTGACCCTCCGGCCAGTACCACAGACTCTGATGATCGTTGTACTACATCATGGTATGCCCTACGTGATCGTTCTTCTATTCAGACACCAGAGAGATTGAATTTTTCTCGTAGGTGTAGTATCTGAGCCGAGTACATATTAGGAGGCAGCCAGTATACCTAAGTGACAGTCGGCTATGATTGACGAGATTACAATATTAGAGTGTACAGACACTTTGGGATCTTGTTCCGCTACCATCTGGAGTTGCTCTGATAACTTGCAAGTGAGTATACAAAGTAAAGACCAAGTCAAATGGTTAAGTGGAGCGATACAAGGCTCGCCTTGTTGCAAGAGGTTTTCAGCAGACTTTTGGTCGAGACTAATATGACTACAGTCCATACTCTCGTTGTTGTTGTAGCGGTACGCTCATAGACTATAGCAGATGGATGTCAAGAATGTCTTTCTTCATGATGATCTACATGAGGTCTATATGCAGCCACCCCCAGGTGGTGAGGTTCCTACATGCTACGTTTGTCGTCTTAGGCGTGCTCTATATGGTCTTAAGCAGGCTCCTCATGCTTGGTTTGAGCACTTCAGTTCTGTGATTCGAGCTGCTGGTTTCACTCCAAGTGAGCATGACCTTGTCTTGTTTATTCACACTTCTCAGCGGGGTCGTACTTTGCTTCTGCTATATGTAGATGATATGCTGATCATAGGAGATGACATTGACAATATGGCGTTTGTCAAGAAGAAATTAAGTGAACAATTTATGATGTCCGATTCGTGACCATTGAGCAATTTTCTGGGGATTGAGGTTCATGCTAATGGTAATGACTGTTAGATGTATTTACATTCTGTGTTATTCTTCCCTAGTTTAGGGTGTTTCCTACATATTGTATACTTGTATATATATACCTATTGGGCCCTTTGGAATATAACAAGTCTATTTCCAACATGGTATCAGAAGTTTAGGGTTAGGGTTTCCCTCTCTCCTACCCAACTCCTGTTTCACCGCCGCCTCTTCCTCACCTGCTCCCTCTCCTACCCACCCGGCCCGGATCCGGTGTCACTCGAGCTGTACCAGGCTGCCGTCGCGGACTCGCCTGGATCCGCCGCCCCGAGCTCTCCTGCTCGGCTCCGACGTCGCCCGAGCAATCCCGAGTTGCTTCGCCTCGAATTCGCCCAAATCCGGCGTCCTCAGCTCTCTGCCGACGCCGAGCTACTCCGCCTTCTGCTCGCGGTGCCCGACGCCCCGAGCTGCTCTTTCCTGATGCCGACGCGTCGACCTGTCGTCGCTCCAGCTACGCCGCCGCCGGGCAACCTCCTCTACTCGCTCCGCACCTCCGGGCGGCCTCTCCGGTCGTCGTCTTGCCAGCCCCGACGCCTCGAAGCTTGCGCCGATCGCGCCCGAAGCTCCTCTGCGCCGCTCGCGCCGCGCGCCACCCCACCCCGGAGCCCTCCCCGAGCTCAGACGATCGGCGCCCTCCTCTGCCTGGTGGCTCCACCGCCGAGGCCGCTGCCTTCCTGCTGCTGCTCCTCGGCTTGGCTTCACTGAGTGGCGACTTGGGCGTCTCAGCACCTGAGCTTGAGTTGCATCGTGGGTGGAAGTCCCACTGAGAAGGCTTGGGCGTCTACGCACCTGCTGCAGTGGCGGGCACTGTGTGAGGAGGCTGGCTTCACAGAGCAACAAACCCTCGGCTTCGTCCTCGCCTTTCCTTGCTGCTGCCCCGAGTGCTGTGGACAGCAGCTTATCGCATCAATCCAGAGTGCCGCGGTCATCACACAAGATGGCCCCCTCTGGACCCTCGAGCACGGGTACTGTCTCGGTTCTGAAGCCGCCGGTCACCTTCAATGGTGTCAACTACCGTGAGTTTGTCCAACATATGAGGATTCACCTGCGGGGCCAATGCCTGTGGGTCTATCTCACCGGTGAGAGACCTTGCCCACCCCGCCCCGTCCCGTCAACCGAGCCAGTTTTCCCTGCTGATGCTACTGAGGATGTTCAGCAGGCTGCGGTTGCCGCCTTTGAGGACGCTCTCGAGGAGTACCAGACGCAGCTCCACGCCTACGAGGTGTGGAACGATGAGGATGCTAAGGCCTCTGCCATTGTGGTGGCCAGCATTGAGCCTGAGCACACGTCCGATGTGCTTGGGTTGTCTACGGCCAAAGAGATGTGGGATCGTCTTCGTGCCCACTACGAGCCGAAGAGCGAGGCCTTGTACCTTTCCACTCTTCGGGAGGAGCAGTCTCCAGCAGCAAGACGCCACCGTGGATTCCTTCTACCAACAGTTGGCCGCGGTTTGGCGTCAGCTTGACTCTCTGGGGCCGGATGTTTGTCGGTCCTGCACCTGTTGTGTACGTCAGCAAGCTCACTTGGAGACTCGTCGCCTTCGCGAGTTCCTCACCTACCTTCGTCCGGAGTATGAAGTGGCTCGCTCTCAGCTGCTGATGAGACAACCCCTTCCCTCCATATTGGAGGCTCTCGCTGTTGTTCGGGCTGAGGAGGCTCATCTTCGCACGGCAGGGATTCTACAGCAGCCCTCTTCAGTCTTGGTTGTTCACACCCAGCACCGGTGCGTCCGCCTGCCTCTACCCCTGTGGCCGCTGTTGCTACTTCCACCGCCTTCATCGCACTCATCGTGGACTGCTCGGGCACACCGTCAAAGATCGTCGCTAGAAGCAGAAGGCTCGCCGCAGTGGCCGCACTTCGCGGGGGGAGCTGCCTCCTCCCAGTCCGGTTTACACCAGAGTTCCTTGGAGCAGACCCACTAGAAGATGCTCACGCTGCTTCGACACCTTGCTGCTTCTGCTCCTACACCGGGTTCTGCTGCTAGGTCTTCTGGTCCTGTGCCACCACCTCCTTCTTCAGGTATATCATCTCCTTGGATTCTAGATTCCGATGCCTCTTTCCACATGACACCGGACTCCACACATCTCAGGACGAGGCACCCTTTCCACTTCATCTTTTTGTGTTCCTACTGTATCTCATGTTCCTAGTCTTACTATGCTGATGTCAGCTGGTCAGATCACTGATCATGGCTGTCGTATCATTCTTGATTCTGACTCTTGTTGTGTTTAGGATCGTCATACGGGGGTTCTGGTTGGGACTAGTCCTAGGCGCCACGATTCTCATCCTCTTTGGGAGCTCGACTGGTTGCATCTTCCTTCCACTGCCTCCACCAGCCAGTCAGCAAGTACCATCGCCTCGGCTTCCGCTGCTTCTTCCACCACCACTTTTGTCCAGTGGCACTATCGGTTAGGTCACATTGGTAGTTCTCGTCTTTCGTCACTAGTACGGAGTTGTGTTCTAGGTTCTGTTTCTGGTGATACTACCTTACATTATACGAGTTGTAAGCTTGGCAAGTAGCTGCAACTCCCTTATCCCTCTAGTGATTCTGAGTCTCAGCGTCCTTTTGATTTGATTCACTCTAATGTTTGGGGACCGGCTCCCTTCACTTCGAAAGGGGGTCATACCTATTATGTGATCTTTATTGATGATTATTCGAGATACACTTGGCTCTATCTTATGTCTTCTCGCAGCCAGCTTCTTTCCATTTACCAGCAATTTACTACCATAGTTCGCACTCGGTTTGAGTCGACCATTCGTGTTTTTCGTGCAGATTCTGCTGGTGAATATCTCTCCACTTCACTTCGTCGTTTTCTTGCTGAGCAGGGCACTCTCCCTCAGTATTTTTGTCCTGGTACTCATGCTCAGAATGGTGTCACCGAGCGCAAGCACCGTCATCTCCTTGAGACAGCTCGTGCTCTCCTGCTTACTGCTCATATCCCACCTCATTTTTGGGCTAAAGCCGTCTCTACTGTTGCTTTTCTTATTAATCGGCAGCCCTACTGCTCTCAAGGGATGAACCCCCTTTGAGCGTCTCACTGGTTCGCCATCTCGGTACAATCACCTTCGTTGTTTCGGTTGTGTTTGCTACGTGCTTCTTCCAACTCATGAGTGCTCCAAGCTGACTGCTGAGTCAGTTGAGTGTATCTTTCTTGGCTACAGCTCTAAGCATAAGGGTTATCGTTGCTATGATCCTGTTGCTCGACGAATGAGGATCTCTCGGGACGTCACTTTTGATGAGTCTCGTCCTTACTATTCTTGTTCCTCTGTCACCAGTTCTGCTTCCGCTGAGTCACTTTCCTTTTTGACTTTTCCTAATTCTTTGCCTCCTCCAGTTCGAGTCTCACCACCCTCATCTCAGTCCCCACCATCTACCCCACCACAGTCTCCTTCGCCACAATATCACCCGTCTCCTCCAATTTCCTCACCTCCTCCGGAGGTTACTACCAGCTCTCCTGTTGAGGTCTCCCCTTTTCCACTGCACTACTCTCGCCATCCACGGCTTAGTACTCCTCCCGTTGAGCCTTCTACTCCTTTCACTACCTCATCCTTGCTCGATCCCGCTCCAACCTCGTCTCACCAGTATGATCTTCATGACTGTCGTACTATCAGACCTCCTGAGCGTTACAGCTTTGCGGCTGCTGCTCTTGTTGAGCCTACGACTTACCGTCAGGCTGTTGTTCATCCGGAGTGGCAACAGGCGATGGCTGAGGAGATTGATGCCCTGGAGTGCACCGGGAGTTGGGATCTTGTTCCCCTACCTACTCGTGTTACTCCGATCACATGCAAGTGGGTCTACAAGATTAAGACTCGCTCCGATAGCTCTCTTGAGCGCTACAAAGCTCGTCTTGTGGCCCGTGGTTTTCAAAGAAAGCATGGTCGTGACTACGACGAGACTTTTGCGCCTATTGCTCACATGAACACTGTTCGGACCCTTCTGGCTGTTGCTTCTGTTCGCTAGTGGTCCATTTCTCAGCTGGACGTCAAGAATGCCTTCCTCAATGACGAGCTGCGTGAGGAGATCTACATGCAGCCGCCCCCTGGGTATTCTGTCCCTGACGGCATGGTGTGTCGTCTTCGTCGCTCTCTCTACGGGCTCAAGCAGGCTCTTTTTGTTCACATCTCTCATCTTGGTCGGACTCTTCTTCTGTATGTTGATGATATGATCATCACAGGTGATGATTCTCAGTACATCGATTTTGTGGGGAAGCGTCTCAATGATAAGTTCTTGATGTCTGACATGGGTCCCCTTCGCTACTTTCTTAGGATTGAGGTTACTTCTACGCCTGAGGGCTACTACCTCTCCCAGGAGAAGTACATTCAGGACCTTCTTGCTCGTGCTTGTCTCAGTGATTAGCGCACAGTGGATACTCCCATAGAGCTTGGAGTTCACCTACGACTCACTGATGGAGAACCCCTGGAGGATCCCACTCGCTACCGTCACCTTGTTGGTAGTCTTGTCTATCTTGAGATCACTCGACCTGACATCTCTCATCATGTTCACATTCTAAGCAATTTGTTTCGGCTCCCACTCAGCTTCACTACAGTCACCTTCTACGTGTCCTTCGATATCTTCGTGGCACCATTTCTCGTCGCCTTTTCTTTCCTCGCTCCAACTCTTTGCAACTCAAGGTGTATTCTGATGCGACTTGGGCTAATGATCACTCTGATCGTCGATCTCTTTCTGCCTACTGCATTTTCCTTGGATCCTCTCTGATTGCCTAGAAGACCAAAAAGCAGACAGCAGTTTCCCATTCGAGTGCTGAGGCTGAGATGAGGGCTATGGCGTCGTTGACAGCTGAGGTTACATGGTTACGGTGGCTCCTTCAGGATTTTGGTGTTCCTATTACGACACCGACCCCACTTTTGTCTGACAGCACTGGTGCGATCAGTATTGCGCGAGATCCAGTGAAGCATGAACTGACCAAGCATATTAGAGTTGATGCTTCCTATAAGAGATCGCAGGTGCAGGCCCAGGTCGTGGCTCTTCAGTACGTGCCTTCGGAGCTTCAGCTAGCTGACTTCTTCACGAAGGCCCAGACACGAGCTCAGCACAGCATTTTCCTCTCCAAAGTCAGTGTTGTTGATCCACCATGAGTTTGAAGGGGGGTGTTAGATGTATTTACATGATGTGTTATTCTTCCCTAGTTTAGGGTGTTTGCCCTTTGGAATATAACAAGCCTATTTCCAACAATGACTACTACCTCTCTTAGCATTGCTACGTTTAGGATTTGCTCGCTTGCTCTGGGATGACAGATACTCACAATGCTACCACACCCATGGAGCTCCACCTGCAGCTTCATCCTACAGACGGTGTACCACTGACAAATCCTTCCTACTATCGTTAGCTAGTTGGGAGCCTTGTTTATCCTACTATCACCAGGCCAGACATTACTCATGTTGTTCATATGCTCAGCCAGTTTGTTAGTGCTCCCACCTCAGTCCACTATGATCATATTCTTCATGTGCTGAGATGTCTGTTCTATTCCAGTTCGAGTCAGCTCCAGTTCCACTCTTACTCTGATTCCACTTGGGCGAGTGATCCGGTTGATCGCCAATCTATCACTAGCTACTGTATCTCTCTTGGTACTTCGCTCAACTGAAAATCCAAGAAATAGACTGCGGTATCACGCTCTAGTGTAGAGGCTAAGTTGTTTGGCTTCGATGGCTTTTGGCTAATCTTGGTTTTTTTGTGATAATCCTACACCTTCGTTTTGGGACAATACAAGTGTCATTCAGATTGCTAGTGACCTAGTCATGCATGAGTTGACAAAGCACATTGGTGTTGATGCATCATTCATATGGTCTCATTTTCAGTAGTCGACCATCAACCTCCAATATGTACCCTAAGAGCTTCAAGTTGCAGATTTCTTCACTAAATCTGAGACTCGAGAACAAAATCGGCTTCATCTATTCAAAACTCAGTGCATCAAATCCTCTTAATCCACCTTGAGTTTGAAGGGGGTGTTAAGAGTATTGTACATTCTCTCTCTTGACTTATGTGGCCCATGTAATCCTATGTCTATATATAGCCTCTCAATAATGAATAAGATGCATGGGTGTGAATAGCAAAATCCTTCTCTCTAATTTTCTAACACAAAATACATACTTCATAGGGTTTGTCATGAAGCACCAAAATTGAAAAGAACAAATTTAGTTTAAACTATGGCATTACCTGCTTAACAAAACAAATGAATAATCCTCAAGACCAATCTCACAAAGGCGCCACTGCAAAATTTCACCAAGTAAATATAATTGAAAATGTATGCAGCCAATTTCAACTCAAACTTTCTCAGTTGTGTTTGTCAAAATAACCTTTTGTCGCATTGCTATAGCAGTATCAGGTGCATCATTTCTAAGGCCACTTTCAAGGCCCTTCATAAGAACTGATCTTAGAGAAGATAATGATTGCATGGTCTTCATCAAAACTTGAATGCCGCCATTTTTATTTAAATATTTAGCATCCTCCGCTTGGTCCAAACTCTGAAAATACTCCAGAAAAACACATAAGTATGAATTAGACAAGACACTGGTGAGCAATGGGCTATGGCCTTATGGGTCCATCCTATTAATGAAATGGTAGACAAATAAACTTTTGTGGCAAGCAGTAAAGACAGTTAATTATTTAGTAACTAGATATAGCATCATATCTACAAAGGTATGCAGATTAACACAACTTTAGTACATCAGTGAACACCACACTGGAGTTAACACACTCTATTCAATTGCCAAACATAGAAATAACAAAGACATGATGCAGGAATTGTTAAATAAATTTGCATTTTACAACTTTCTTTGCTTCTCTATTTTAGGTAATCTGAGCACAGAAGTGCCTGGATTATTAAAAATTTAAGTGGCACCTGGTGGAGTATTATTATGTTGTATGCAACTTTGAAATATGATGACCACACATACAAAAGAGGAAAATAAAAACTCACTGATTTTAGCACTGATTTTTGCAATGTTCAGTTGTTCACCTTTTTGGTTTTCACAAATGATGAGAGAACTTCTAAGCCAGACTCGTTCAAAGATTCCTTGATGGATTCCAATTGCTCAAATAGGCTGCAAATTGCCCGATACGAATTACAATACAGATATTATACGAAATTGTATTTGACCATTAGTCTAACAAACTATTTGATGCTCAGCAGGAGGGCTGCTTTAAATTTTGTTAATAGAAGTCTCTGTTTTAATTTTCAAGGTTTAAGTGCAAACTAGTAGTACATACAATACTCATTTGGCAAGTAATTACTTTTAGTATTCTAGATTTTTACTTGTACATCAAAGCTGGTATTGTAAAGATAGTTTGCATTGTTAGTTATATAACTTCTACTATGCCACTGTGCCTTCATGTTGAAACAATGTTTATAAATTTGTTAGTATCCTGTATAAATATATGAAATTCTTAGTGCCGGAAAAAGAGCAAGAAATCTGCTATTCTCATGTTTCTGGACAGTTCCATAAGGTATTCTAAGGAAACACAACCCTGCTGCCTCTCTCAAGCCATGATCTTGATTTTTTTTTTATGCATTTGTGTATCAGTACTTCTGGTGATATCAGTATCTTTTAGTAGGATCAATATGTTTGAAAAGAGTGGCAATTTCATTAGGTTCTTTCAGCAAATAGAGAACTCAAAATTCTTAGTATAAAATAAATTAACAATAGACAACCTGCCAGCATTAAAAAAATCTTTTAGTTCACTATAAAATATCTTGAACTGTTCAACAAAAGCTTCGCTGTATTCTCCAGGAGTCTTAGTAATCCTAGCAAGCATGGCTTCTGTAGCAATAAGATCCTCAGGGCCAGCATTACGGTGAAGCTTGTTTTGTATAGTATGCTTGATTTCTTGCTGTTGACAGTAGAAGATCAACTGAGTAGCAAAAAATACAGTGGGGAATTATTTCAGTCTGTGGAAAGGGATCATCACCTTGAGATCATGTGGGATGTCATTCCGATGCGCGATATCACGAATTCGTGTGAGAGGGACAGAGGCAGTAAACTCTGACTTAAATGAAGGTAAACAAGGATGAATCTTGCGAATCACGAGCACATACTGCATGAATATTGGAAATATGTCAGTGGTCTAATACCAAGGAGAATAATTGATGTTTTTGTGTCTTTCAAAAACACCAGATCCTGCAGATTTAACTAACCTTAAGCATTATATTAGAATTGGACCTGTTCGTTGCCACAGGAATTTTTCTCTTTCTTAATTTATTATTATCAATTGTTGACGAATGGTTTGGATAAACTGTTGTAATCACCTATATATGGAAAAGAACAACAACAACAACAAAGCCTTTGGTCTTAAACAAGTTAAGGTAAGCTATGAATGAAATCTCCTCAAAGTCAAAGCCTTGCAAATAAAATAAAATAATAACACCAAATTTTAGTTGGGGTAGGCTTAGGGTTTTAGCCTTGTAGGTTATTATGGAAAAGAAATGAACACCAAATTTTAAAAGCTATTGTATGCATACATAAAAAAGGTATCAAATATAAATATATTGATTAGTAAGCGTCATTGATGAAGGGGATTCCAATCTCTACCAATGCATATCTAATCTTATTGTGTCATACTGTCATTCTCATTAGCCCTTGGATAAAAAATGGCACAGATCTGTTCACTATTGCAATCACGCCTGTGCAAGATAATGTATTCACTAATTTGCTTTTTAGGACCTACAAGCCTGCACGCGATGTTCTAGACTACTCCACAGACACAGAGAACAAAGTACTCACTGAACTATTAGTGAGCAAAGGAATCATCCGCTAGAATATCCGACGGTAGGAGGACATGGGACAACATGGCATTTTCTTGTGCTTGGGTTTGCACTCAACTTTAACTTTAGAGAGGAGATTAAGATTTGTTAATGGTGACACTAGCAAAACTGGACTAATTCATCTTTGCTAAAGGCACTGTGGTGGAAATCTATAAAAATACCTGAAGGCTGATGCTTATGTAACAGTTACTGCAAGGAAAGGAGCAATTAACCTGAGCTGATGTATTTTTCTTGTAGTATATCCTTTCAAGTTCACGAAAAATTTGCCTCGATATCTGAGCATGTTTGTTAGGTCGATGGTGACCACCATCTTCAAAGCACGGTATTTGACCTGTATAAATCCACTACAACAGAGAGAACAAATGAAAAGTGCTACGAAGAAACTTTTAACCAATCTCCGTGTCTCCAGACTAAAATCTTACAGCCAAAAAATTAGATTTCTAGGACAACTACTGATAAATAGCATAGTATGGTATGACTGGGGAGACCTTTAGGTAAATAGCAGAATATATAAGGGCCTCCAAACGACTCTGATTATCAACAGATTCTGACAAGAGCCAACGAACAACCTCTAACTGCAAAAAAATCATGGCAAATCGAATTAACATAAATACATAAGTAGATCAAAGCAGATTTGTTTTTTCTAAATTGCAAAACTGATAGCTCGAGCAGTATGCTGGACTTCTATGGTGATTGGTGCCTATAAAAGAAGTTCAATCAGCATTACATAAACATCAATTGGGATTTGCAAGCTTTACAAAGAGTCACCATAAGTCATGGGTTGGGGGTAGCGCCACCCCAAAATCGTTATCTTTCCATCAGTTCCAACATGCAAACAAAAAGGTTAAAGTATCAAAAAACAGCAGTGACCGACATGTGGGTCAAATATGTCAGTGTCCATCTTTTTATTATTTTCCTGTTCTTCCCAACCCACAGCCAGGGAAAATTATCCCGGCTGGTTCTGAACTTACCGGTGGGTCCCGGTATATTTTGTAACCAGCCAAAAAAATTCAGCTGAATTTGAATTTTCAATTCAAAATTTGAGAATAATAAGTTGTGCAACCATTAGGTAAATACAGGACCATGGCAGCCATAGCGGTGAGGCTCCAGCCTTGCGTGCATGAGGTCATGAGTTTGAATCCCAGGTTGGCTTCCATTTCTTTGCTCCGAGTCATACTCTAACGTGTGGATCCCGCGGTGAAAAAGGAAGAAAATAGGATTGTAACACCCTAGCCCAAAATCCGCTCAATGCTCAGCCCACCTATGGGGCAGACCCGCGCATGGATATCACCCCACTTACACTTTTATCATGCTTCGTGTAAAAGGGTTAACCTGGAGGTGCTACATTTGGACCCAATAGACATTATATGCTACTACAACTCACTTTAAACAAGCAATGTGAGACTAATTCCACTATCACAACCATACACGGGTCACATGGGCCGCACTACGAATGGGCCAAGGTATTACACTCATCGCCGTATACACGGCAAATTCCCAGAACCACCCCTCGGTGCAACCTCCATGCCGTGGGTACCCGCTAGTGGGCCCACACGCACATGTACCAATGTATAGGGTGTGTTGCCGAGGGAGTCAGCCCTTAAGGAGGGATGAGTGTAATGCCACAGCTTGTTCGTAATACACTACGAACAGGTCGGGGTATTATAGGTAGGGCTGGAAAAATAATTCGAGGCTCGTGAGCCGGCTCGGCTCGAGCTCGTGAATTTTCGAGCCGAGCCGAGCCCCTTCCCAGCTTGAAAAAAATTCGAGCCGCTCACAAGCCTAATTTGGCTCGTGTCTGCAGTCCAGTCCACACTCCACAATTGCCCTTGCCCCTAGGCCCAGCCTAGCCAGCCCCCACTAACATCCGTAACCCTAAGTCCTAACCTAACCCTACACTTGCCGTCGCCGACTTGCGTGAGTGTGTGACTCCCGTACTCTCATCCCGTCCTTCTCCATGCGCTCACGCAAGCCACGACGCCCCTCGCGATTCCTCTTAGAGGGTGGGCGGCGGAAGCTTCCTCGGCAACGAAGCTCCTTGGTGAATAGTGGTCTTGTGCCGTCCCGGCGCCCTTCACGATCCCCTCTTCCACAGCCGGCAGGAGCTTCCTTGGCGGCGCACGACGCGCCCTTTTGTTCCTGGATAGACGCTCCTCGCGATCCTCTCTTCCACATCTGATGAGGAACTTCCTTGGCGGCGGCGAATCCCTGGTGTTCCTAGAACGCTGCGATTACTTCTGGATCTGGAACCAATTCCACATCCGCACCAATCCCCACCCAAATCAAAATCAAGCTAGTTCTTGGGTTTCATAGATATCAAGTTAGTGTTTCGTAGATGTGGATGATGTTTTTTGGTTGTGATTGGTGTTTTGTAGGCATGGATGATGTTCTTCTTAAGATGAATAAGAGTTTCATGCTTTTCATGTTGGATCGGCGAAGATGGCTAAAGCAGAAATTCTTTTTGCTAGTCCTTTCACTACAAACCAAACCGAGCCGCTCGAAGACTGCGCCTGTTCCTGGCTCGCGAGGGCTCGCAAGCCGGCTCGAGCCTTCTTTCGAGCCGAGCCGACCCAACCTCCTGGCTTGTGCTTGAAATGAGCCGAGCCTACTGTTCAAACGAGTTTGACCGAGCCTGGCTCGAGCCAGCTCGGCTCATTTCCAGCACTAATTACAGGGATATGGCATATGTGGGATTCGAAATCAAAATCCCCCCCCCTGCACCACAACTCTACCCTCCCACCATTACGACAGCTGCATACTTACGTCTAGTTCATGGTTGAGGAAGCATTTCTTCTGAGATTTAAAATCCAAATTCAAATAAAAAATTATCTGACGTTTTTTTTTTCTGGTACCAGTGGTAACAAGAAATCTCAGGCAAGATTATTTAGCTAACAAGATTTGAATCCCTGCCCACTGCACCTCTTGCTCCACCACTACTCTGTACAGACTCACCACAACCACCAAATCAGTGGTGCATTGACGTGGTGGGAATGAAACAACAGCAATGGCAGTGTGACCATTGGCGGGTAGCAGCAGAAATGGTGCGTAATTGGCCACTTTTATATCCGACTCCTATGTGCAATAAGTGAGCTTTAATGTATATCCCATGACTAATGCTGGTGCTTACTCTTTCATGCCAGGTCCCTGGCTGCAACTTTTTCTTGGATTCAAATCGTACTTCTAGATTCTTTACTAAAATCACTAGCTAATTTAAGTAGTTTCGACACCTTGTAAGACAATTCCTCTTATTATACAGAACTTCAGAAGTACAGGTACTATATGTTTATATCTCTAGTTCATCAACTTCAAAGCAAAGGAGCAACAGGTGAAAATCTTGCAAACTCGGAGATCATCAATCTTGTGAGGAGGCTGGAATGGTGTGCGCCTGAGAGGGCTAAATATGCGGTTGGAACCTGCTTGAGAAGCATAGCAGGCCCGTGGTGCTATGCATGACATGGTAATCGCTAAGACCCTTGGGTGAAAGGTTTTCTAAACGTACAGAATTTGATTCCACCTGGCTTCCTGTAGCTGGAAATACTGTTATAATGGCTAGTACCAAAAAAACTTGGAGAATACTTGCTTTAAATCTCTTTGAAAATCAATTTCCTGATTGTGAAATCACGCAACACAAACCATAAGCATAGTCCCAGCCTTAGGCAATCACTTGCATTACATTTGCAGATAATAGCTTCACAAGATATGCTTTCAGTTATAACTACTACCAAAAGGGAAACAAACAACTAGCAACATTATTGCATACACCCAGGTGGAGCCCTAAAAGTAGTCCATACTTTTATCCATGAACATTTAAAAAAAATTGGCATCAAACTTTCACACATAAAGAAGAAAAGAATAAAGCCAATTTACCTTCCGCCACCAGTTCCTAGACGTTTTATCATCCTCCACCAATTTCAGTGATATTCCGTCAAGCCCAGTTGTGTGCCACATCCTATCAGTATCCCTATTCCGATGCTCATTTGATCTCATGAAAACAGTTTGGTTACCTTGCCATTCCCCACCAAATTTGCTCGACTCAGCTTCTGGTGCTAGATTACCATCCCCAGCCACTAAAATATCTCCAACCACTTCTGGGATATTTCCAGATACTGCACCATCTTCGTCAATCAACATTTCAGCTTCTTCAACCAACTCAACCTTTGGTGTTCCTAAAAGATCTAAAGGCTCCTTTGTCCTATTCCAGTGGCATACTATATCAAATGTACCATCTTTTGGCAGCTCAATAGCACGGTTGTCACCATCCTCCCATATTTTCTCTTTTCCTCCCTTCAAAAATATCACAAACTTGAACTCCACAAGCGTTTTTCCAGGGAGCTCAAGCTGGCAGGTCCAACCATCTGGTGTCCAATCCAGTTCAACTTGCTTCTTCCACGACCCAAGCTCCTCTGTCGAACCGATAATGCCAACATGCTCACCAAACTTAACCTGGTGCTCTAGACAAACCCGGAGTTGCACCAAATCCTGCTTTGAAGGATCTATTCTCTTTTTCTCCTTTGTTCTGCAGAATACATAGTCAAGAATATATCAACTGTAACCAATAAATTGTCAAAAAAATAAATGTGTGTGAACTGGGGAGCTGCATTGGTGCAAGAGAACTCTTAAAAATGAACTGTTTCAGTTTGTCAACTTTACTTAATCCTAAATTCCTAATGAACCAGAAAAGACAAATAAGCATTGTGAAAAGAAACAAATGTCACAGCAATAAATGAAGAATGACCTGATTGACACAATGGCACTGAATATGGTGGGTACAATACATAAGATTCAGTTAGTAGCTAGAATCTTGGAATCGAAATTACATCACTTTAATCATGCACACAAATTTTTTATAGAAATCAAATATACGAAATGAATTTGAATAGAATAACTGATTCTTTACCAAATAAAAATGAGTTCAGAAGTTCAAACAAGTATTCTCTTATTACCATCTTGATTTTTTTTTTCCAACGTGTAAACATACATTCTCTATCTAGAAATACAAACAAAGGTGCATTATGCTTATTACAATTAATACTAATATAACCTCAATGACAAAAGAAGATATCCACCAGCAGGATTTTAACCTCATTTATTACTAACAACATCTAATATTACAATGGAAAAACAGCCACTTTACTCCCCTAAAGTATCATAAGTGTCCACTTAGTCCCATGAAATATAAACCATCTTATTTAACCCCCTAATGTGCTAATACCGGATAACTTCACCCCCAAAGCTGGTTTTGAAAGTGATTATGCTCACATGGTCGCCATGTCACCCGGTTTTGCCACGTTGGTGCCCCTCCACATCACCGAATCACTTCATCTTCTTCCCCAACGCACCATTTTCACAAAGCCAGTCTCCCTCACCCTTTTCCCCTCCCATGCGGTGGTCTCTCCCCCATCCCTTCCTCCTCCGGCACATAAGTTGGGCCTAAGAAAAATCCGGTGTTGGGCTACCCATGACTAGGTCTACCAGGTGCATATGTGTCTCCGTCACTGGTCAACCACACGAGAGCATCACCAGCTCCCATGTGGTTTATCAAGGAGAACTGATACAACAATAAAGCATCATTTATTCACTTGATCAAATTAAGTTTCCAGGAAGTCTAAAAAAATCCCAGGAGACTAGTCGGAGAAATAATCCTAGATGCAGAGGGAATTATTCATCAGGTCATCTTTGCCATTCGATACACTGTCTTCATGTTTACACTTGAACTTAAGTAACCAATCATCCTCCAATCATGGAATTCAACTGAATTGCAGAACCATGTGCTAATGAAAACTTATACATGCTACAAAAAAACGGTTAGTTTATCAATTAATATTGCCTATTTGCTTGCAACTCCTCAGTTGCATTGATCCTGAAGAAACTACACTAATTGAATAGCCCACATGAACATAACCGGGATAGTAATCACTCCAAATTCACGCATAACCACAAATGCAGCCCATCTCATGGTGTGTTATGTCTTTTGTTTTTCTTGCTACTGCTGCCTCGGTCCTACATTTATCTTATCTTTGATTGGTCCCTTAGCGTCATAAATCAGCAAAGTGAAACTCAATGTTAGGTTATGATTAGAGAACAATGGATGAACCTTTTATGGTAGACATATTTTGAAATATGTCATTCCTGAGTTTATGGTTTTGAAATATGCCACTTCTGAGTTTTTTCTTTGAAATATGTCACTCCTGAGTGTTCCTGAGTGTAAGGAGGAGTGGCATATTTCAAAGAAAAACTAAAGAGTAGCATATTTCAAAACCACAAACTCAAGAGTGGTATATTTCAAAATTCCGCTTTATGGTATTGCTATTATAAACTATATATGGTTGTGGCGCCATTGGTTGTGGTAAGTTTAGTACTAATTTCCAATCATGAGATAGTAATAGAACTAAAGCTGCCATCATCGTTGTTCAACTCGAAAGACTTCCTTAAGAACAACCAAATTTCGACCACCCAATCCCCCAGAGAGCCTCGCATTTCAAGGTTTCTCACGAAGTGTCATGAAAGCACAACAGAAAGCAACAAGACATCACCTGTCTGCCGCGGAGGCGGCGGATCCCCCGCGGCACGAGAAACTGCGCCGGCCCGGGAGGGACGCCGCGGCGCGGCGCAGCAGCGCGCCCCCGCCGGACGGCGGCGGGACAAGGCCGCGGCGCCGCCTGGCGGCGATTGCAAACGAGGGGTCGAGCGGCCGCAGCGACGCCATCGATCCTCCTCCGCAATCCATCGAACAGGCGGTGGTTGCTTTCGAAGGGCTCTGCCGCGTCGGCGTTGGTGTAGGAGTTTTTTAGTCTCTTCGAGAAGGTACGGGAGAGCGGAGAGGAGGGGAAGGAGATTAGGAGAGAGGAGGTGGCCTCGGGCCGCGGCGCGAGGAGAGCGGAGTGGAAGCAAGCAGGGGCCAAGGGAACGAGTGGACGTGGTTACGTGGTTTCCGCGGCCGTTTTACGGATCTCGGTGGGGCAGTCGGGCAGGGGCTCTCGATGTCCTCAGTCCGTTCCGTTGGGCTGGAGCCCATGCCCGGGCTCAGTTGTAGCGTCCCTGATATGCTACAGTGAATTAACACTCAAACAACCCATTTCTCATTGAGGAATCAAGCGTTCCGTGGAAGATACAAGAAATGGGATGAGAGAAGAGAGGAGAACAGGATGGGGAATAACATAATGCTTTTTTCCAATCTGTTTCTTGTCGTTACACAGTATCACCCTTTTACAACCTTCCCTTCTTACACTGACCCGTGGGTCCAATGGTCCATACACTTAACGCACACAGTGTCTACAACTTACGTTTCCTACACCCTTAAGCCTAAAGTCATTCTCCCTGTCATCCTCCTTTTGCCCGTGCTTCCACTTCATATGTCCAACGCTATGGCTGATGGCAATGGCGGTCTGACATTCGCGCCCCTTGAAATGTAGATGGTCTCTAGATTGCAGCGTTCGGAAAACGGGTGCACAAGACCGAGTAATCTTCCCAAGTTGTACATTCCTTTGACCACGTCGACCATTGTACCAGAAGCTGGAGAGTAGCAGAATTTCCCTTCTTGACCAGCCTGCGATCCAGAATAGCCACCGGCGTTGGAGTGCCCACTGATAAATCTGAGATGGAAGTCAGATCCTTAAAACACCGGCGAATAGTTGGGAGTAAATCGCTTCAATTGAGAAATATGGAAAACTGGATGAACGGGATAGTCGTCCGGCAACTGGAGCTTGTAAGCGACGGCACCAATATGCTCCACAATTGAAAAGGGGCCAAAATACTTAAACACCAACTTGGGAAATGGCCGATTGACAACTGAACTCTGCGCGTAAGGCTGTAATTTGAGTACCTGTTCCACAACTTGAAACTGCCGATCACTCTTGTTCTTGTCAGCTTGAAGTTTCATTCGGTTTTGCGCACGCGCCAACTGAGTCTTCAATAAGTCAATATTTTTGTTTGAGAGTGCAAGGCTGACGCACACACTCAACACATATCACACTCATATCGCTCCATGCACACAGATGAATGTGCGTATATACGCGTACTTGGAATTTATCAAAGACATCTAAGGCCAACCCATAAGCCAACCCAAACCGTTAGCCTTATCACAAATCCATTGTGAAACCGAAACTTTTGAACCCAAACCAAACCACTTTTCCAGTGAACCCAACTCAAACCAAACCGTTAGCCTTGTCAACCCACTCCCACCCACCTAAAGCCAACCCAAAACGTTAAACCCATTAGATACCAAACCATTAGTAGGCCTAGGTGTGGCCAGTTGAGGAGAGAAGATAAGTGCCCTTGTGCATGGAATAGGGTCACGATATTTGATCCCTCACTACTACAGAAAAGGTCATCACAGACGGTTTTTGAACCGTCTGAATTTATGTGTCTGTGATAACTGGTAGTTATCACAGATGATTTGTGAGCCAACCATATATGGTTAGAGACATATCACATACGGTTAGTAAAAAGAACCGTCTATGATATATGACATATCACAGACGGTTGTTGGTGGTAGCCATATGTGATAGTAGGCCTTCAAAGACGGTTTATACCACAAAACCGTCTGTGATAGTTCGTTCTATACCTAAATATTTTTTTTTATTTTTTGGCTAGCCTTAGAAAATGCTAGCCATGCCCTCTGAAAACAAGCAGAGAACAGATAAATCATAGATAAATGAATTATAACTCAAAGTGATTTATAACTCAAAATCAATTACAAAAGAATGTTCATGTATTGTCGCTTCGCTAGAGTTACAATTGAATTACAACTCAAAGTGAATTACAATAGAATGAATTACAAGTGCATCAATTGTTTGAACATGTATTAATCAGTGTCGCTAGAGTGAAACTCTCCTTTCGGGTTAATGATCTCCACCTTGATGAAGGTAGAGAGCCGTCCTCGAATGTTCGAGAGTTCGTCCAGATCGAATGTACTTGATTCGATTATCATGCCCTGTCTCTAGGATGAGTAAAGTAGTAAGCATATATATTTAAATTGATAATTAGGAAATAATTATTGGAAGATTAACAAACATCTGGATCATTCGTCTTAGCACTCATGATTTCCTGCATATGACGACAAATGTAGAATGCACATACGCTCCCTTGTAGTTGCTGGTGTCACTACAAAAATAGAATTATATATATAGGTATAGTCAGTTCAAGAGGCCAGGTTACGAAGTGTGATATAGAATTATTGTGTTATAGCGTGTAACATCCCAATTTTGAACTTGTGTTTCAAATGTAAGAAAATGAGTAGAAATTAAAACTTTTTCTTACATCATGTATTTCCTGTATGCTCTAAACAATTCCTGTACAAGAATTATGGAAATACAAAGTCACAAGTCTTTTGATTCAAAACCTTGTCTTCCAAAAACATTCATCTCAAATCTTGTGATCATCCTTTGAAAATATTTTCCCTAAGTTCCTGTGATGGTATGTGACCCCTCTGAAAATTTTCACAATTTTTAGAAATTGTTTGAATATTTTTATAGGGCAGTCAAACCTGTTTGACTTTCAGTCAAACCATAAACCAGAGCCTTGCATAATTTTTGGAGAATAATGCACAGCATAAAAATCTATGAAAATTTTATAAAAGGTTAATATCTGAGTTAGCAACTTCCAGTAAAAATTTCAGAAATTTTGGAGTTGTTTTGCTATCTCAAATAAATCCTCAAAGTCCCAGCTCAGTTTAAAAACTCAAAACCTAATTTCACTGTTCGTTGGGTTCGAGTCAGACTCGGGCTCGAGCCACTTGTCTTGGTCCAGTCAACTAACTGCACCGGGCCTCCTTTTCAAAGCAAGCGATCAATCTGAGCCGCTGGATCCAAATCGTTCGGCCCATGTTCGCGTGAACATTCGGACGTCCGAATGCAATCTCTCATCGTGGGCGTTCATTTCTGATCCAAGGGTTCGCGTTCCTCTCTGTTGATTCTAACCTCCGGAGCGTTGGGCGAATCTCAGC
Source organism: Ampelocalamus luodianensis (assembly GCA_036346255.1). Lineage (NCBI taxonomy): Eukaryota > Viridiplantae > Streptophyta > Magnoliopsida > Poales > Poaceae > Ampelocalamus > Ampelocalamus luodianensis. Next base: position 24,517,944 of record CM070639.1, read on the forward strand.
CGTTGGATTAAAATCGGACCGTCCGCGTAGCTAGAAACGTTCGAAATTCCGATTTGTTCATTCAATCTGAGCCGTTGGATTAAAATCCAACGCTCACAATCTCCTCTGTTGTGTCTAAACCTCAGAAGCGTGGCACGATATTAGCCGCCCGATCAAAATCCAAGGGCTCAAAATCGCCGAGCCTTTCTTTGGCCATCTTCAACCTCGCGCCGTGCGTAAACAGAGAAAGAGAGAGGGAGGCGTGACGCTGTCAAATCGTGTTCCCTAGTCAACATCTCTTTTTGCTGGCAAATCGTGGGCGCAGGCGTTTTCGGCCATACCCATGCCCTACTCCTGCACCCCATCGCTTCTTTTTCGGGCTATGGCAGCCCTATGAACCTCTCACCCGGGAATATCGTTTTTGTTGGCCGAACCCTAATCCTTTAGCTATATAAGGTCCCTAAACCCCTTCCTGGTGTTCCTTTACACCATCCAAAGCTCCTTCTTCATTTTTGGAGCTTAATACACCAAAAACACCAAATCACCATTGTGGACCCGTGGAGCTCCATTGTGGATCATGAAGCTCCAGTGGTTCTTCTTCAAATATTCTTGTACCCTTTTCAACTCCTTAATGCCCTAATCAATTCCCCTCACTTAATTTTGGGTTTCATTTTCAGGATTTGACAAATTTGGGGTTTGTTCAAATTCGGCTGAAACCATCCCCTTTTCTTCCTCAGCTCCGGTGAGTGCTCTATTTCTCAATAAATTGCTTATGAAGCTTTTATGGGCTATAATGTACCTATTTTGACCACTAGTGGTGTTCATTTTGGCTCAGGTCTCTAATTTCATATCTTCTTCCTCGGGTCCGGCAAGCTCCACCGTGGTCAGACCTTCTTCGACCATCTTTGAAGCTCATCTCGGTCAAGGTAGCTTCTTATTAGTCCCTAGAGGTCGTGGCACTCGCTTCTTTGGACTGCAGCGGAGCTTTTTGCTATTTTCGCTTTTGGCAGTAAAAGTCCCCATCTTCATTTTCCGGCTCGCCGGCGTTTAGAGCCCTCGCCGCCGGCGAGGTCACCACCATTGGGTCCGCGAGCCAATTGTGAATCCATTTTGATACTTGGTGGGCGCCGCCGTGGCCGGAGTCGCCGGCGGCGAGCCATTCTTTTTGCTTGGGTTTTTGCTGGACGAGACTCCCTCTGTGTCGTCCTCGTTGAGACACAATTAATGATCTAATTATTGTTAATCATTAGAGATGATTAGTATGTCTTAAACTGGTTCGCTGTGTCACTGTCAAGTGGGGTCGTAGGCCTAGACTGTAGTGTTGGGGTCATTAATTGCTAATCATTGTTTAGCAATTAATATGTCTTAATCTGGTTCATTGTCTCACTGACATGTGGGCCCTCTCATTAAACCCCTTCCGGCGCATTCAATCTCTCGGGGGCGTGCATAGCATTCTGATGATCGTGGGCCGTCAATCTTGTGATCAACGACCCAGATCTAGAGAAATGTTCGGACCGTCCGGTTTCCTAATCGTTCTGGATCATCCATCGCTCGATCTGCGGCTGCGATCGCGAGTGCATTCGGACTCCCCAAAGGGAGGTGCGCTCCGAGCCGTTCATCTTAAAATCTGCGGCTATGGGTGGTCGAGGCATTCGCTCGGTCCGAATGTTTCCCTCCACGTGAGTCGTTGGATCTTGATCCAACGGTGGGTTTCTTTTTGGAATCGCGCGCGTGCGCTGTTCTCCGTGCGTGTGGCTCGTTGGATTTCGCATCAACGGCCCACGAGCGTCCATGTCGTTTATTTCTGTTAGGATTGGTTATATTTCAGTAAGCATTTTCTAATCAACTAAAAATTGTATTAAAAATTTAGAATCTCTTAACTAATTCGTTTTAAATCCTTTTTAGATGTTTCCAACTTCATTAAATTCATGTTTCACTATAGTTTAATTTAAAAATAATTTTAGCCATGTTTTTTGCAGCAGAAAATGTTATAGGCATTGTTATTTCATTTCTGCCATTATTTAATGCTCTTGTAATTCTAAGAAAGCTTAGAAAATGCATAACTAAATGGTTTTAATTCCTTTTTAGTTGTTTTCAGTTAGGGTAAATTCATGTTTAACCAAAGTCTAATCCAAAAATGCATTTTGGTAAGTTTCAGTAACAGAAAGTTTTACAAACACTAATAACTGGATATCAGCCATTTTAAGAATATTCCAGAAAATAAATTTAGACCTTGAAAAATGCATATCTTTTTCTGTATAAATCACATTTGTGCAAAATCAATTTTCTTAAATTCCTCTGTTAGTGTACTTTAATTCAAAATAGGTTTTGAATACAGTTTTATTTCTGTAAAGTAACTTGTGCTAGGTTTACAACTTAGAAAAATCATAAGTGAATCATTATAACTCCAAATTTAGTAAACTAAACTTTGCTGTCATTAGGATGTCATAATATACCTGCTATAAAAATTTCAGACCTTAGATCATTATAGAAATTTTCGCCATGAACAGTACCAGTAATTAATTTAGTTGATTTTATAGGCTCAGAGAGTGTATTTTGGCTATAACTTTTTCATACTAAATCCAAATTGCACGATTCTTGTTTCTAAAATTGTCTAAAATCATTCTATTGCTGCTGTATAAATTTCATTAGATTTGGATGTCTTTTGCTGTTGGAATTTATTTGGTGTTCTTCGTTCTTATTAGTTTATCGCCTTTTCGCGTTAGGTTACGAAGATAATATTGACATTGAATCTGAGCCACAGCCATCAGATCCTGCACTCCAGCAAGGCAAGCAGATGTAGCATCATTTGATCATGTTGTTCCTACTATTTTCAAATTCTAATATATTGTTTGTAAATTCTATGTATGCATTGCTATGTTGTTTTAACTATTGTCGATAATTAACCTAGTAGATGGATTATCAGTAGGCAAATGTTTATCCTCTACTACTGAGCCAAGGTTTATCTTGCTGTGATTTTGGGTTCGTTGGATGAACCCTTGTCACTTAGTAGTTTACGAGTTTGTCACTTAGCCATGCTTAGCTATCGGTAGAAATGGGCGGTTATCGACTTGTCGATAACATGGATCACACAAACTTATTATGATCTATATATTTCAACCTTGTGCTATGTCTAAAATGCAAAACTAAAACTGAAAATAAAAACAATTTGGACTTGGGCACAATGGTAAGATGGTGTGATCTTTTGAGTGTGATTGGAATGGTGCTCGAGTCAATTAAGGACCGAACATCCTGTGAGTATCTGTTATCCAGGCAATTTGTGCGTGCTAACCACACTAGAGGGAATGGGACCTCTCTTGACTTAGTACTTTGGCGTGTGTTGGCTACGAGTCGTAGGAGGGTGTGTGTGTGTTGCGTTGTGGTAAAATGAGGTGGTTGTGTGTGCGGGAGCATTGTAATTGTCCAAAAAGCTTTACCCCGAGGGGTAGTTGTCTTTTTGGCTTTACAATGTGAGCGTATGGATTTTTATCCATACGAGCGGCTCGTAGTTGATTCACAATATTGGAAATGTCTCGTAGGACTTAGCCGTGCCGGCATACCTTTGGAAGTGTGCTAATCTTGTGGCTTAAAGGCGGTCTGAAGTGTGGGTACATTGGTACACCCCTGCAGGGTTTAAACCTATTCGAATAGCCTCGTCCTAGGTTATGGACATGCTTGGGTAAGCTTTTCAAGAGTTAGACTACAACATTTTAAATTAAAACTTGACGGGTGGTATGAATCAGGGATTCATGCTATGAGTGGTGGCTATTGGGTTAGTCACTTCTAGGTGGATACTTGATATTTATTGTTACTCGCTGTTATTTCAATGGCTAAAAACTGCTTGTTAAATTACTTTCAATCTATTACATTATTGCAAATGAAATTTACTTTATGCGTCCAAATAACCATATGACCAACCTTCCCTTGATACAGCTTTCATGTAGCTATGTATAGGCTTGTTACTCGTAAGTCTTGCGAGTATATTGTTGTACTCACCTGCATTGCTTATTGTGTGCAGAGGAAGAAGGTGAGCCCGATGGGCCTCACTTTTGTGAGTTGTGCTATGGCAGTGTGTGGGGCGATTAGCTCGGCAGCCCGGTCGGTTGTCCTGTGGTGTTATGTGGCTAACCGGTCGTCTTTTGGTTTAAGCCATCTTATGGCATCTTTTGCTTCTGCTGTTACTTCTTAATACTTATGTCATTTGACCGGTCGGCTGTTCTGTAATAACTTATCATTATGTATGTCTTTTGGTAGACTTGTTATAACATGTTATATGAAAATGATGCATGCTTTTGTATGATGTATGTGTGCTGCAATTTCTGGGAAGCACATGTCCATCGAGACACGGTGTATTCTGTTTGTGATGGTAGAGCCAAGGAAAGGCTAAGTATTACAAGCTTAATAAACCGGGGTCTCACAGAGTTGGTATCAGAGCCATACTGACCGTAGAAACCCCTAGCTTGGTCGTCCCTAGTATATTTTGAAAACTTACTTCTTAGTATCAAATGTTTCATGAAAATCTTAAGTAAGTTCTCAGATTTTGCTTCTCATCTATCTTAGCTTGCTTATCTCACCTTATTCTGAATTGGATTTAAAAAGCTGATTTTCCTCTCATCTTCTTTCAAAAGATAGTTGTTTAATCGATTAAATTGGTTTTGGGAAAACCATGAGAGCTTTAAATTGAAGTGTTGGCTGTTTTGGGAGTAAAGATTAGGAGCTCCTGAAGATAAGGATTTTCGGCTGCACACTTGATGGAGAAAATCTGGACAACAAGTATCAGAAATCTGGACAGCTAGTTATAGATAGTATATAGTGCTAAAAATGAGAGGTTAATACAACTAAAATTTGTGGGGATAAAAGGGTAAGAAGTGATATGAGTTAGCCATGTGTCTAACCTTTTTTAGGTAATTTTCACTTTGTTTCCTAGCTGTTTCGAACTAGGTTATTGTGCTGAAAATTGTCTTCCTAAAAACTGATTACTCGTTTTTCCATACGAGTTAGTCATACTGGGAGGTTGGATTTTATTTTGGTGATCTTGCTGCGATTTTATGCTGGTTCTTAAGCTGTAGAGTTTATTTTGTGGAGTGTTAATTGTTTTTCTTTGTTTCCTGTTCCGGAGTTGTTGCTGACCTATCTTTGTGAAACAGGATGGCAAGAACCACCCGCAGCAGTCAGCCGGCTAATCCTGATGAGGAGCTTCCCCCTCCTCCGACCATGGCTGAGGTTCTTGCTCAGATCGAGCGGAATCGCATGGATCGGACTTAGATTCTGGAGGTCATCGCGAGGAACACCTCCACTCCCTCTGGTGCCTCGGGATCTGGAAGTGGTGGCCACCAGCCTCGTGGTGGGCTTTCGGAGTTCCTCCGTACGCAGCCACCTACCTTCTCCCGGTCCGAGGATCCTCTTGACGCGGATGATTGGCTGCGTCTAGTTGAGTGAAAGCTCAACATCGCTCAGTGTCAGGAGCAGGAGTGAGCTCTCTTTGCATCCCATCAACTTGAGGGTGCAGCACTCTCTTGGTGGGAGAACTTTCTCGCCATGCAGCCCACGGGCCATGTGGTCTCGTGGGAGGAGTTCAGATCTGCTTTTCGTCGGGCCCACATTCCCGATGGCCTGATGAAGCTCAAGAAGAAGGAGTTTCTTGCGCTCAAACAGGGGCGCAAGTCTGTGTCGGAGTACTTGTACGAGTTTAATCACTTAGCTCGTTATGCTCCGGGTGAGGTGGCCACTGATGAGGCCAAGCAGGAAAAGTTCATGGAGGGCTTGTCTGAGGAGCTACAGGACAAGCTCTCTATTGTGGACTTTGCTGACTTCCAGGCCTTGGTGGACAAGGCCATCGTGCCGAGCACAAGGCGAAGGCGCTGGGTGAGTCCCGCAAGTGCAAGTGGGAGGCCCACCGGTCTGCTCAGGCCAGTCTCTCCCGTCCCCTTGTTGGGCCTGCACCAATGGCCCGTTCTTTGGCTTCACCACCGCCGAGGCCGTCGGCACCAGCTCCACGTCCCCCGCAGGCCGTGTTTCAGCCACGTGCACCTGCAACCTAGCAGCAGGGTGGCCTCCGCAATTCGGTTGCCGAGGTTACCTGCTTTGCCTGCAACAAGAAGGACCACTACGCCAATAGTTGCCCTCAGAGGACTGGATCAGCCCCTCGTCCTAATAGAGGACGCGGGCAAGGGAATGGTCACCCACCTGACCAGAAGGTGGTCTAGAAGACTCAGGATGTCGGGAGTGGTCGAGTCAACCACATCTCGGCTGAGGAGGCACAGGAGGCGCCCGACGTTGTGTTGGGTTTGCTTCTTGTCAATTCTCGTCCTACTGCAGTATTATTTGATTCAGGAGCTTCGCATTCTTTTATTTCAAGATCTTTTGCTGCTGCTTGTGACCTTCACTTTGTTCCTTTGGAGATTCCTTTGCTTATTCGCTCTTCGGACTCGGAAATGAGAGCTGATCTGATGTGCCGGGACGTTCCTATTGATATTGGAGGAGTTGAATTCTTGGCAAACCTCATCCTGCTCGACTCGGCGCGCCTGGATGTGATTCTTGGCATGAATTGGTTGTCCCAACACTTGGGGCAAATCGATTGTGCCAGGAGGATGGTCTACCTCACTAGTCCCTCACGCGAACAGGTTGGGATTTCACCGCAGCTGCAAGGGCCACATCTTTGTGCCCTTGAAGCTATGCCAGTCTTGGAGATTCAAGAGGTGCCCACAGTTTGTGACTTTGTGGATGTCATTCCCGAAGATTTGCCTGGGATGCCTCCAGTTCGAGACCTAGAGTTTGTTATTGAGTTGCTACCCAGTACCGCTCCAATTTCTAAGGCGCCGTACCGAATGCCTGCTAATGAGTTGGAGGAGCTGAAGAAGCAATTAGGTGAGCTTCAAGCAAAGGGTTTTATCCGTCCTAGCTCATCTCCTTGGGGTTGTCCAGTTATTTTTGTAAAGAAGAAGGACAAGACCCTGCGTATGTGTGTTGATTACCGTCAGCTTAATAAAGTGATGGTGAAAAACAAGTATCCTTTGCCTTGTATTGATGATCTCTTTGACCAGTTGACTGGAGCCCGTGTATTCTCCAAGATTGATTTGAGATTGGGTTATCATCAAGTCCGGATCAGGGCTGAAGATATTCCCAAGATGGCTTTCACTACTCGTTATGGCCTTTACGAGTACACCGTCATGTCATTTGGCTTGACCAATCCTCCTGCTTTATTCATGAATCTTATGAACTCGGTGTTCATGGAGTATTTGGATAAGTTCATTGTGGTTTTCATTGATGACATTCTTATCTACTCCAAGAGTGAAGAGGAGCATGCTGAGCACCTGCAGATTGTATTGGGAAAGCTGCGTGAGCACCAGCTGTATGCCAAGTTCAGCAAGTGTGAGTTCTGGTTGAAGGAAGTGGCATTTTGGGCCATATTCTTTCAACAGGAGGTATAGCTGTGGATCCTAGCAAGGTCAGTGATGTTTTATCTTGGGGTCAGCCCAAGTTAGTCACCGATGTGCGGAGTTTTCTTGGTTTAGCGGGCTACTACCGCCGCTTTAGCGAGAACTTCTCCAAGATCGCGAAGCCGATGACTGAGTTGCTTAAGAAGGACAAGAAATTTATGTGATCCTCTGCTTGTGATGAGAGTTTTAGGAACTCAAAAAGCGCTTGACTTCAGCTCCAGTGCTTGTGCTTCCCGATGTCCACAAGAGCTTTGATATCTATTGTGATTCCTCTCGTCAGGGACTCGGTTGTGTTCTTATGCAAGAAGGCAAGGTGGTAGCCTATGCATCAAGGCAGTTGAGGCCTCATAAACTCAACTATCCTACCCATGATTTGGAGTTAGCTATAGTGGTTCATGCACTCAAGATTTGGCGGCATTACCTTATTGGTAACCGTTGTGAGGTGTATTCTGATCACAAGAGCTTGAAATATTTGTTCACCCAGCCAGATTTGAACCTCAGGCAAAGGAGATAGTTGGAATTGACCAAGGATTATAATATGGGCATTCAGTATCATCCGGACAAGGCCAATGTTGTGGCTGATGCACTAAGTCGAAAGGTGTATTGTAATGCCTTGCTGCTCCAAGAGCAACAGCCTGCCCTTCATGAAGAATTTCAGCGGCTCAATTTGGGTTTGATTGAGCATGGTTCTCTTGCTACCTTGGTTGTGCAACTAACCTTGGTGGATCAAATCAAGGCTGCACAGCAGACAGATGTGGGTGTGAGCCAAATCAAGCAGAATATCAAGGATGGGACAGCCAAGTGCTTCTCAGAGGATGAGCATGGTGTTGTGTGGTTTGGACAGCGCCTTGTGGTTCCAAAGGTTGTGGAATTGCGGGAATTGATTCTCTACGAAGCCCATGACTCCCCCTTGTCCATTCACCCTGGGGCTATCAAGATATATCATGACCTTCGTCAGAGATTCTGGTGGACCCGTATGAAGCGCGAGATTGCCAAGTCTGTTGCCGAGTGTGACGTGTACTGTCATGTCAAGGCTGAGCATCGGCGTCCATAGGCCTTCTTCAGCCTTTGCCAGTACCCGAGTGGAAGTGGGATTCCATTGGTATGGACTTCATCACCGGTCTGCCCCGTACTTCTTCTAGGAAGGATGCTATCTGGGTTGTCATTGATCGATTGACAAATGTAGCACATTTTCTGCCAGTGCGCACCAACCTCAGTGTTAGTCAGTTGGCGGATCTCTACATAACCCGCATTGTGTGCTTGCATGGTGTGCCACGAACTATTGTGTCAGATCGTGGTTCTCTTTTCACCTCTCGGTTTGGGCACAAGTAGCAAGAGGCCATGGGGACTTGTCTTTCTTTCAGTTCAGTTTATCATCCTCAAACTGATGGTCAGACGGAAAGAGTCAACCAAGTGTTGGAAGATATGCTTCGTGCTTGTGTTCTTTCCTATAGGAAGAAGTGGGAGAAATGCCTGCCGTTTGCTGAGTTCTCCTACAACAACAACTTTCAGGCTCGTCTTGGGATGGCACCTTTTGAGGCATTGTATGGGAGGAGGTGTAGAACCCCATTGAACTTGTTAGAAACTGGTGAGTGACAGTTCTTCAGCCTAGACTCAATCAATGAGGCCGAAAGCCAGGTTCAGTTGATTGGTGAGCATTTGCGTGTGGCCCAGTCCAGGCAAAAGAACTATACGGATCGTCGTCGTCGGGAGTTGAGCTTTGAGCCCAATGACTTTGTTTATCTCAAAGTCTCACCTTTGAAGGGCCATCAGCGTTTTGGCATCAAGAGCAAGTTAGCTCCTCGATATGTTGGCCTTACTGTGTCATCGAGAAAGTGGGAGCTGCTGCATACAGATTGGAGTTGCCAGCTACACTGGAGGGGGTACATGATGTGTTCCATGTGTCCCACTTGAAGAAGTGCCTCCATGTTCCAATTGAGGAAACCACGTTGGAAAATCTCGATGTGCAGGAGAATTTGACCTACCATGAGCATCCTGTTTGTATTCTCGAAGAATCTGAACGGAGAACTAGAAACGTGTCATCAAGTTCCTTAAGTTTTAGTGGTCAAATCATTCAGAAGATGAGGCAACTTGGGAACGGGAAGATCGCCTCCGTGCTGACTACCCGTCTTTCTTCTCCGAGTAAATGGAATCTCGGGACGAGATTCTTGTAGAGGGAGGTTTGTAACATCCCAATTTTGGACTTGTGTTTTAAATGTAAGAAAATGAGTAGAAATTAAAACTTTTTCTTACATCATGTATTTCCTGTATGTTCTAAACAAATACTGTAAAGAATTATGGAAATACAAAGTCACAAGTCTTTTGATTCGAAACCTTGTCTTCCAAAAACATTCATCTCAAATCTTATGATCATCCTTTGAAAATATTTTCCCTAAGTTCCTGTGATGGTATGTGACCCCTTTGAAAATTTTCACAATTTTTAGAAATTGTTTGAATATTTTTAGAGGGCAGTCAAACCTGTTTGACTTTCAGTCAAACCTTAAACCAGAGACTTGCATAATTTTTGGAGAATAATGCACAGCATAAAAATCTCTAGATTTTTTTATAAAAGGTTAATATCTGAGTTAGCAACTTCCAGTAAAAATTTCAGAAATTTTGGAGTTGTTTTGCTATCTCAAATAAATCTTCAAAGTCCTCGGTTTTAAAACTCAAAACCTAATTTCACATTCGTTGGGTTGAGTGGACTGGGCTCGAGCCACTTGTCTTGGTCCAGTCAACTAACTGCACCGGGCCTCCTTTTAAAAGCGCGCGATCAATCTGAGCCGCTGGATCCAAATCGTTCGCCCATGTTCGCGTGAACATTCGGACGTCTGAATGCAATCTCTCATCGTGGCCGTTCATTTCTAATCCAAGGGTTCGCGTTCCTCTCTGTTGATTCTAACCTCCGGAGCGTTGGGCGAATCTCAGCCGTTGGATTAAAATCGGACCGTCCGTGTAGCTAGAAACGTTCGGACTTCTGATTGGTTCATTCAATCTGAGCCGTTAGATTAAAATCCAACGCTCACAACCTCCTCTGTTGTGTCTAAACCTCAGAAGCGTGGCACGATATTAGCCGCCCGATCAAAATCCAAGGGCTCAAAATCGCCGAGCCTTTCTCTGGTCATCTTCAACCTCGCGCCGTGCGTAAACAGAGAAAGAGAGAGGGAGGCATGGCGCTGTCAAATTGTGTTCCCTAGTCAACATCTCTTTTTGCCGGCAAATCATGGGCGCAGGTGTTTTCGGCCATACCCATGCCCTACTCCTGCACCCCATCGCTTCTTTTTCGGGCTATGGCAGCCCTATGAACCTCTCACCCAGGAATATCGTTTTTGTTGGCCGAACCCTAATCCTTTAGCTATATAAGGTCCCTAAACCCCTTCTTGGTGTTCCTTTACACCATCCAAAGCTCCTTCTTCATTTTTGGAGCTTAATACACCAAAAACACCAAATCACCATTGTGGACCCGTGGAGCTCCATTGTGGATCATGAAGCTCCAGTGGTTCTTCTTCAAATATTCTTGTACCCTTTTCAACTCCTTAATGCCCTAATCAATTACCCTTACTTAATTTTGGGTTTCATTTTTAGGATTTGACAAATTTGGGGTTTGTTCAAATTCGGCCGAAACCATCCCCTTTTCTTCCTCAGCTCCGGTGAGTGCTCTATTTATCAATAAATTGCCCATGAAGCTTTTATGGGCTATAATGTAGCTATTTTGACCACCAGTGGTGTTCATTTTGGATCAGGTCTCTAATTTTGTATCTTCTTCCTCGGGTCCGGTAAGCTCCACCGTGGTCAGAACTTCTCCGACCATCTTTGAAGCTCATCTCGGTCAAGGTAGCTTCTTATCAGTGCCTAGAGGCCGTGACACTCGCTTCTTTGGACTGCAACGGAGCTTTTTGCTATTTTCGCTTTTGGCAGTAAAAGTCCCCATCTTCATTTTTCGGCTCGCCGACTCTCATTAAACCCCTTCCGGCGCATTCAACCTCTCGGGGGCGTGTGTAGCATTCTGATGATCGTGGGCGTCAATCTTGTGATCAACGACCCAGATCTAGAGAAACGTTCGGACCGTTCGGTTTCTTAATCGTTCTGGATCGTCCATCGCTCAATCTGCGGCTGTGATCGCGAGTGCATTCGGACTCCCTGAAGGGAGGTGCGCTCCGAGCCGTTCATCTTGAGATCTGCAGCTATGGGTGGTCGAGGCATTTGCTCGGTCCGAATGTTTCCCTCCACGTGAGCCGTTGGATCTTGATCAAACGGTGGGGTTCTTTTTGGGGGTTCTCCGTGCGTGTGGCTCGTTGGATTTTGCATCAATGGCCCACGAGCGTCCACGTTGTTTATTTCTGTTAGGATTAGTTATATTTCAGTAAGCATTTTCTTATCAACTGAAAATTGTATTAAAACTTTAGAATCTCTTAACTAATTCTTTTTAAATCCTTTTTAGATGTTTCCAACTGCATTAAATTCATGTTTCACTATAGTTTAATTTAAAAATACTTTTAGCCATGTTTTTTGCAGCAGAAAATGTTATAGGCATTGTTATTCATTTCTGCCATTATTTAATGCTCTTGTAATTCTAGGAAAGCTTAGAAAATGCATAACCAGATGGTTTTAATTCCTTTTTAGTTGTTTTCAGTTAGGGTAAATTCATGTTTAACCAAAGTCTAATCCAAAAATGCATTTAGGTAAGTTTCAGTAACAAAAAGTTTTACAAACACTAATAACTGGATATCAGCCATTTTAAGAATATTCCAGAAAATAAATTTAGACCTTGAAAAATGCATATCTTTTTCTGTATAAATCCAATTTGTGCAAAATCAATTTTGTTAAATTCCTCTGTTAGTGTACTTTAATTCAAAATAGGTTTTGAATATGGTTTTATTTCTGTAAATTAACTTGTGCTAGGTTTACAACTTAGAAAAATCATAAGTGAATCATTATAACTCCAAATTTAGTAAACTCAACTTTGCTGTCATTAGGATGTCATAATCTACCTGCTATAAAAATTTTAGACCTTAGATCATTATAGAAATTTTTGCCATGAACAATACCAGTAATTAATTTAGTTGATTTTATAGGCTGAGAGAGTGTATTTTGGCTATAACTTTTTCATACTAAATCCAAATTGCACGATTCTTGTTTCTAAAATTGTCTAAAATCATTCTCTTGCTTCTGTATAAATTTCATTAGATTTGGATGTCTTTTGCTGTTGGAATTTATTTGGTGTTCTTCGTTCTTATTAGTTTATCGCCTTTTCGCGTTAGGTTCCGAAGATAATATTGACATTGAATCTGAGCCACAGCCATCAGATCCTGCACTCCAGCAAGGCAAGCAGATGTAGCATCATTTGATCATGTTGTTCCTACTATTTTCAAATTCTAATATGTTGTTTGCAAAGTCTATGTATGCATTGCTATGTTGTTTTAACTATTGTCGATAGTTAACCTAGTAGATGCATTATCAGTAGGCAAATGTTTATCCTCTACTACTGAGCCTAGGTTTATCTTGCTGTGATTTTGGGTTCGTTGAATGAACCCTTGTCACTTAGTAGTTTACGAGTTTGTCACTTAGCCATGCTTAGCTATCGGTAGAAATGGGCGGTTATCGACTTGTCGATAACCTTGATCACACAAACTTATTATGATCTATATATTTCAGCCTTGTGCTATTTCTAAATTGCAAAACTAAAACTGAAAATAAAAACAATTTGGACTTAGGCACAATGGTAAGATGGTGTGATCTTTTGGGTGTGATTGGAATGGTGCCCGTGTCAATTAAGGACCGAACATCTTGTGAGTATCTGTTACCCAGGCAATTTGTGCGTGCTAACCACACTAGAGGGAATGGGACCTCTCTTGACTTAGTACTTTGGCGTGTGTTGGCTACGAGTCGCAGGAGGGTGTGTGTGTTGCGTTGTGGTAAAATGAGGTGGTTGTGTGTGCGGGATTATTGTTGTTGTCCAAAAAGCTTTACCCCGAGGGGTAGTTGTCTTTTTGGCTTTACAATGTAAGCGTATGAATTTTTATCCATACGAGCAGCTCGTAGTTGATTCACAATATTGGAAATGTCTCGTAGGACTTAGCCGTGCCGGCATACCTTTAGAAGTGTGCTAATCTTGTGGCTTAAAGGTGGTCTAAAGTGTGGGTACATTGGTACACCCCTGCAGGGTTTAAACCTATTCGAATAGCCTCGTCCTAGGTTATGGACACGCTTGGGTAAGCTTTTCAAGAGTTAGACTACAACATTTTAAATTAAAACTTGACGGGTGGTATAAATCAGGGATTCATGCTATGAGTGGTGGCTATTGGGTTAGTCACTTCTAGGTGGATACTTAATATTTATTGTTACTCGCTGTTATTTCAATGCCTAAAAACTGCTTGTTAAATTGCTTTCAATCTATTACATTATTGCAAATGAAATTTGCTTTATGCGTCCAAATAACCATATGACTAACCTTCCTTTGATACAGCTTTCATGTAGCTACGTATAGGCTTGTTACTCGTAAGTCTTGCGAGTATATTGTTGTACTCACCTGCATTGCTTATTGTGTGCAGAGGAAGAAGGTGAGCCCGATGGGCCTCACTTTTGTGAGTTGTGCTGTGGCAGTGTGTGGGGCGATTAGCTCGGTGGCCCGGTCGGTTGCCCTGTGGTGTTATGTGGCTAACTGGTCGTCTTTTGGTTTAAGCCATCTTATGACATCTTTTGCTTCCGCTGTTACTTCTTAATACTTATGTCATTTGACTGGTCGGCTGTTCTGTAATAACTTATCATTATGTATGTCTTTTGGTAGACTTGTTATAACATGTTGTATGATGTATGCTTTTGTATGATGTATGTGTGCTGCAATTTCTGGGAAGCACATGTCCATCGAGACACGGTGTATTCTGTTTGTGATGCTAGAGCCAAGGGAAGGCTAAGTATTACAAGCTTAATAAACTGGGTCTCACATAGCGGGTACCGAAAATCGTGTCCTATATTGCAGTGTGATGCTTGGCTCCTTGTGTGTCCCTCCCCCGACAACATAGGCGTTGAACGACCTACGTGATTCCAAAAAGTTGTCGACAACCATTTCTAATGAAGAAAGACATAGAGTTACGTATGAAGGAAATGAGCATACCTGTCGAGTACTTTTTGCACAAGGGTGAAATCGTGGTTGTTGTTGACTAGGGAATCAAGGTATATTATCTTGTTTCACTTTGGTACAATGACTAAAAGGATCCAGTGCCACCTACTCATGTGTGTCGCTATAGTCACTAAACCTAAGTTTGTATTGCGTATAATGTACAAATAAAATTTGTATAGCAAGTAGTGAAGCACTTATCCCTAGTTGTAGGGCACCATTATGTAGTCTTTGTCGCCATGAGCAAGCAACCCCTTTGTTATGTATTTCTCGACGTAGGATGCGGCTTGGTTGATGCATTGCTTAGAGATCAACTGTGGGTCGAGAAAACTCATCGGTTCTCACAATCGCTGGGCTTCTTGCATCATGTTTCTATACATAAGCAATGATTTATGACATTTGTTGGTATTGCGTAAATGTAGAACTTGATTGTACACACTTACAGTGTCCAGTATCGTAGAAGTGAGGCGTCGAGGTTGAATAGTTTGAATAAGTCTTGGAAGCTCATGACGAAGTAGCCCGGCTTGTGGAGGAAATGGTTCTCCATGTATCTAATGGTGATTCCAGTAGGCTGAATTGTCCTCACCTCGTTGGTCTTCCGCATGTACCAGGCATGCAAACTCAGGCAACCCATTCTAAGGCTGGGTAATAGTGTGTCGGGGACCAATGGTCTTCCAAGGGAGAAAGTCCAAGGCTCGCAAGGCGCCTTAATATTCTTTGATTTGGCCTTAGCGCCTCACCTGTTACATGTCTTCCCAAAAGGCATCTTCCTAGAAGACGACTCGGCATGCTTTTCTTGTTTCTTCGGCGTCGTCTCCATGAGAGCTGATACGGAGGCCTTCTGAAGCAGGGGTTGAGGTGGGGTCATCGAGGGTTCTATTAGAGAGGTATGGTCGTGTGGAGATTGTGGTACTACAGGCACGTTAATCTTCTCCGATTTGGCCTTTGCGCCTCGCGTGACATACTTCTTGGGGGAAGGGGAGACGACTCCTCAGCACGCTTTCCTTATTTCTTTTGTGTCGTCTCCACAGGAGCCGATACGGAGGCCTTCTGAAGCGAGGGTTGAGGTGGAGTCATCAAGGGTTCTGTTGGAGAGGCATTGTCGTGTGGAGATCGCGACACTGTAGGGTCAGGGCGATGTCCCTCTTGAGCCACTGGACAAAAGTGTGCAGGACATCCCCTGGTGTTATGATGTCTTCGTTTAGGGGCTTCTCTAGTGGGACGACCATGAAATTGTTATGTACCATGTCCACCTGGACCTTGGCGTAACCTTGCGCTAGCTGGGCACTGATCAGGACATCACTCCTTCGGATACATGCACTACACAAAATCCTCCAGATCCAGTTGCTAAACTACAAGGTCCTATGACAAGAGCTCGTGCACATCACTTAAATTATGAGGTGAGCTCGTTTCTAGGTGCTAATAATTTATCTATGCAGAATGGTATACTACCTTATAATTGTGATCTTTTGTTACTTAGGAATAACGGGGAGGATCCATCAAGTCCTAGTTCCCAAGGTCTACAAGCTATACGACTAGATTTGCCAGCCGTACGACTAGACCTGCCGGCGCTACGACTAAGTCTCAAGCTCTTCGACCAGATTCGCTAGCGCTACGACCAGACCTGCCAGCAGTACGACCAGGTCTCAAGCTCTACGACCAGTCATTAGGTGTTACGACACCGTTTGCCAGCGCTACGACCAGACCTACGAGCACTACAACCAAGTCTCAAGCTCAACGACCAATCATTAGGTGTTGCGATACCGTTTTGGGCCTAATTGGACCTTGTAAGCATGTCGGGGTCAAGCCTAGGTTGTGTACGCCTCTTCCCATGGCCACACATCCCTAGGCCAACCTCCTCACGCCCCCTATATATATACAACAGCCACCACAGTTTAGGGTTGGGGTTTTTCTTAGATTATTCTGCCACTTGCAGTTTTGCCGTATTACGGTTTGAGGAACCCCACTTTGTGATCTTCATTCATATTCGCAATACAATACAGACTGCATCTTCCTTGTTCTTGTGAGTTGCTTCGATTGCTTGCAGGAACAATAACCCTCGTGGTAAGGTTGATCGCGTGCGAGCGTGGTCGATAACGACAGTCATGCGGGTGTAGCGAATTACGAGGTGACAATCTGCTGGTCGAAAGCCTCAAAGCGTCAACGTCCTCACGATGAAATCAATCGAACCTATCGGCACATCGGGCCACCGTAGCCATCAGTTGGTATTAGAGCAAAGGTTGCCCGTTAGGTAATCTCGTTTATCCCCTTGATTGTTGTTTCCATCACCTAGAGTCCAGAAAATTGCCCCACAAAAAGTTTTAGATCTTAGTTTTTCCGCTGTCCAAACCATGTTGTGCCTTTCGCAATTTTGTTTTCAGTATTCGCGTTGTTGAGTTCGAGTCCATCGTCGGTGTCTTTGTTGCTGGTCTAGTCGTCGTGATCTAGTTTCTAGTGTCGAGTTCTTGCTGTTTTGGTCATCGTGTATCTCGGCTTGTCCTTGGTTGCATCCGTTGCAATTAGGGTTTGTCTGCTATAGCCGAGATTAAGTCACCACCCCCATCCGACCACCTACTCAGCCAACACCCCCATCCGACCATTTACTCGTGACACCACCCTACCCGACCACCTACTCGAGCCAACACCCCCATCCGACCACCTCCTCGTGTTCAACTACTTAGTCGGGTTCGACCATCTACTCGTTTCTGCCCCGACATCCTACACGGAGTCTATCTGTTTCTGGTTGCTCTCGGACACCCACGCACTCATCATATCGTGCCCGACCAAACAAAGACCGAGAAGAAATTCCATAACCGAAACAGAGATAGCCAAAGTTCAAAAAAAGTTTGTGACCTATATATATCCCTAGGCCCGAAAAAGGGTTTTGAAGAGTTGTGAGTCAAGGTCACTTGCGCAAAAAAAGAGAGGAACCCTAGGTTGGATTTCGTCAGTCAAAAGAAGAAGAAGAAGAAAGAATAAAAAAAAAGAAAAGAAAAAGAGAATAAAAAAGGACCACCCTAGTTGGCTCACGACCACCCTCAGTTGGTCTACGACAACCCACCGGAGCTCCATGACCACCCACAAGAGATATCGGTTGCCTTGCAAATTTTGTTCCTTTGTGCTTGTATCTACCCTATCTTTCGGCTTGCTTGAGCTAGTGCTAGGAGCGCGTTTGGGCCACAAGAATCGTGATCTAGCATCGTGGACTTTGATTTAGCTTTGCTAATCTGATTTCATTATTGCTATTTCTTGCTACTAAACATTGCCTGTCCGAGCTCCACGTACTTTTGGCCCTCAGATTTGGATCCTCTTATTCGCCTCCGCCGCAGTCATACATCCCACCTTCTCCGATCATACCACCTGCTGCAATTTTGTAAGAAATTCATAAGAGCTTGGTAAGATGCTTGAGAGTGTGTGATTCCACCTTCCACCACCTAGTAGTTGGTAGGGATAATATATTTGTGTTGTCTTTTGTATCCTACTAACCATGGCAGGTGAGGGATTGGAAGCGCAAGAGTGCGTCTTGAGGGAAGAGCTTACAAGGGTGTTGGATGAGCACCATCATGCTATTAATGACGACATCGAAAGGAAGTTTGCGGAGACAAATGCTACACTACAACAGCTCAATGATAGTATTGCAACACTCAATGCACGTATTGATGGCTTGGCCAATCGACCGCCGAACAATGGGCGTATGGATCCTCAAGGTGCAGTCCATGACCATGAGAACGATAACGATAATGAGGTGCACAACCGCGATGCCCTTGATGCACGACAACGAAACCTATTGAACTTCAACCGTCAAGGTATGAGAGGTAATAACTTTCAGCAACATAATGCATGTGATAATGATGATCCATATGCTAAAGTCAAGTTCACTATACCATATTTTGCGGGTGCTTACGATGCTGAAGTATATCTAGATTGGGAGATAATGGTAGAACAGAAATTTAATGCTCACTTAGTTCCTGAAGTGCATAGAGTTAGGCAAGCCACAAGCGAATTTAAAAACTTTGCCATCATTTGGTGGAGTAGAGTATGCAATGATGGACTAGCGCCTACTACCTGGGATGCTTTAAAGGTTGCTATGCGTAACAGATTTATTCCACCCTCTTTTAAACGGGACTTGCGTAAGAAATTGCAGTGTCTAAACCAAGGCAATACATCCGTAGAAGAATATTATCAGGAGCTACAAATTAGTATGTTGCGTTGTGATATTATTGAGGACGAAGAGGCTGCTATGGCACGTTTTTATGGAGGACTAACATGTGAAATTTAGGATATAGTTGATTACAAAGAATATAATAGTGTTCCTAGATTGTTCCACCTTGCATGTTTGGCAGAAAAGGAATTGCAGGGACGACAGCAGAGGTCAAGGAACAATTTTGGAAGCACGTCTACACCAAGATCAACCTCAGGGCACGTTAAAACAGTCCCACCTTCAGCTACATGGTCTGCTGCCCCCTCCTCGAGTAGGGCGCGTTCAACAGCACCCCCAACACCATCACATGCACCCGAGGTAAACAAATCTACTAGTGTGCAGGTCCCAGCCAAGAGTTCTTCTTCGGTTGTTTCCACAGGTCGTACGACTGGGATTATTTGCCACCGTTGCAAGGGAATGGGCCACGTCATGAGGGACTACCCAAGTCAGTGAGCATACCTTGCCACTGAAGACAGAGGTTATGTAAGTGCTAGTGATATTGAGGATGAGTATGTGCTTGCAGCTAACATTGCAAGTGGAGAAGATGAGAGAGATAGTGATGCTGATGATGTAGAAGAACAAGTAGCTGCTGTTGACACAGGGAGTCATGTGAGCCTTGTTGCGTAGCGAGTGCTAAGCACACAAGTGGAGAGGGCGGAGCAAAATCAGCGACACAACTTGTTTCAATCCAGATTCCTCGTGAAAGAGAGAGCCTGCAGAGTCATCATTGATGGAGGGAGTTGCAATAACCTTGCAAGCTTTGAGATGGTCGAGAAGCTTGGCTTGACCACACAACCACACCCACGTCCCTACTACATCCAATGGTTCAATTCGTGTGCTAAGTTAAAGGTAAACAAAGTTGTGAGAGTGCAATTTTCAGCTGGTAATTACAAAGATAGTACCGACTTTGATGTAGTGTCTATGCAAGCATGCTCGTTGTTGCTCGGTAGGCCTTGGATATATGATAATGATGTTTTGCACCATGGTAGAGCTAATACCTACTCGTTCTCACATCGGGGTAAGAAGATTAAGTTGTTGCCTTTGACACCCACTGAAATTTTGAAAGATGAAGTAGAGCGTGCTAGAAATGAAAGAAATACCACTGAACTTGATTCTGAAAATCAGCAAGTAGCGAAGCGTGTTTACCCACCTAAAGGGGAGACAGTGGCACCTAGTTCCAAGGCCGAGGGAATTAAATTGAAGGGGTGTGTTATGCTTGCCACTAAATCTGAGCTTGCTGAAATTTGTGATAATGAGCTGCCATGCTATGCTTTGATATGCAAAGATGCTTTATTTTCACTTGAGGATATATCTAGCTCTTTGCCTCCTGCTGTTGCTAACCTTTTGCAGGAGTATGTGAATGTATCTCCAGCTGAGATACCCCCGGGATTGCCACCTATTTGAGGGATAGAGCATCAAATTGATTTGATCCCGGGAGCGACTTTGCCAAACCGTGCTGCATATAGGACCAAACAAGAGGAGACTAAGGAAATTCAGCGACAAGTCCAAGATCTTTTGGACCGTGGAGTACGCGTCTGAGAAAGCCTTAGTTCTTGTCTTTGTTCTGTTCTTTTGGTTCCTAAGAAAGACGGAACTTGGTGTATGTGTGTTGATTGTAGAGCCATTGATAATATTACCATAAGGTATCGTCATCCTATTCCTAGGCTAGACGACATGCTTGATGAGTTGAGTGGCTCTATTATTTTCACAAAGATTGACTTTGTGATGGTTACCACAGATTAGAATGAAATTGGGAGATGAATGGAAAACTGCTTTTAAAACTAAGTTCGGACTATATGAGTGGTTAGTGATGCCTTTTGGTCTAACTAATGCACCTAGTACTTTTATGCGATTAATGAACGAGGTTTTACGTCTTTTGATTGGAAAATTTGTGGTGGTTTATTTTGATGATATCTTGATTTATAGCAAGTCACATGAGCTACACTTGAATCATATACGTGTTGTTTTTAATGCCTTGAGAGATGCACGTTTGTTTGGTAATCTCGTGAAGTGCACCTTTTGCACCGATCGAGTTGCGTTTCTTGGTTATGTTGTGACACCACAGGGCATTGAGGTGGATGAGGCAAAGACTGCAGCCATCCAAAGCTGGCCGACGCCTACCACTGTGTCATAAGTACGGAGCTTCTATGGTCTTGCTGGATTCTATCGATGTTTTGTGCGGGATTTCAGCACCATTGCCGCACCATTGAATGAATTAACAAAGAAAGGAGTGCCTTTCCAATAGGGACCTGCACAAGAGAAGGCATTCCACTTATTGAAAGAGAAGCTCACCCAAGCACCCCTACTCCAACTCCCTGATTTTGGTAAGACTTTTGAGATTGAATGTGATGCTAGCGGGATTGGGATAGGTGGTGTATTGATTCAAGAAGGTAAACCAGTTGCATATTTCAGCGAGAAACTAAATGGACCTAGTCTGAATTATTCTACCTATGACAAAGAACTGGATGCTTTAGTTCGTGTGCTTCAAACTTGGCAACATTATCTATGGCCCAAAAAATTTGTTATACATTCAGATCATGAATCGCTAAAACATATTAGAAGCCAACCTAACCTAAATAAACGACATGCTAAATGGGTAGAATTTATTGAGTCGTTTCCATATGTCATAAAGCATAAGAAAGGTAAGGACAATGTGATTGCTGATGCGCTTTCTAGACATTATACCATGTTATCTCAACTTGACCATAAGATTTTTTGTTTAGAGGCCATTAAGGAGTTATATGCTACTGATTTGGACTTTAAAGAAGTGCTTGAACATTGTAAAGGAGGGAAAACATGGAATAAATATGTGATAATTGATGGTTTGATCTATCGAGCTAACAAGCTGTGCATTCCAGCTAGCTCCGTTCGTCTTTTGTTGTTGTAGGAGGCGCATGGAGGAGGTTTGATAGCGCATTTTGGAGCAAAGAAGACAGAAGATGTACTGGCCGCCCACTTCTTTTGGCCAAAGATGAGGAGCGATGTTGAGCGCTACGTGGCTCGCTGCACTACATGCAACAAAGCTAAGTCCCATCTCAATCCACATGGACTTTATATGCCTCTTCCTATTCCTAGCGCTCCTTGGGAGGATATATCTATGGATTTTGTTTTAGGCTTGCCTAGGACAAAGAGGGGAAGGGACAATATATTTGTAGTAGTGGATCGATTTTCTAAAATGACACATTTTATACTTTGTCACAAGAGCGATGATGCTACAAACATAGCTGATTTATTTTTCAGAGAAATCATTCGCTTACATGAAGTGCCCAATACTATTGTCTCGGATCGCGACGCGAAGTTTTTGAGCCACTTTTGGAGATCATTTTGGAATAAATTGGGGACAAAGCTGCTGTTTTCTACTACGTGCCATCCCCAAACTGATGGACAAACGGAGGTTGTCAACCACACGTTATCCACCATATTGCAGGCTGTTTTAAAGAAGAATTTGAAGATGTGGGAAGAGTGTTTACCGCACATTGAGTTTGCTTACAATAGGTCCGTACACTCCACCACCAAGGTAAGTCCATTTCAGGTAGTGTATGGTTTTAACCCCCGTGCTCATATTGATTTACTACCTTTGCCTACCTTTGAACACATTAATTTAGATGCTAAGAAGCGTGCTGAATTTGTTCTTAAGTTGCATGAAACAACTAAAGAAAATAGAGAGCGTATGACTGAAAAGTATAGGGTTGCTGGAAGTAAAGGTAGGAAAGAAATAAAATTTGCAGCGGGTGATTTAGTTTGGGTGCATTTGAGAAAACACAGGTTTTCGGAGTTAAGAAAATCAAAATTGATGCCTAGAGCTGATGGACCATTTAAGATAAGTAAGAGGATAAATGACAATGCCTATCAATTGGAGCTACCTGCAGATTTTGGGGTTAGCCCCACATTTAACATTTTAGATTTGAAGCCATACATGGGAGAAGCAGATGAGCTTGAGTCGAGGACAACTCCAATTCAAGAGGGGGAGGATGATGAGGACATCAGTCCTTCGGATACATGCACTACAAAAATCCTCCAGATCCAGTTGCTAAACTACAAGGTCCTATGACAAGAGCTCATGCACGTGTCGGGACCCAGAATTACGATTCTGAAACCCTCTATGTATACTGCACTAGTCCAGGATCACGCTAGTGCACACAGTGTCAACATAGGTAAATATCGATCCACACAAGCGATAAATAAAGTAAACGATTAGTTTGAATAACAAATAAGGGTTTTGACCTTATGGTCGAGTTTACACTTATTAAGCCACGCATGGCTAATAGAGAATAAAACAGCAGCGGAACGGAAATAACTTCAGCGTAGATCCCACCAATTCACCACAGGAAACCGACTGGGATCCAGACCTTAACGATCAACAACCTTCGGCGAACTCCTCCTCGAAAGCAGGCGTAGACTCCTCCTCTTCTGTAGGTTTGGGCGCAAGTTTTACAACAAGCGTGAGTACACAACCGTACTCGCAAATCATACCACAGAATGCAATGTATAGATGCAGACTTATTCCAAAGAAAAGACTTCTATGGTTCTTTTGCATAAAAGCAACATTTGCAATTGAATACGAATAATAGATTGAAAGCATAATTCAAAACAAATAGACCATATTAATTTAACAGTTGTTTTCACAAAGACACATAGCCTAAACAAATTATTTCACATAGTTATATGATTGTGGTCACACAGCTCCCATCCCAACATTTTATGAAAATCTACCCCTCGTGTGAAATCCCCGAGCATGTCCATGACCACGGACGCAACTATTCGAATAGATTAATTTAACACTCTGCAGAGGTTGTACACTTTACCCACAAGATACAACTAGTGTAGCAAGCACTAATCATAACAAAACGGTTCAGAAACTTCATCTCAACATTGACACTCCGATGTGCTTACAAACCGCTATGCCAACCCAAGCGAAGCGCTTTGGCATAACACACACCATTGACGAGGAAGCGGCGAACCGTCCGCGATGCAACCACTAAGTAGTCACACCTCCACCTGTCACACGACCTAACCTATCCACGAACATCAATGCGAGAATCCATAACTTACTAAGTTAGGCCCGTCCCATACCAGGCATGTGGTCGTACAGTAAGGCTCAGTTCAATGGCGCACAAAGTTAAGTCCTTAATTGACCAAGGCAAGACTCCCATGTTCTAACTAAGTCACAAAGATTATCATTCCCATCACAAAGCCCACCATATCACACACTTCCACCACTTGCCTCAGTCTAAATCCTTTACCACCCAGTTGGTTTTAGTGCAACACATGCCATCCACAAAGTAATAGCACACAGTGCACACAATTTTATCACATAGTTCCATAGTCACTTAGTCACATTTAATAATTGCAACTTTCATGAGATGTGAGACTCGTAGCATAGCTAAGCAATTGTACTCACATCTAACCAACCCACGTTGGTGCTATAATAATACCAACTAATAACCAATCTAGGGTGACAAGGAAATTATGACGTACAAGGCCAAGGTGTGATAACAAATTTGGATAATAACTATACCCAAAGCATTTAAATAAATAATTAAAATAGAATGCAGTACTTTGAAGTAAAGTAATTTGAAAATTGGGTTCAAGATGATCAAAGGTATGACTTGCCTTGGAAAAGGTCTATGTACTGGTCTTGATCTTGGGGTGCTCCTTCTTCCACAAAATTCCCGACTAAGCAGCGTCTACTACATAAGCGAAACAAATAAACAAAACAAATAAATAACAGAGGCAAAACAAGCTCCAAAAATTTAATAAAAATCTCGGATAAATAGAGCCTGAATTTAGATAAATTTAGAAATTTGAATGGGCTCAATCGGAGTTAGGATGCAAAAGTTATGAGCTCTAGAAGATTGAATCTAAAAGAAACCTAATTTGGATTTTCAGAATTTCCGAATTATTTCTCTAAAGAAAAATCGGATTATTGCGCAACGGCGTCGTGAAGGAGTTTCGGGAATAAAGAATATCTTGACATGTGGGACCCACATGTCGGTGACATAACTCACAGTAGACCAAGTCTACCGAGCCGATTGAATCTGGGACCGGTGGACCATGCCACGCGCGTCTAACGAGGCGACCACGCATGCGACACGAGGCACGAGGGTGAGGTGGCGGCGAGGTGGCGGCGTGGCTCTGGCGAGGGCGGGCGCTCGAGGCGAGGGTCCCAGTGACGGTGGCGATTCACCGGCGGTGAGTGGTACCGACGTGGCGAGGTGGCACGAGGAACTCGTAGGTGTGCTCACTGGTGGTCGGGGCGTCTGTGGCGGCCGCGGCGTTAAGCGGCGGAGGGCTACGGGCTCGGCGGTCGGTGCTCGGTGGCGTTCGACGAAGCGAAGGCCACCAAGGTGAAGTGTAGCTCCGTGCGATCTTGGTGGTGCGGACCACGGCTCGGCGGCTCGGTTGCGGCGGAAGAGCTCGTCGGAGTTGGCGGCGGTGCGGTCGTTCGAGCTCCTCGGCGGCTAGGGTTTGGCGCGAGGGCAAAGGCGGTGCGGGAGGTGCGAGGCCGAGGCTACCTCCCTTTATACCACGAGGCTGGGAGAGTCCAGGCACGAACACCCAAAGCGGGATAGCAGCGGCGGCGAATCCTAATGATTTAGAGAGCGGCGATGGCGTGGCGGGGTGGGTCCCACCCGTCGGCTAGGGCTCAGCGCGCGCGCGCGCGCGGCGACACGGCTACGAAACAGACTCAAGGATCTGACCGCTCATCCTAGATCGAACGGCCCAAAATCGATGGAACATTCGGACAACCCGACTCGATCGTGCACATCCAGCCGTTCATCCTCGATTGAACGGTGGAGAACAAGCAGGGCGCTCGGAAGGAAAGAGAAAAGGCAGAGAGACTGACATGTGGGGCCCGCATGTCAGTTGGAGGCGGCGCGCACGCGGGCGAGCTGGGCTGCGCGTGGGAGATGGGCCGAAGGAAAGAGATTCGGCCCGAGAGGATTTCTGAGATTTTAATAGTTTTTTTCTATTTTAGAAAATACCAAAAATTCAAATAAGCAATAGAAAATAACAATGAGTTGTTATATTCGGTATTAAGTGAATAGAGAACTTGATTGTACACACTTACAGTGTCTAGCATCGTAGAAGTGAGGCATCGAGGGCTTTGAGGTTGAATAGGTCGAATAAGTCGTCGAAGCCCACGACGAAGGGGGCCAGCTCGTGGAGGAAATAGTCCTCCGTGTATCTGACGGTGATTCCATCAGCGCACCCTTTCTCTTTGGTCTTGTGCAAGTACCAGGTATGCAAACTCTGACTAGCTAATCCAGCGTAGGCTAATACTGCGGTGGTCGCCAACGGACTTCCGAAAGAGTATTCTTAGGGTTAGGAGGCGGAAGCGCCTTAATGTTCTTCGATTTCGATTTGTCCTGAACGACTTGCTCGCTCACGGCGTCTTCCCGTGAGGCGACTCGGGAACCGATCTGGCGATGTGCTTTTTGTTCGTTCGGTGTCTTCTCCACGAGAACCGGCGAGGCGGGCTTCAGAGCGAAGGTTGAGGTGTAGTCATGGAGGGTCCTGTTGGAGAGGCATGGTCGTGCCGAGATGGTTGGGGTGGAGTCATCAGAGGTTGAGGCGGCACTGCAGGGTCCAATGCGATGTCCTTCTTGGGTCCTGTTGGAGAGGCATGGTCATGTCGAGATGGTTGGGGTGGACTCATCAAAGGTTGAGGCAGCACTGCAAGGTCCAGGGCGATGTCCTTCTTGGGCCACTGGATAAAACTGTATACGGCATCCCCTAGTGTTCTGATGTCATCGTTCGGGCGAATCTCCAACGGGACGACCCTAAAATTGTCATGTACCATGTCCACCTGGACCCTGGCGTAACCCTGCGCCACTTGGGCACCGTGCTACACTATCCCTTCCTTGCATGGATAGGCCACCCCACGCCCAGCCTCAATAGACATCCCAACCATCCTCACTTGGAGCGTGCAGTGCATCGGCTCCTACAAAACGATACGCAATTAGCTAAGGCGTCCTATAGGTCTATCTTTGGAGCATTCCAGAGATGTACATTACCTTGATGTCGTCGATAGGTAATTGGAGGTCATCATGTTCATAATTTTGCATGGACGCGACGCTACTCCGATGTTGAGGAGGGTGGCTCCCAAAACAACGAGGCGGCTTGCATCGGTTGAGGAGTAGGAGTTGATTCACTTGGTCCTGCAATCTTGCTTTGTCTTTTCTTCAAATTTTGCGATAAACACCGTTCTCTTCCTTCAAATTTTGTAGTAAGCACATGTTCCAACTCGTGTCGTACTCGGCCTTGGATATCTTCGTGCTCCTATCGTGCGATGAGTCGTTTGGGAATCCATCCTCCAAGATCGTTAACCCCTTTGCCTCGCGTGTGACCTGGGTGCTCCTTGTTTCCCAGAGCCGTAGATAGTATATCCTTCTCCCTGTCTGCTTGGAAGGAGCCTTCGGAACATGCGGAACTCAATTCTTGCTGCAAGAGGTCATCATGTTATTATAGACATTATGAAGTTATGGACTTATTAACAACTAGGTAGTTCGAAGACATATTTACCACATGGTTGGCCACATCCCGGTCTGCCGGGTTTGTGAAAGAGATTTCGCTCGAAGACATGACTGATGCCCTCGCTCTTAACCAAGAGAGAGCACGCCTGTCTGTGATCTCAGCAAATGGCCTTGTTTCGTTCTCGTCCTCCGTCGCCCATTGCGCTGTTTTACCCATGTACCCAGCGGTGCCGAGTTTGTGGGGGTGAGTGTGTAACACCCCAGCCCAACGTGAGCCTGGAATGCTACTAAACTAACATTAAATAATTCAAAACCAAGTTCAACTACCAAATTTCGACATAACCTCCTTTATAAAGTTAACTACACGGAGGTTCCAACATTTAGATAAATCATAAACAAATAATCCAACATCCAGAATCATCAATAGGCGTTCAAAACATACTAATCAACTAGCATATCCAAAGGAGTCCTAATTACACTACTCATCATTATTACACTTAATCCATTGCATGAGGCATATTCATAATCAATCCTTAAGCAGTTTGCTAAATTATTAAGGTACGACTAAAACTTAATCAACTTTAAAGATGAGTGGCAGTGAGTGAATCCAAATCAAGTCTACTCCCTCCCATGCATGTTGTTCTTGAATTGGGTACCTAAAACAATAAAGAAAGCAAGAGTGAGCCCACAGACTCGGCAAGTACAAAATAAAGACATACCACAAAAGTTATAACATCAGCATTCATAGCCAGAAAGGCATCAATAAAACATCTCACATGCAAATGCAATGCTCAAAGATCCTTTCTCTTTATCTCTTTTTGCATTTTACCGGTAATGCAAAGTATGCAACCGTCGTTGCATACCCATGCCTGTGCTCGCAAGCACATGGACCAATTGCCCATTACTCCGCAAGTAATGGGGACCTCAAGCGCACACTTCACGAGTGTGGGGATCTCAAGCCCATCACATTCATGACGGGGATCTCAAAGGAAAATATACTTGGTCACCACGTGACCAAGCCTCAACATGATTTCAATATGCACATGCTCATCTTTTATTCATCATTAACTTATCAAAAGACGACAATATCATGCAACAATAGAGCATAGTAATACTTGGAATAACCACCATTCTCGAAACAATCATCATGCTAGCAATCTTGCTACACTATCATATATCCAAAACACGCAAACATGGCCAATCAATCGCAACCAAGTAACAAACAATGCACTTGCCTTAACCGCGTGAGAACGGAGGACGTGAAGACGGTGCTGCCTCGGTACTAATCCCCCACCTAATACATTAAGAACATAAACTAAGACCACAGTAATGAACCACATGAATTATAAAAGCAAACACAAACTAGCAGAAGCTTGCAACGCGATCCCGACTTCAATTCCCTAAATGCTGATCTGAGCCCTCTGTAAACAGTCATGTTCTAAAATTCATATCTTTTCGTACAGGGGTCCAAATTAGGTGTTCTTGGACTTCATTGAAAGTTTATCAAATTCCCCAACTAAACCTAGTTGGTGAGCCTCCCTGATTTGGCCATCTAATATCTTTTTTAAGCTGATTAACAAAACATCGATTTCTCGTCAGGCCCTCTGGACAGAACACTAAAATGATCATAACTTTCAGCTCGTTTATCCAAATTTTGCGTTCTTGTGCTTCCCTGAAAGCTACGACCATTATATACAACTTTCGTTATACTGAGATCCTCTAATTTCCCCTTTAACTGAAGGAACAAGTTCGATTACTAAAACCTATCAAAATACTGACAGATTCGCAGAACAGTCGCACGATTAAATTCATAACTTTTTCTACAGAGGTCCAAATAATATGATCTAGCACTTCATTGAAAGCTATTGACGTCCTCTACAACTCTCTAGGAGATGCCTAGGACTGAATCCGCACTTAACTACATCAAAACGTCTGTCTAACCTGATCTGTCCTGAGGAGATAGAAATACCGACATTGCTGCAACAACAAACGATGCATCTACTCGGGGGAATCCGGGGTTACCCTTGACGAACACCGAAGACCAGGATGCCGCCCACGAACCTTCACCCCTTCCTCTCCTCCTCCTCCTTCTTCTGCTTCCTTGGCCGGCCACCACACGCGCGATCCTTCGCGTCTCCTTCCTTGGACGACTAGCGGGAGGAGGTCGTGCCTTGCCGGACAGTGGGGAGACGCAAGGAGGGAGGTGCTTGGACCAGGGAGGGGCGCACAAGGGGGAGGGGCGGCTTCCTAGGGGGTGGGAGGGGTGCAAGGGAGAGGGGGAGGGGGTAGGGGCGGCTAGGGTTTGGGGGGAGAAAAGGGGTGCCTCCCCCCTTGGCCGGCCACCAAAGGGCCTTATGGGCTGAAGCCCAGGCCCAGGTTGCCTCAGTTTTGCGTTAAACCCCTTCTTCTCCCACCTTTTTAACTATTTTCCAGAAGGTCCTTCTCCTGTATCAATTTCTAATTACTCGTTCCCTTTAAATCTTTAGGTTTTATCCCGAATCCTATTTTAGGGTATTACAGAGTGTTCAGTGTCTGGAGAGCCTTGTGCGTCGCACTTTCCTCAAGAAATTCGGTCGTCGTCTTCATTTGCACAAAGGTGTCCCATATATCTCGCGACAAGAATTAATACGCCGTGAAGGGCGTTTGACCCGTGTTCACGTACTTCGTGACAAGCACGCTCTTGAAGGTCCTCCACGCCTTTCTGATCGAGAGCAACGCCTGCCGTTCCACGCGCCAGGTCTGCATCTGGGAAAGTGTAACGTCCCCAATTTAATTAATGAGAATTAGTATGCATCTTATAGTATGCATGACATTTTGGAATCATTTGCATCTTTTATTGCACTTGGAAATTATCAAACCAAAGATTAAACATATAGTTCAAATTTTTACTCCAAATAAAAACAGGAACAAAAACATTTGATCATCATCTAAAAATAATTTATTCAAATACTAGAATAATTATCATGAATAAATATAATTTTTACCAAACTTTTGGAACCAAATTCAACCCCTAGAAAATTCAAGCTCAATTCAATGACACAATTTAGGTTTGAATTTAAAATTTACAATTTATATCATGAACAGTAAGTTTTAATATTTTATATGGGTACTAGATTATCCCTGGAACCTCCCTAAAAAGTTTCTTAATTTTTAGAATTTCATTTGTATTTTTAAAACCTCGGTCAAACCTGCTGCTTGTTGGTCAAAGTGAAATAAAAATTCGGGCTCATTACTGTTGCTCCGACCCCAGCCAACCTCGTCACGGTCCAACCGAACCGCCTAAATGCACCGCACCCGGGTCCTAGCCAGTCGCTGTTCCGATCGAGCCCTCTTGATCCAACCGCGCTCGTTTCTCCTTGTGCCTCTGACCGTTAGGGCCCACGCGACAGGTCATCTTCTTCCTCCTCGGGCAGAAACGGCGCGCCACGCGCACGGCTCGCTCTGAGCGCCCCATTTGTTCTGTCCGTGCGCCGTCCACCGACCGCCCTCCACGGCCTATCCTGGAGCACCGCCTGCTCAGGCCGCCTATTCCTCCATCCTCCTTCGTGCACAAAACCGCCTCCGTGCCCTCCTTTGCTCCCACTTCTCTCTTCGGCCGTGGGAGAGAAGGAGGCAAATCATCCTTTTCCGTCCTGGTAAGCGCCGCCGCAATAGTGCATCCTTTTTCTCCTTTGGCACCGCTTCCATTTTTGCTAACCAGTGCCGTTCCTTTGCCGTGTAGCTCTTGGAACACCGTCGGGTCCTCATCATCGCCGGAGCACGCTCTGTGGAGCTCCACCGCGCCCCTATCATCTCCGGTGAGCTTCGTTTCCTATAACCTTGTCTAGGAGCTTCACGTTTCTGTAACACCCCAGTTCGTCATGAACCTGGAATGCTACTAAACAAACTCTAAAAGACTCTAAAGAATACAATTCTAATAAATTTCGGCAGAACCTCCTTTGTAAAGTTAATTACATGAAGGTTCCAACACACAGGATAATCAAGTATTAATTAAACTTCCATTCCAAATCATCAAAGGATAATCAGAAACATGCTAAGAATCCATCATAACTAGAGAGGTATAAAAAAATTCCACTACTCCTCATTATTACATTTAATCCAAAGCACAAAACAAATCATATTATTCAAAGATCAATAACTCTCTGAAGATCAATCATCCTTATTTAATTCATGTGGTATGTGTGTGATTAGCAGCCTAATTTCCCCCATGCATGTCATTCTTGTCTCGGGTACCTAAACAACAATAAAGCAAGAGTGAGTCCATAGACTCAGCAAGTACATTAAGAAACCATAGCAATAACACACATATAAAGGGAATTAACATTAAAACATCTCGTATGCAAATGCAATGCTCAAGGACTTTTATCTTTAACTTTCTGTGTACATTACACCTGTAATGCAGTATCGACGACACGCGCCGCATGCCCATGCACTGTCGCCGCACGCACGGGGACCAATTGCCGTTACTCATAAGTAGCGGGGACCTCAACCCACACTCCACGAGTGAGGATCTCGGGCCCGTCACATTCATGGCGGGATCTCAAAGAAACATACTTGGACACCACGTGACCAAGCCTCAACATGATATCTCTATGCAAATGCTTATCATGTAATCATCATCAATTTACCAAAGTACAACATCACTTAATCATAATAAAGCATGAACATCATTTGAGCAATAACCATACTTAAACATTCATTAAGCATACCATCTTGCAATGCATCCATACTGACAAATAACACACAATCTAGTCAATCTTTCAAACAACAATGCACTTGCCTCAACCGTGCGAAGGTGGATGTCGGGAATGAGTAGTGCTCGGAGCCAAACCCACACTGGACAACAATTGAGACAAGCTAAGGCTACCATAAAGGTCTAATAACAAAATCATAAACACAACATGAGTACATTGTCCACTAAACGCAACCCCCATCGTTAAAGCTGGCTGTCAGATTTCCTTTCCAGAGAACAGCCCCCTTCGAAAAATCATAACTAAATGTACAGAAATCCAAATGGAGTGATCTTGGACAATCTGAAAAGGTTATGGAATTCCCTTCTAAACCTAGTTGGTGAGGTTCTCTGATTCGGCCATTTCCTAGTCCTACCAATCTAAACAACAGAGTATCAATTTTCGCGTCGGGTCTCTGGACAGCACATTGAAACTATCATAACTTTCTCTACGTTCGTCCGAATTTCATGATCTTTAGTTTTCCTGAAAGCTAGAAGGATTATCTACAACTTTCGTTATACTGGGGTTCTCAGATTTCCACTTTAACCATCCCTTTTAATTGGTTTTCTACAATCTGCCTAAATACTGACAGAGCAGTGGAACAGCAGACTTAGAAAAATCATAACTCTCTAACCGTTAATCGGTTTGGTGAACTTGGCGGCCACTGAAAGCTAAGACAATAACCTACAACTCTCTAGGAGACCAAAACTCCAGATTCATCTTCTAACCACACGAAATTTACCCGCAAGCCACTGGACGAAAATTGCATTACAGCAGGCCGACTACTATCTAAACAAAGACTAGCAAAACCTCTCCCAAGACTAATTATCCTTCAAGAACAGCGTGTTACCCTTGACGCGCTGCGAAGCGAACCCGGATGGCGATCCTCCTCTTCCTCTTCTCCCTTCTCTTCTCCCTCCTTTCTTCCCTCCTTTCTTCCTCTATGGCGGCTGCAATGGAGGCTTCTCCTCCTCAAGGCGGCAAAGAATGGAGGAGCTCGTGGAGGAGGTTGAAGCGCAAGGGGAGGAACCAGGAGGTGGCTGCCAAAGGAGGTGGTGCATGGGGAGGAGAGGAGATGGGGCGGCCAAAGAGGAGTGGGGGCTCGGCTAGGGTTTGGGGAAAGTGGTGCCTCCCCCTGGCCGGCCACCTAAGGCACAGTGGGGCGAGCCCAAGCCAGTGTTGGCGTAAGCGCTTTCACCCCTGCTAGCTGCGAAAATCACCTATTTCCTTTTGATCCTTTTACTAATCTCGAGAAGTCTCTCGAAACTCTTTCTCGAACCTCTCGAACTTTTGGGACATTACACTCTACCCCTTACACAGTCGTCCTCGAATTCTAACCCGACACGCCAAGGGACGGATCGAAAAGACTTAAAGCACAACACGCTTTGTAGAGAATAATTAGGATATTGCTCGCGCATGCTGCCTCCAACTCCAGTGGCTTCTTTCTGATTGCTGCGACCAAGAACTTTAACATACTTGACGTTTTGTTTCTCAAAACCTTCTACGATTTCTCAAGATCCGACCTGGCTTTGACTCAAAAGTCAAATCTTGCTCTATGAGTAGAGGCTCTAGCGGTACATGATGCTCGGATCTATAAGTACTTCCTCGGCATGGATACATGAAAAACATTGTGCACTCCACGCATAGACTCGGCGGTCTAAGCGATAAGCCAACTTCCGGTCGAGCCAAGATCGTGAATGGTCCTCGTACCTCGGGCTAAGCTTCCCTCGTGCAGAACCTCACCACACCTTTAGTGGGGACACTTTCAAACACTGATCCCCACTTCAAATTCCAAGTCTCTTCTTCTCACGTCTCGCATAACTTTTACATGCGCTCTGAGTGCTAATAGGTTCTGTCTCACGAGAGCCACTCGCTCTGATCTTTTGTACCCAATCAGGACCCAGCGCCTTCTCACCACGGCTTCCAGCAAAGTGGTGACTGCACTACGCCCATACAAAACCTCAAGCGGAGCGGCTTTTATGCTTGAATGATAGTTGTTGTTATAAGCAAATTCTGCTAAAGGCAATTGATCCTCAGCTACCCTTCAAGACAAAACACAAGTCCGCAACATGTCCTCGAGTGCGGATGGTACGTTAAATCTGCCGTGCATGCGTGGATGGAATCTTTGTACTCAAGCGAGTTTGTGTGCCCAAGGCACTCTGTAAACTTTCCCAAAACTTGGAGACAAACTTGGCATCTACGCCGGAAATGATGGTCTTTGGCACCCCATGTAATCTCACAATCTCCGCACATAGATGGGAGCTAAATCACTTTTTGAGTTAGTAGTGCGACTGGTATAAAGTGTGCGGTTTCTTGGGACGATCCACTACCACCCACATCGCATCCTTACCCCTTGGTGGCCGGGTAGCGCAACTACAAAATCCATAGAAATATCGTCCACGGCCATTGCGGAATCTCTAAAGGTTGCAACAACCCTGCGGGGCGTTTGTGTTCGCCTTCACGTTGACAAACACCACATGAGGCCACATAATTAGCTATGTCCACCTTCATCCTTTTCCACGAAATTCGCTTTAGATCACGATACATCTTCGTTTCACCGGATGAGCGATTATGCGAGTGCGATGTGCCTCTTCGAATATCATCCTTGACCTTCGCTTTACGTGGTGCGCAAAGCGGCCTTAAACCGCAACGCGCCACACTCATCAAACGAAATCTCGTCCTTGCCCAAATCGGCCTCTCTCGAACCCTTTGTAGTAATTGATCTTCTGTTGTGCTTCCCGCACCCGCTCTCGGAATGGCGACTCCAAAATCAGTGTGTTTCAACACGTGCGATCCCCGCATAGCAAAATGATATACCCATACGGTCAAAGTCGGCAATGAGATAATCCAATGTAGCGGGCGTTGCCTTGCGACTAAGAGCATCGACCACCACATTTGCCTTCCCGAGGATGGTATTGAATAGATAGATCATAATCCTTAATTAGCTCCACCACTGTGGCGCCTTAAATTCAGATCTTTACGGGTGAAAATATACTTAAGACTCTTGTGATCTGTATAAACATCACAACCCTCACCATACGAGATAATGCCTCCAAAGTTTGGGGCAAACACTACTGTTGCTAACTCTAAATCATGAGTTGGGTAATTTTGTTCATGCTTCTTGGTGCCTTGGCGCATAAGCTATCACCTTCCTTCCCGCATAAGGACACAACCCAACCCAATCCGAGACGCATCAGTACAGTAAATCGCTTCCCGGGCTCGGGAAGTGTAGGACAGGGCGGTCACGACTTTTCCTTAAGGGTTTGGAAACTACGCTCCACGATCATCATCCCACGAACTTCACATCATACGTGAGTTTGGATAAGGGTTTAGCAATAATGGAGAAATCCGCACAAAGCGCCGATAGTATCCGCCATGCCGAAAGCTTCTCACTTCTTTGGCGTTGGTTGGCGTCTTCCATTCTACCATGTAGAAATCTTACTTGGATCAAGCTGTGATTCCCTTATCATTGATGACATGCCCTGAAATCCCACTTGGACATCCAAAACTCACACTTTTGATTTGGCATAAAACTTATGCTCCTTAGTGTTTCCAACACAAGCCTCAGTGTCGCTCATGTTGACCTCGGTCTTTGAATATATCAAAATATCATCTATAAAGACTACCACAAAATCATCCGGTATTCATGCAACATCTGTTCATAGTCTCCATGAAAGCAAGGGCGTTTGTTAGTCCAAAGACATAACTTTAAATTCAAAATGCCCATACCTTGTAGAGAATGCCGTCTTCTCAATATCCTCCTTTGGACAGGATTTGATTATAACGATTGAAGGTCAATCTTTGAAAATACCTTGGCCCTCTCAAGCGATCAAATAGATCTTCTATGCGAGCGAGAGGATACTTATTCTTGATAGTTAGGTAGTTAAAACACGATAATCAATACACATGCGCCAACTACCATCTTTCTTCTTGGTGAAAGAACAGGGGGCTCCCCATGGAGACACACTGGGACGAATGAGATCCTTTGCTTTAAATCATCCAGCGCTTCTTTAGTTCCTCTGGAGCGGACCAGACCAACCTGTGAGGGGTCATAGAGGCAGTCGGGCGCACTGTACCAAATCAATTCGAACTCTACGGGACGAGGTGGAGGCATCCCAGTAGTTCTGCTGGAAAAACATCCAAGAACTCGAGCGACCAAAATTTCTTCTGCACTCTGGATGAACTCGGCTTCTCCACTAGAGACAAAAGAAACCCATTCTTGGCAAATGCGGCCAGGAAAAAAGACTAGCCATCACAAAAGTGAGTGAGATGGGCGCTACATTGGAATACTATCTCACCTGCACGGAGCTTGCGGGTTATTGTCTTCAAAAGCAGAAATGACGAGACGGTAATTATGCAACGGTCCATCCCCAAGATGACATCAAGCGGCTCCATCCTCATAACCATCAGTTAGTAATGAACTCTTCTCCATCTAACTGAAATCACACAACCAGACAAATCAGAGCTAGAGAATTCCCCGGAGAATTAACTAAAGCTGATTGAGCTATTGGTGCAGACTCAAACTTCGCCTTACTAACAAAATCTAGTGATACAAAAGAAAAGGTAGCTCCCGAATCAAATAGAACAAGTGCCTCTCTGAATCCACCAGAGCGTACTGTCACCACATCGGGACGACTCACCGACTCTGCTGTCGGCATAGCGTGAGAGGCTCTTCTTTGGGGCGGTGGGGCTCCAACACCTGGTGCGGTGGTGCGAGGCTGCTGGAGGTCTTTGAGGCGCCACTCTGGAAATGGAGCCACGGAGGGGGCCAAAAATACTGGCGGTGGAGCTCCTCCGGGAGCGAGGAAGTAAGGTGTGGCGGTGCCCAAGTAGGAGTAGGAGTAGCCGCTAACATCTGAACCGACCCTCGAGAAGAAGGCTGGCGTGGCACTCGACATTGCACGAGTTCCCACTTGATATCTTTGGCGGGATTCGCCGACAAACCAATACCTTATGGCCCTCGACCACAATGGCGACAAGACCGAACCAGTGCACTCAAGCTCTATGCTCCTCTGCCGCACTTGAAGCACTTCATGCCTTGCCACAGGACCGGACGTAACCTCGGTGCAGTGCGGGCCTTCGAGAAGTGGAAGAAGGATGCCTGTGAACTTGGTCTTGAATGACCTGCGGACCTTTGAACCTCTTGGAAGTAGGCCTGGAAGGTCCCACCCCACTGCCAAAACCCTCTTACGGCGCCACTGCTCCCTCGGATACCCACAGCACCTTCTCCTCCGGCAACTCCTCACCAAGTGCATCTCGGTTCCATGCCCTGGCTTGCTCGACCGAGCTGAAATCCATAACTCAATGCTCCCAATACTGCCGGAACTCTTGCAGAGCCCAGTGAAACCTCTTAGCTTTTCCTCATCATTTGTGGTACAATTTGGAACAAAGCGAACAGGTTGTTAAAACACGCCCGTACTCATCCTTGTCATCTTCCCCCGCTTGAAGTTACGCAGGAGACTTCCATTCGCTCCACATATGAAGGTGGATAAAACCTCTTCTGAAGTGCTCAACAAAATACTCCCGTGTGGCGGTCCATGAGTTCTTGTCACGGCCATCGAACTCCTTCCCACGGATATCCTTTGCCCCTTCAATTGGAAGGCCACAGGCTGAGCCCTCATTTCGATGTCATCCCCGAGCTCAGTGCCTCTCCATGTGTCGCGACCAATTAGGCTGCGTCGGCGGCGTGCTGACCGTCGAAGGTGTCCGGCCAAAGCGTTCCATTGATGTAATCCCATGGCATACGCGCGCAGTGCCGCTGCGGAGGCCACCACGAGGGCGACAACAGCGCGGTGGCGGGGCTGGTTCTCTGTCTGCTGGCAACCTCTTCCTCGACTCCGCAGGCTAGCTTCTCCGCTCACGGATTCGAACCTCGGCGGGCGATGCAGGCCTCGCGGCTCCTGCGGCCTCGACCACGACCTCGGCCTCCACCCCTTGCCATATCTAATCAACACAGCAGAACAATCAAACAATAAGCAATTTCATCATCTAGGACCACAGAGAAATCAAAAATCTCAAAAGCAGACATAATGCAATGCATTAACCCATTCCCACCTATGTGCATAGTGTGTCAAATTTAACCTTTCATATTCCACGGACCTCTGACCGCTCGATACCAAGCTGTAACACCCAGTTCGTCATGAACACGGAATGCTACTAAACAAACTCTAAAGACTCTAAAGAATACAATTCTAATAAATTTGTGAGAACCTCCTTTGTAAAGTTAATTACATGAAGGTTCCAACACACGAGGATAATCAAGTATTAATTAAACTTCCATTCCAAATCATCAAAGGATAATCGAAACATGCTAAGAATCCATCATAACTAGAGAGGTATAAAAAATTCCACTACTCCTCATTATTACATTTAATCCAAAGCACAAAACAAATCATATTATTCAAGATCAATAACTCTCTGAAGATCAATCATCCTTATTTAATTCATGTGGTATGTGTGTGATTAGCGACTAATTTCCCCATGCATGTCATTCTTGTCTGGGTACCTAAACAACAATAAAGCAAGAGTGAGTCCATAGACTCAGTAAAGTACATTAAGAAACCATAGCAATAACACACATATAAAGGGAATTAACATTAAAACATCTCGTATGCAAATGCAATGCTCAAGGACTTTTATCTTTAACTTTACGTGTACATTACACATGTAATGCAGTATCGACCGCCGCGCATGCCCATGCACATCTTGGCGCCGCGCGCGAGGACCAATTGCCGTTACTCCATGAAGTAGCGGGGACCTCAACCCACACTCCACGGTGAGGATCTCGGGCCCGTCACATTCATGGCGGGGATCTCCAAAGGAAACATACTTGGACACCACGTGACCAAGCCTCAACATGATATCTCTATGCAAATGCTTATCATGTAATCATCATCAATTTACCAAAGTACAACATCACTTAATCATAATAAAGCATGAACATCATTTGAGCAATAACCATACTTAAACATTCATTAAGCATACCATCTTGCAATGCATCCATCAGCAAATAACACACAATCTAGTCAATCTTTCAAACAACAATGCACTTGCCTCAACCGTGCGAAGGTGGATGTCGGGAATGAGGTAGTGCTCCGAGCCAAACCCACACTGGACAACAATTGAGACAAGCTAAGGCTACCATAAAGGTCTAATAACAAAATCATAAACACAACATGAGTACATTGTCCACTAAGCATAACCCCATCGTTAAAGCTGGCTGTCAGATTTCCTTTCAGAGAACAGCCCCCTTGAAAAATCATAACTAAATGTACAGAAATCCAAATGGAGTGATCTTGGACAATCTGAAAAGGTTATGGAATTCCCCTTCTAAACCTAGTTGGTGAGGTTCTCTGATTCGGCCATTTCTAGTCCTACCAATCTAAACAACAGAGTATCAATTTTCGCGTCGGGTCTCTGGACAGCACATTGAAACTATCATAACTTTCTCTACGTTCGTCCGAATTTCATGATCTTTAGTTTTCCTGAAAGCTAGAAGGATTATCTACAACTTTCGTTATACTGGGGTTCTCAGATTTCCACTTTAACCATCCCTTTTAATTGGTTTTCTACAATCTGCCTAAATACTGACAGAGCAGTGGAACAGCAGACTTAGAAAAATCATAACTCTCTAACCGTTAATCGGTTTGAGTGAACTTGGCGGCCACTGAAAGCTAAGACAATAACCTACAACTCTCTAGAGACCAAAACTCCAGATTCATCTTCTAACCACACGAAATTTACCCGCAAGCCACTGGACGAAAATTGCATTACAGCAGGCCGACTACTATCTAAACAAAGACTAACCAAAACCTCTCCCAAGACTAATTATCCTTCAAGAACAGCGTGTTACCCTTGACAGCTGCCGGGCGAACCCGGATGGCGATCCCTCCCTCTTCCTCTTCTCCCTTCTCTTCTCCCTCCTTTCTTCCCTCCTTTCTTCCTCTATGGCCGGCTGCAATGGAGGGCTTCTCCTCCTCAAGGCCGGCAGCAATGGAGGAGCTCGTGGAGGAGGTTGAGGCGCAAGGGGAGAGGAACCGAGAGTGGCTGCCAAAGGAGGTGGTGCGCATGGGAGGAGAGGAGATGGGGGCGGCCAAGAGGAGTGGGGGCTCGGCTGGGGTTTGGGGAAAAGTGGTGCCTCCCTTGGCCGGCCACCTAAGGCACTGGTGGTGGAGCCCAAGCCAGTTGGCGTAAGCGCTTTCACCCACTTTGGCTGAAAATCACCTATTTCCTTTTGATCCTTTTACTAATACCGAGAAGTCTCTCAGAAACTCTTTCTCGAACCTCTCGAACTTTTGGGACATTACAGTTTCCCCAAGGAGTGTCTCCCTAAAGTTATTCGACCTTTGATGCAGCCGGGAGCTCGATCTTGGTTGTCTTCTCCACCTCCGGCCAAAGCTCTGTCGCGCTGAAATCCGCCATCACCCGGTAGGCTTTTTGTCCCCTGCTGTGTTCCGTAGGCTTGCATGCAGCCTGTACATCCTCACAGGTCACTCCTTACTGGCCCAGGTGCTGTCGTTCGAGTTGTCGCCGTGGAGCTCCATGGCCGCACCGCCGTCGTCCCTGTCTTGGCCACTGTAGTGCCTCCCCGCCTTAATGGAGCTCGGATTCTTGTTCATGGTGGCAAGGCGACACTGATGCGCCCTTCTCCGAGCCTCCTCGACCACTGGAGCTGCCGGTCCACGAGCACCGCCCCGTCGCCTCCGCCTCCGGCCGCCGGGAGCTCGACTCCGTCCACCTCCGGTCCCCGCGCCACTCCAGGCGAGTTCGCGACGTTGCTGCGCACACGGTCGAGTTGATCCTGAGCCCGGAGACCATCCCCTCTGCTGGATTGGCTCGCCGCAGTGTGCGGATCTGTGCCGTGAGCCGCCGATGAACCGCCGATGATTTAGGTAATAACCTGTCATTAGGTGTTAATCCGGTTTTGTAGTGAACCTATGGCATGTGGGTCCCACTGGTTCTAACCATGATTAGAAATCTAATTAAACCGATTCAAACCTTTAAGCCTTTGACATGTGGGCCCATATAGCCGGTTAAGTGAATAAGTAAAACCGAGTAATACGTTTTCTGTTATGGAAAACGTATCTCATTTGCGTTTAGTACAGATCTTCGTTTTAGTGATTAGAAGACGTATTTATTAGCATACGCCTTCGGCTTAAGTCAGCCGAGACTAAGTCAGCGTTGACTGGGTCAAACCCTTGACCCGGTCCCACTGGTCAGTCTCTAGGGCTAGCTTCACCCGAGTACTAGAAGTATTAAATGCAAATATAAATTCCGAAGTGAATTATTGTTACACTGAAAAATCATATAACTTCTAAAATCCATATCTAATTCAATTAAACTCCAAAATGAATGAAACCAATTTTGATATTTTTCATATAAAATGAAGTTTATTTTAAAATAGGTTTCAAACATGTCTCTATAGCAGAGAATATAGTTTTAAGAAAATGATCTATAACTCTATTATTTTTACAATAAGAAAAAGCTTTTAAATTCAAAAATATAACTATTTATTTTTAACTCCAAAAATAGTGAAACCACTTTTGATAATTTTTATTTTAAGTAAACTTATTTCTAAAAATGGTTTCAGTCTTACCTCTAGCATAGAAGATATATTTTGTGGAAATTTATCCCAAAATAAATTATTTTTACATTGTAAAATGCTGATAACTTTAGAAATTCATAACTAAATCATGAAAACTCCAATTGAGGTAAACTCAACTAATTTGGTCTTATAATGTTATCCTCTATTTATTTAGGTAATCATTGTATCCATCACTACTCTACAAATTTTGACCAAATATTTAAATTGGATAAATAGTACCAAATTGGATTTTCTAGAAAGCTGAGATTCAAACCACCATAACTTTCACATACTGTATAAATTTCATATATTTTTGAGCATGTTGAATTTCTGGTTTTATTTGATATTTATTGCATTATCGTCTTTCATTAGGTTTGCGATGATAACGATATATTTGTGAGATTATTATGAGTATAACCTGAGATTGAACATGTGATACCAGCAAAGGTGCGAGCACCCTCCTCTTGATCATATTGCTCCCAGTGGTTTTTAAATGTTTTGTGTGAGTTTTATTATCGCAATTGCATGCTATTTTGAAATGTATGTTTATGGGTAGAAGTAGTTAATCTCCTAATTGCTGCATTAGCCCTCCTTTGAATGTTGATTACCCTTTTACCTTGCATGATTAAGGATATATGTTATATGGGTTGTTTGCTAGTTTGTAGAACGATGCTTAACCATGCTAGTAGTTGTAGCCGAAAGCGGTTG
The DNA here is from genome assembly GCA_036346255.1 of Ampelocalamus luodianensis. Lineage (NCBI taxonomy): Eukaryota > Viridiplantae > Streptophyta > Magnoliopsida > Poales > Poaceae > Ampelocalamus > Ampelocalamus luodianensis. Next base: position 24,560,178 of record CM070639.1, read on the forward strand.
ATGGAGCTAGTCCATCGGCCGGTGGATTGAATTGAATCTTGATGAAATTTGAGGATTATATGGATTGAATTATATTGATATTGAGGATTGTTTCTAGATCTTCGAATCTGGTTATTGTGACTTGTTAGGTGGGTTGTTGTTGTGTGTTGGACTTGGACGGGTGATAGGGTGATGAAGGGGTGGTCCCGGATTTGTGTAGCCCCGTCTGGGTATATGAGGACCGGTCGGTGGTGTGATGAACCAAGTCTTACGTACAACCACACGCCGGGTTTATGGGCGATGGCTTGGCTGAATAATTTGTTGTGTGTTAGCTATCAGAACACAAGCAGGTTGACAATTGTTATTGTTATTTTTAATTATTCTCTTTTCAATCTGGTGGGGGCATGTTAAGTTTTTTCTTACTTGCTCTTAAGGGTCTCTTGTTTGAAAAGGGATTTACTTACACAACGGGGTTCACCTGTGGTCAGGAGATTCTTAGTCTCCCATGGGGTTTTTCTGTTCCTCGGGTGGGTTGATAGTTAGGGCATGGCATTGTAAAGGCCTCCTTATGATATCTTAGTCACACTCCTTCGAAAGAGTGCATGGCGACAATATAAGGTATTCATATCGTGTGGGTAAAGCTGTACAACTCTGCAGAGAACTAAATCTATTCGAATAGCCTCGTCCTAGGTTATGGACATCATTTGTGGGAAAGCATGCACAGTTAGCTTTTGGGAAATTAAGTTTGGGTTAAGGTTGGAATTGTCATGTCTTTATGTTAGTTTGTTCGGATCTGGAATGATATCTTGAACGCGTAGTTCGCGCGTTAATTTTGTTGAGGAATGAATTGGGTAATGAATGGAATGTTCGAGTGTTGATCATATTTGGAGATTATACCTTTGATGATCATTACTTACTGATATACAATGTTTTCTAAATGTTTTACAAATGGCAAGTTAGAATCTTTAGTGTTTATCTATATGCAAAACTTGCTTTATGCTAAAAATTGACTAGTTTAGTAGCCTTCCTTTGATACTTACATGCATCCTTATTTCTTTTGAAAGTCTCGCGAGTACAACTTTGTACTCTAACAGTGTCTATTGGTTCAAGTGAGAACGACGGGTGCAACGACTTTAACTCCAGTTGGTTGCTTGTGGGATTGTGGGCATACCAACTCAGTTATTCACTTTTTATTTTAAGTTTATCTTCCGCTGCAATTTATTTGTGTTAATTAGATTTGGCCGATCGGCCCTCTTATGCAACCTTGTACTATAAGGTTCTATTTAAATGATATTGTAATTGATTCTTTTATTCTTGTACATTGTGTATGGATGTGATTGTAATGTTGTATTTGGATATGTGCATGTTAGCCACTGATCCTTGGGAGCTAGAATGTGACACATATCCGGGTCACTCGGAATCGTGTGCGTCTCCCGTTAAGTGTTGCGTTTACGGCGTAATCACTTAGCTTGATACGGATCCGATCTCGGGGGTCCCCACAAAAAGTGAACGATTTTAAAACTTCATCCCACAGCTCGCGTCTCCGATCAGCCGACACAGTGTCCCAGCTCAGTGTGGTGATGGGGACCCGTTCCCTTCCAAGTATCCCGCGGATGGTGCGGAATCTCGCTGCTTTGGGGACTCACGGATCCCATTGGCATTGACCTCCGTGGCGATCATTAGGCGGAGGAATTTTCGATGTTCCTCTGCCATCTCCGTCGTACCACTTTCCTCGGAGATCGGGCGCATTGGCGGCGTCGATAGCGGCGAAGACGGTGTGGACACCATGTCGGTTACTTGCTATCTATATATGCACGAAGCAATATGCTTAAGCTCTAACTGACCAGATTCAAGCAGATTTACTCAACTTAACCGAAAATGATGCACAAATGTAATATATAAAGAAGGATTGATGATAGTTTGTGCTCTCAGAAGGAGAGTTGCAAAAGAACAAGTCTTTGCCATCTCAATCCTATTATCTATACTCTTCATTAAATGAATATGATAGTATAAATTCAAACTGTGAGCTCTAAACAATACTTTGCTTAACTGTCAAATGATCTCAACTTTTACCGAAAATGATCTTAACTATCACATTCAATCTCAGTACAAGACAAAGTTCATCACAGAGCGAACCAGTCAGAATAACTAGCATTCAACCGAAAGTAACAAATTAACAGTATATCAAATTGACAGTAGCAAGTAATACAATAGAGCTCAAGAATGAACTAACTATCACATTCAATCTCACTATAAGACAAAGTTAATCACAGAGCATGTCAACAAAGCCCACTGATCAATTTGCAATATCTTTAGTACTAGATTCAGTTCACATATTTTCAAAGACTATCAAAGTCAATATATCCAACGGGACAAATCGTAATATAGGAATACTCACAGAGAGGATGCCGCACAACAACTCACGGTGCAAGGAGGAGGCCGGTGCAGGGGAGGAGGTCGACGCGGGGAGGAGGGAGGCGCGGGGAGGAGGCCGGTGCAGGGGAGGAGGCCGACACGGGGAGGAGGACGGTGCGGGGAGGAGGCCGGTGCAGGGGAGGAGGACGGCGCGAGGAGGAGGCCTGTGCAGAGGGAGGAGGCCGACACGGGGAGGAGGCCGCGCGTCGAGGCGGAGGCAGCATCGTCGATGTCGGGGGCGGCGGCGTCGGGTCTTACGGCCGGGGAGGTGAACGGGCGAACCCTAGAGGAGACGACAGAGCGCGTGGGAGCCTAAGGGGCGCGGGAGAGGAAGTGACGAGTAAAGAGCAAAACCCTAGCAGTGCGTCTCTTTATAAAAAGGATATCACAGACGGCTCTATTAAAGAACCGTCTGTGATAAGATACCACAGACGGTTATATTAACGAACCGTCTGTGATATTACCATATCACAGACGGCTCTATTAAAGAACCGTCTGTGATATTACCATATCACAGACGGTTCTTTAATAAAGCCGTATGTGATATGGTAATATCACAGACGTTTCTTTAATAGAGCCGTCTGTATAAGTTCAACACAGACGGTTGGGAATAAGAACCGTCTGTGATATGCCACCCCTATAAATATCAGGACCCGACAGACCCCCTATCCTAGCGCCTCTGATCTATTCTTTGGAATAGAGAAGCTTTGCTCTGTGTTGGCTGTAGGAGGCTTGTTTATTTTGCTTGCCTTGTTCTTGGTTGTGGGTTGCCCTAGCAACTTAGGCTATTTGTCTTGCATGCTTGCTTTGTGAGGCTTGGCTTTGGTGGTAGCTCTCGGTTTGGGTGTTGTGAATGAGTGTTTATTTGTTTCGGCAGTGGGTGTTTTGTGAGTGGGATAAGCTTATGGGGGAGGTGCATTTCGACTGTGGCTCTTCTCTTGCCCTGTCCACTTAAGTCTCACATTGCATTGTGGCCTGAAGGAGACTAGGACAGTGAGGAATCTCGCGAGATATTTGGAATTTTCGTCGTGAGCTCCGAGGGTAACGATCTTTAACTCTTTATATTTGCTCTAGGTTTATCTTTAATCAATTTTAGTGTATTTGGTTAATAGGAGAAGTAACGTATTTGCAGTTTATTAATATAATTTAACACTACTAATTGTTACGTGCATAGCGTAGATGGACCGAAACTGGATGTACGGTGCGAATCATGTGAGTGAAGAGTATATTAATGGCGTGATTGCTTTTAAAAGAGTCGCGGAGCAGGATATGTTGAATAAGGGGATAGAATTTATGTACTGTCCATGCATTGATTGCGGTAATCTGAAGATTTTTAATAACCCGGCGCAGATCGTAGGGCACTTGATTCGAAGGGGTTTCAAAAAAGGGTATACATGTTGGACCAGTCACGGTGAAGAGCAGATTATACGGAAGTTAATAATGACGACATCGTCGAGGAAGTTAATAATGATGACATCGCCGAGGAAGTCAACGATATGCCAGATGTGGACTGTGTTTTTGATAAGGATAGGTCGTACGATGACAATCTGGATTAGATGCTATGCGATGCAGAAGGAAATTACAGTGAGAGAGAGTTTTGTAAATTCGAGCGCTTAATGGAGGACTCGGGGAAACCTTTGTTCCCTGGCTGCAAGTCGGAATACACAAGGTTGTCAACCGTACTTGAACTGCTGAAATTGAAGGCGAGCAATGGTTGGTCCGACAAGAGTTTCACCGCGTTGTTAGGTCTCCTAGCGGACATTCTTACGGAGGGAAACGTGTTGCCCAGCACCACCTACCAAACCAAGAAGGTTCTTTGTCCATTGGGAATGGAAGTAGAAAGAATACATGCATGTCCGAACGATTGTATCCTGTATCGTAAAGAGTATGCGGACTTGCATGTATGTCCCGTGTGCAAAGCATCCCGATACAAGCGTAAGAATACTGCTAAGGTGAAGCAAGTACCTCCTGCTAAGGTGTTGTGGTATCTGCTTGTGATCCCACGTTTGAAGCGTTTATTTGCGAACCGAAAGGAGGCAAGATTGCTGCGTTGGCACTCGGAGGAGCGTAAGAAAGATGGAAAGCTAAGACACCATCTCGATTACGCGATGGAGAAACTTCCATCGGACCTTCAAAGAGTTTGGTGTAGAACCAGGAACATAAGGTTAGGGTTGAGTCTGAGATGGAATGAATCCTTTCGGTAACATGAGCGGCCGACATAGCACTGGCCGTGAATCTATGTATGTACAACCTTCCTCCTTGGCTGTGTATGAAGCGGAAGTACATTTTGATGTCACTACTTATCCAAGGGCCGAAGCAACCTGGGAACGATATTGATGTGTACCTAGCACCATTACTAGATGATCTTGTGACTGTGAGACCCCGGTTTATTAAACTTGTAATACTTGACCTTCCTCTGGTTCTAGTATCACAAATAGAATAATCCGCGCCTCGATGAATATGTGCCTCCCAGAACAAGCAGAACACATACATCATACCAAAACATGCATCAATTCCATACAACAGAATATAACAAGTCTACCAAAAGACATACATAATATAAGTTATTACAGAACAGCCGACCGGCCAAATGACATAAGTATCAAATAAGTAACAGCGGAAGCAAAAGTTGCCATAAGATGGCTTAAACCAAAAGACGACCGGTTAGCCACATAACACCACAGGGCAACCGACCGGGCCGCCAAGCTAATCGCCCCTTAAACTGCCACAGCACAACTCACAAAAGTGAGGCCCATCGGACTCACTATCATCCTCTGCACAAACACAAGCAATGCAGGTGAGTACAAAAATGTACTCGCAAGACTTACGAGTAACAAGCCTATACATAGCTACATGAAAGCTGTATTCAAAAGAATGTGGTTATAGGGTTCTTTGGACGCACAAAGCAAGTTTTATTTGCAATATTATAATAAGTTGAACAGCAGTTTGTAAAATCTGTTTTTTTAAGCATTTAAATAACAGTGAGTAAACATAAGTAGCAAGTATCCACCTAGAAGTGACTTTCCCCAAAGCCACCACAACATAGCATGAATCCCTGATTCATACCACCCATCAAGTTTTATTTAAAAATGTTGTAGTCTAACTCTTGGAAGACTTCCCCAAGCGTGTCCATAACCTAGGATAAGGCTATTCGAATAGTTTTAATCCCTGCAGGGGTGTACCAATGTACCCACACTTCAGACCGCCTTTTTGCCAAGCTATTAAGCACACTTCCTTTGGTATGCCGGCACGGCTAAGTCCTACGAACCCTTTCCAATAGAATATGCTAATCAAGAGACGCACGTATGGGGGTTAATCCTTAGTGATCTGTCGACGAAATATGGATCACAAGGACCCATACGTGGAGCAGGACACACTGGCCTCGGCGGGTGTTCCTCTCCCCACAAACGTGTCCATGTTGCATATAATCAAATATGCAACCCACCACGCGACTCATTAATTAACACAGCCCAAAGTACTCAGCTAAGAGAGGTCCCATATCCCCCTAGTGTGGTTAGCACGCACAAATGCTTGGTTCGGTGTAACAAGTAGCTCGGTCCTTAATTAACCCGGGCACCATTCCAATCACACCCAAAAGATCACACCATCTTACCATTGTGCCCAAGTCTAAATTGTTTTCATTTTCAGTTTTAGTTTTGCAATTTAGACAAAGCACAAGGCTGAAATATACATATTATAACAGTTTGTGTGATCAAAGTTATCGACGAGTCGATAACCGCCTATTTCTACCGATAGCTAAGCATGGCTAAGCATAATGACACGTAAACTACTAAGTGACAAGGGTTCATCAGTGAACCCAAAATCACGACAAGTAATCCTAGGCTCATGAGTAGAGGATTAAATATTTCCTACTGATTATGCAACTACTGGGCCAACTATCGACAATAGTTTAAAACAACATAGCAATGCATACATAGAATTTGCAATCAACATATTAGAATTTGAAAATAGTAGGAACAACATGATCAAATGAATGCTACATCTGCTTGCCTGGCTGAAGTGCAGGATCTGGCTGCTGTGGCTCAATATCAGCAATAAGATTATCTTCGGAACCTAACGTGAAAAGGCGATAAGCAAATAAGAACGAAGAACACCAAATAAATTCCAACAGCAAAAGACTCCCAAATCTAATGAAACTTACACAACAGCTAGGGAAAGATTTTAGACAGAGATAGGAACAAGAATCGTGCAATTTGGACTAAGCATGCAAAATATATGGACAAAATGCTCTTTCTCAGCCTAAAATCAATCTATTTAATTAATAGTACTGTTCATGGCGAAATTTTCCAGAATGATCTAAGGTCTGAAATTTTTATAGCAGGTAGATTATGACATCCTAACAACAGCAAAGTTAAATTTACTAAATTTGGAGTTATACACATTTACTTATGATTTTTCTAAGTTGTAAACCTAATGCAAGTTACTTTACAGAGTAATGAACATGCTCAAATCTTATTCCACATGAAAGTATACTAACGGATGAATTTACCAAAATTGATTTTGCACAAATTGGATTTACACAGAAAAAGATATGCATTTTTCAAGGTTAAAACCTATTTCTGGAATTTCCTAATGGCAGGAATCACATTATTTTAGTTTCAACAATTTCTGCTACTGAAATATGCTTAAAACCATTTTTTATAATAAACTTAGGTGATGACAAAATTTATTACAGTTGGAAAATTTATAATAAACCCGGGCACTTTAGGCGATTTAAGGACGTTGGGCCCACTGGTCAGTGACTCAACGACAAAGATTAAGACACAATTAATTAACCAATGATTAGCTTTCACGCAATTAATATGTCCTAATCAAATGGCCAGCAGAGTCTGCAGGCAAAAAACGGCGACTTCAACGGCTCGTCGCCGGCGACACTGGCCGCGGCGGCGCCGAACAAGAACCAAAATGGAATCGTAATAGCACTACGAACCTAATGGTGGCATTCTCGCCGGCGGTGAGGGACTAGAACGCCGGCTAGCCGGAAAAACGAAAAGGGAACCCTACTGCTAAACACGAAAATAGCGAAAAGCTCCGCTGCAGTCCAAGGAAGCGGGTGCCAGAGCCTCTAAGGACTAATAAGAAGCTACCTTGAAGAAGGGAAGCTTCAGAGATGGCCGGAGAAGCTTGATCACGGTGGAAGCTTGCCGGACTTGGAGAAGAAAGATCGAAATAGACACCCTGAGCCAAATGAGTGATTCCAAAGCATCAATACAGCTTCATTAAGGTCCACAGAAGCTACATGAGCAAGTAATTAGAAAATGGAGCACTCACTTGAGCTGAGGAAGAAGATGACCAATTTCGGCCGAATTTGAACAAACCCCAAATTGGACAATTCCTGAGAATCAAATCCAAAATTAAGTGAGGGGAAATGTTCAAGATAGTAAAGAGATAAGGATAGGGCAAAGAAACATGAAGGAGAACCACTGGAACACCAAGAACACCAATGGAGCTCCACGGGTCAATAATGGCGACTTGCCATTCTTGAGGTGTTAAGCTCCAATACTGCGAATGGAGCTTGATGGTGGTCTAAAGAAATACCAGGAAGTGATTTGGGTGCTTATAAGGCCTTGGAGGCATTAGGGTTTGCACCACAAGCCTTTCGGGCGGCAAAGCACAGAGCACAAGGTGCAGCCGACAAGGAAAAAGATAGTAGATGTGCATTAGGGTATGGCACAGCCGGATGTGTCTCCCACGACCCTCACTGTTGACTAGGGCAGCCGTAGGAAGCATGACAAGACACCCCCATGCCCTACACTGTGCTCGCACGGCCGGAGGTTGAAGATGACCAGCGATAAAGGCTCGGGCGATTCGGAGCCCCACGATTCAAATCGGACGGCTAAGATAGCGCCACGCCTCCCAGGTTTAAAATACAACGAAGGAGATCGCAAGCCCTAGGATTAAACAGAGGGACAAGCGAGCGTTGGATCTTCATCCAACGGCTAGGATTCAAACCAACAACCGGAGGGTCCGAATGTGTCGGAGGATCTCAACGGTTGGATGGAGATCTAACGCTCGACAATCGAACTTGCAACCGGAAGGTCCGAATGGTTACACACACGAGGGCCGCGCGATCGAGATCTAACGGTTGAGATCCAACGCGCGTTTTTAAAGAGAGGCTCGGTGCAGTTAGTTGACTGGACCGAGTCGATTGGCTCGAGCCCGAGTCTGACTCGAACCCAAAGCACATTGAATCAGGTTTGACTTCTAAATTAGAACAGAGACTTTGGAGGATTTATTTGAGGTAGCAAAACAACTCCAAAATTTATGAAATTTTTACTAGAGCTTGCTAACTCAGATATTAACCTTGTGTAAAATTTTCAGAGGTTTTTATGCTGTGAATAAATCTCCAAAAATTCTGCAAGGCTCTGTTTTGAGGTTTGACTGAAAGTCAAACAGGTTTGACTACCTCTAAAAATATTCAAACAATTTCTAAAAATTGTGAAATTTTTCAGAGGGGCTACATACCATCCCAAGAACTTAGGAAAAATATTTCTAGAGGATGATCACAAAATTTGACAAGATTGTTTTTGGAATATCACAGTTTGGATCAAATAGACTTGTGACATTGTATTTCCATAACTTCTTACAACAGATGTTCAAAGCCTACAGGAAATACATGATGTAAGAAAAAGTTTTAATTTCTACTGATTTTCTTACATTTGAAACACAAGTCCAAAAGATGGGATGTTACAGTGACACTGTGGAACGAAGGGGTACAAGTATGGGATGCGTACAAACAAGAGAACTTCTCTTTACGCGCCATGTTGTTCTGCACTATCAATGATTTTCCTGCCCTTGGTAACCTGTCGGGCTTGATGCGAAAGGAGCCAAAGCTCTGTCATTGCTTAGATGCTACGGAGAGTGTATGGCTGAACAACTCGCACAAAACTGTGTATATGCATCACCGTAGGTTCCTTCCGAGGAGTCACCCATACCGCAAGATGAAGAAACAATTCGACGGAAATAAGGAGGACAGTTCAGCTCCAAGGGCTTTTAGAGGGAAAGAGGTCTATGATATGGTTAAGGATATCGATGTTGTGCTTGGGAAGGGATGTAAATTAAAAACCCGTCGGAAGAACATGCGGAAGAAGCGGTCAATTTTTGGGACTTGCCTTATTGGGAGCACTTAGAAGTTAAATCCTTGCATCGACGTCATGCGTGGAGAAGAATGTATGTGAAAGCTTGATTGGTCTCTTCTTGAACATTAGTGGTAAAACAAAGGATGGTGTTAACGCACGACGTGACTTGGTTGATATGAACATAAGGACCGAGTTAGCACGAAAGAGACCGATAAAGGGCGAACATACCTTCCACCACTTGCTACACTATGTCCAAGGCGAGAGAAATGAATTGTGCCAAAGCTTGCATGGTGTTAAAGTCCCGTCTCAGTTACTCCGCTAACATTAAGAAACTTGTTTCTATGCAAGATTTGAAATTAATTGGTATGAAGTCTCATGATTGTCATGTGTTTGATGACACAAATGCTTCTGTTGCAATTAGGGGTATCTTGCGAACAAAGTCCGAGTGGCAATCTTGAGGCTGTGTTATTTCTTCAACTCAATTGCTCAGAAGGTCATCGATCCCCAAGGACTAGATGCTCTACAGGCTGAGGTGGTGACGACTCTATGTCATCTTGAGATGTATTTCCCTCCATCATTTTTCGATATCATGGTCTATCTCATTGTTCATCTTGTGAAAGAGATAAAGATATGCGGTCCAGTGTTTCTACGTCATATGTACCCATTCGAGAGGTATATGGGAATTCTCAAGTCCTACGTACGGAATCGATCTCGACCGGAGGGCAGCATCATCGAAGGTTATGCAACCGAAGAGGTCATTGAGTTTTGTGTCGACTACATGGCTCTGGTGGAACCGATAGGCGTGCCTCTATCTCGTCATGAGGGAAGTCTGGATGGTATCGGGACCATCGGAAGGAAATCAATCACTCCCGATCTAGATACGTACGCTCAAGCCCATTTCATAGTCTTGCAACACATGACCCAAGTGTCCCCGTACATCGACGAGCACAAAGACATGGTACGCCAACAGAATCCAGACCGATCGGAGGTTTGGATCACGAGAGAGCAGAACCGTCAGTTAAACGAATGGTTAAAGGTGCGAATCATGACTGGGATGTCATCAAGTGATGATACGCTGCTATGGTTGGCAAAAGGGCCACAATTTACAATTATCACATGGCAAAGATACGACATAAATGGGTACACATTTTATCTGGCATTTCGGGATAGGAAGAGCACGATCGAGCAGCGGTGTCCGCATAGATGCATTCAGTACCAATGGGCTGAGGAGCTCGTACTATGAACAAATAGAGTAGATATGGGAGCTCGACTACGTGCTTTTCAAGATCCCGCTATTTTGGTGTCGTTGGGTCCATCTCCCACAGGTGAAGGTCGACAACTACGGCATCACTACCGTGGACCTCGATCGTGTCGGATACAAAGACGAACCATTCGTACTGGCTAACCAAGTTGTTCAAGTCTTCTATGTAACTGACCCGGCAAATAAGAAGCGCCACGTAGTTCTTCATGGAAAAAGAAGGATTGTCGGAGTTGAGAATATAGTGGACGAGAAAGAATACAATCAATTTGACGAGTTGCCTCCTTTTGGAGACGGCATCAGGCTCGAGGAAGAACCCAGTGAGGAAGCTAGCTATATGCGCGTCGATCATCATGAAGGGCTATATTTTAATTAAGAAATTACTCCATTGTAATTAATTTATTCCATAACATCATGTGTTATGGACTTGTAATCTGTTGTACGTATATTTTGATGTCAACATGGAATTGTAATCGCTCCTGTCCTTGTGGATTGTATATTTTGGTACATTAAAAATTCATTTAATTTGGAAAATAGTCCAGCTGCACCACCTTTTTAGAAACCTAAAAAACTGAAATTTTATGGCAAATAGTCTAACACCTTTGCAAAAAAAAATTGGCATACTCATGCCTAATCCTGTAGTCGTCACTGCAGAAGATGACGTAGTCGTCCCACCCTTCCACACCGCAGCCAGTGCTCGTGCACCGGTGGCCATCCTCCGATAGCGCCCACACCCGGCCCAGTGGCCCGGCCTTCTTAGCCGCCGCTGCGCCTGGACCATGTCCGCGGTGAGCCTCTAGCACTGCCTGCACTCCCGGTTGGTCTTGGCCGTCTCGCACCCGCCGCCGTTCGGCTCGCCCTCGACCTAGCTGATGTAGTGCTTCCCAACATCGCGTGTCTCGCCGGCCGTGTAGAGAAGGAGGCCGAGCATGTAGGCCACGGCCTTGTGGCCGGCCACGGTCGCCCGTTCAAGGAACATGAGGCCGCACTGCATGTCTTGGGGCGCGAAGACAAGCCCGAGGCCGCGATGAAACAAGCCCGGGTTCTTTGGCGCCCGCTAGGTGGTTGGCGATGAAACAAGCGCCCGTTGTCTGCCACTTCTTCGGACACGCGCCTCCCACGGCGCGTTCTTGGTACAAGGCCTTGCAACTCCAATATCGTACATACAAAATTCAAGATGTTAGAATAAATAGTAGTAAATGCGTGCGTATTTTGTAGGTATAAATATATACGTCACGTTAATCGTAGGCTGCATAGGTCCTCCATGGGGTGAGAGAGCTCGCGCCACACGGCCGACGATGTTGACGGCGACATCGTGAGAAAGAGTGGCGATCACCGATCTCCTCGCCTTGGTGCTGCCATCATGCTCGCATGCTCACTTTGGCGATTCCGTGAGGCGAAGAAGCGATGGGAGGTTTAATCTTGGTTATTCCGTCTTATAAAAGTAGGAGTAAGCGCACGTGAGACGAAGAGGCGCATGAGAGACGGTTGTGCGATGGTGAGATGAAGAGACACATCGCGCGGGAGGCGAAGAGATAGGTAAGAAATATCACGAGCGGTTCTATCATGGAACCGTGCGCGATAATAATATTACTGACGGCTCTATTAAAGAACCGTCGGTGATAGGAAGTATATTACGAGCGGTTCTATAATTGAACCGTCTATGAACTATCACAGACGCGGTTGAATAAGAACAGTGTGTGGAGAGGGACTATAAAAGACCGTTTTTATTACCAACCGTCTGTGATACTTCACAGACGGTTGGTAATAAGAACAAATGCGTGATGAGCACTATCACGAGCGGTTCCAAAAACTCGTCCGTATAAGTTAAACACAGATGGCTCCTTTTGAACCATCTGTGATGTGGCGTCTAGTATGACCTGTTTTGTAGTAGTGACATGAGGTCATCACAGATGGTTTTCGAACCATTTGTGACACATACTATCATAGACGGTTAATAACTCAGAACCATCTATGATAGTTCCCTATCACAGACAGTTTTTAGATGAAACCATTTGTGATAGCTTATGTATCACAGACGATTTGTAGATAAAACCGTCTATGATAGCTGGATGTATCATAGATGATTTGTAGATAAAACCATCTGCGATAGCTGGATATCACAGACGGTTTGTATATGAAACCATCCATGATAGTTGATACATCACAAACGGTTTGTCCTAAGGAACTATCTGTGTTATTCTTTTCGTATTACTACATCTATTTTTGTTTATTGGTTAGCCTCAGGAAATGCTAGATATGCCCTCTAATACAAGCAGAAACACAAGTACATGTACATATCCAACCCACATTCATTTAAGAAACAAGCACATCAAATTCACATTCATTTCATAAACAAGCACATCCATTTCACAAATCAATTAACTCAAATGAACTAAAATTAACCATTCATGAACAAATATACACACATGTTCCGTTAAGTTCAATCTTATCCCAATCAAGTTCAATCTACATTGTGGAACTTCCCTTCTGGGTTTATGACCTCACACATCAAGAAGGCCGCAAACTATCTTCGAATGCATTCAAGCTGGGCCTGTTCCAACGGAGTTTCAGTGATGGTCGCAACCTATCGCTAGGAAGATTAAAGTCGTGCATATATAAATTAATAAGTATGAAATAATTATTGCAAGATTGGCAAACCTAAGAATCTTTGGTCATCGAGAAACTGAGGAGTAGTTCCATGTTGTAGCAAACATAGTATCCATAGGTGTTGCCCGACGGCTACTGGTAACACTGCAAAAATAGAATTGATTAGTTCGAGAGGCATTACTACGAAGTGTTATATAAGATTAATGTGTACTAGCGAATACCTGGAATTTGAAATCATGTCGCAAGTTCACTCCCTTACATGTTCCTCCCTTTGCACAGTACGTGATGAACGACCTACGTGATTCTGAAAACTTAGGCTTAGCTATTGCAATAGAAGGAAAGACTACAATAGATTTATCTATAGAGAAAATATATTTACCTGTCGATTAAGTTTTTGACAACTATGAAGTCGTTATTGGACCTCTTTAGAGAATCAAGGTATCTTACCTGGTTCCATTTTGGTATAATTACAATTAGAATCTAGTAGAACCTACACAGGTATGTCGCTATGGTCATTAAACCTAAGTTCGTGTTGTTTATAAAGTACAAATCAATAAGTATAGCCACTAGTACAACACTTACCGCTCGCTGTAGGGCAAAAATATGAAATCCTTCTCACGGTGATCCAGCAAAAACGTCACCATGTAATCCTCGATGAAGGTTGCATTGTCGTTGATGCATTGCTCATAGAGCAAGAGTGGGTCAAGGAAACCTACCGATGATTTACTTGATGTGGTTTCTACCATCATGCATCTATATATATGTACAAAAGCTAGGAGTTATATATGACATTTATCGTGTAACAGCCCTAAGTTAGGGTTTGTGTTTCAAATGTATAAATGTGTGAAAGTTCAAAAACTTTTGTTGTATCTCATGATCATGCTCTTGGCTTTCTAAAATCTTGTGCACAATTTTAAACTTCTGATGTTTGTATTAAAGTTAGTATTGAAATTTCAAACCTTTAAACTTGAAATTCAATTTCTATTTGAATTCTAGAAAAATGTATGTATAAGAGTTTCTGAAAATAATTTATTCAAATACTAGATTATTTATCTTGAATTGTGGTTATTTTTACCAAATTTTTAGAAGTGGTTTTAACTTCACCAAAATTCAAATCAAATCCCAAATGCAGATTTGAAGATAATTTAATTCTAACAAATTTCAGTATGTAAAGAGTCTAAAATTATTTTTCCTAAGTCCTATTTGGTTCTTAGAATACCCACGAAACTTTTCAGAATTTTTAGAAATTTATTGCTATTTTAAACTGCTAAGTCAAACTCGATTGTTTTCGGTCAAAATTAAATCCAAACCTAAACCCTAGTACTGTTCTTCGGGCTCGAACCCGAGCCCGACCAGACCCCGACCGGACCACCTTGTTTGGTTTGTCTCGATCGCGCCCCTTCGCGTCGCGCCGCACCAGGCTTTGACTCGCGCCGCCGTCGGCCGCCAGGCGGGCCCACTCGTCGGTAGTCACCTACCTCGCGGTGAGCCGAGAGTGCCGTCGGCGACGTGCATGAGCGCCACCTCACCTTGCAGTCCATCCACCGTTCCTGGTTTTCTCGCACGCCTCACCTCGGCCGCATCTTCCGCTGCGAGCCCATGTCCTAAGCGGCATTAAACGCCTGTCATTTCCCTCACCAGCTCGCCGCCTCTGCTCCCGAGCACATCGGCGTCGAGAGCTTCTTCCCTCACGTTCCTCCGCCTTTCTCCCTACTTAAGGGCACCCGAAGCTTCTTCTTCCTCCTTTGGACACCATAAAGCCATTTCTTACCCTCCCTCTGTTTCCTCTGTGCTCAAACCGTGGGAGTGCGCGAACTCTGGTTCACGGCCGTGGTGTCACCGCCGTGTCATCACCACAACCAGTGAAGCCCGTCTTTTTCTTTGCGTGTCATCTCGTGTTCCAGCTCTCCACTATGCTTTCCCCTCAACTAATTTGGAGTTTTATTCACAGGAGCCGTCGAATTTCAACTTCCCTCTTCCTCGGCCGAAAGTTTGAATCTTTGTCCTCATCGCCGGTGAGTTGATTCCTAGAGCTTTTGCCCGCACTAGCACCATCTCGTGCACTCACCTGAGCTTTTTCCACCTCCCACTTCCCCTGTTTTTGTTCAGGCTGCTCCCTCCTCGGTGGCACCCTTGGCGCCGCCGCGGTCCATCGCCGCCAGCTCATCTCCGGCCGAACCATCCTCACCGTGTCATCCCGGTGAGTTCAGAGAAACATAGAGTAGTTGTTGAGCACACTTATTCGCGTTTAGCGTTGCCATTTTCACCGTAGCATGTGCTCCGCCCCTCGCCGTCGCGCCGCCACATCGGATCACCTCCGACCTGACCGCCGGTGTTTCCGGGTGCGCGATAGCGTTAGGGTTCCATTGTTGCCCTTAGCCGGCGTCATCGAGCTCTCCTTCGCCGGCGAGAAGCTCGGCGAAGTCACGGTCGGGACTCCTCCGTTGTCGGACGAGCTGGCGCGTTTTTAGAATACGCTTGGAATAAACTCAAGGCGTATTCGAAGAATACGTTGTCGACGTCACCTTCGGCGGGGCTGGGTCGAGGCTGACCTGGTCAGCGCTGTGCTCGGTCCCACCGGTCAGTGGCAGTGGCTCGCTGAGCACCGGTAGAAAAAGGATTTAATGCTTTTAGTAATTCCGAGTTGAATTTCTGTTGCACTCATAAATCATTTAACTTAGAAAATTCATAGCTAATTCAATTTTTATCCAAATCAAATGAAACCAATTTTGTTAATTTTCATTTTTAATGTACTATTTACCAGAATAGGTTTTAAGTATGGTTCTGTTCATAAATTTTAATAAATAACTAAATGATGCTTTTATGTATTTCTAACTTGGAAAATCCCTAGAAAATTCTCTTTAACTCCAAATAAAATGTTCTCTGTTTCTAAAATTTTGTAAAATCGTGCTCTAGTTGTTGTGTGAAATTTGTGCTCATTGGATTAAATTAAACTGTGGTTATTGTCGGTGTTATTTGTTCTTATTCGTTCTTTTTGCTCGATCGATAGATTGCGACGATTCTGGTATTATCGAGAGTGAGCCTCAGCAACATACTGAGCAACAACAACCAGGCAAGTAGTTTGATTATGTTAATCCCTTTATATTCAAGCTAATATTTTGTTTGCAACTTGTATGTATGCATTGCTATTTTGTGTTAAAATATGGTTAGTAGACCCTTTAGTTGCATAATCTGCAGGTAAATGATATTACTCTACTACCTGAGCCTAGGTTATTTCTTGTCACTTGTGATTGGAGATCGTTGGATGATCTCTTGTCACTTAGTAGATGCTATGTTTAATTGTGAAAACTAAAAACTAAAAATAAAATAAATTCAATGTTGGTGTGCTTTTGGGTGTGGCTGGAATGGTGCACAGCATTTAGACATGCTTAGTTATCGGTAGAAATGGGCGGTTATCGACTTGTCAAATGTTTTGATCATCCTCTGGAGAAACCTTGATCACACAAAATCATTATAACTTTGTATTTCAGAATTTTGGGGTTTTATGCTATGTTTAATTGTGAAAACTCAAAAAACTAAAAATAAAATAATTTGGACTTACGGCCACCCTTTGTGTGGTATGTTGGTGTGCTTTTGGGTGTCGATTGGAATGGTGCTCCGAGTCATTTAAGGACCGAGTTACTTGCGCCACCGCTTTCTCCTCCATTGTCACCGAGCATTTTGCGTGCTAACCACACTAGCCCTCTAGTCCTCACAGTGTTCTTTTGGTATGGGACCTCTCTTGACTTAGTACTTTGAACTCCTCAACCTCCTTTGCGTGTATCACGATCACTCAATTTTAAGTTTGGAGATTTTCGGTTAGTTTCACCCTTTTCTTCTCACTCATTAAGTGGTCCATTTTGCAATTATTTGCTTTGGAGCCTCTTTGAGCTATAATTGTGGTGGTGATTTGGTTCCACTCATTTTGCGAACCTCATCTTCCACTTCGTCTTCTTGACTCGTGGACTTCATCATGTTCAAGTCTTCCCGGCCATCTTTGAAGCTCCTCTCGGTTAAGGTAGCTTCTATATAGTCCCTAGAAGTCATGGCACTCGCTTTCGGATGCGGGAGCATTTTGCTATTTTCATGTTTCGAAAATGGCTCCATCTAGTTCTCGGCTCGTGGCGTTCTAGACCTCCACGCGCGGCGAGGTCATCACTTGTGGGACCGCAACACTATTGCGAACCCATTTTGATAGTTTGTGGGCGCCCGCCATGTAAGATCGCCGGCGACAAGCGTGAAAGCTCGGGACTTTCGTGTAGCTCCGTTGTCGTCAAATAATTAGGACACGATTAATACCCAATCATTAGAAGTATTAATGGTGTCTTAATAAAACCTAATGTCTCAGCGACTTGTGGGCGTAAGCCTAAATCGAGAAACGGAAGTCGTTATGGCTGATTTTGGGTTTATTTATTGCTAATCATTGTTAGCAATAAATGTGTCGAAACTACCTCTTTGGGTCAGCGGCGGGTGGGCCTCGTCCCTAAATCGCCTCTGTTCAAAATCTTTAGGACACATTAATTGCTAATCATCACTAATCATTGGTCATTAGTAATTAATTAGCTGTCCTAAAACCTCCTTTAAGTCAGCGGTGGTGGGACCACAGCGCGATCGTGTGCGTGTGATAAATCTCGCATGTGTGACTATCGATCCAACGACATGCGGCCCCACGTGTCGGCGTTCACGGTTGCATTCGATCTTGGACGCCGTCCATTTTGCGTCTGCGGCCCGGATCTTGTATGCATTCGGACCATCGGTTCCCCTCATCATCTGGGCCGTCCATCTCGTGATACTGCGGTGAGATCATGTGTGCTGTCGGACCTTAGGTTAGATTTGGGTTTTGAGCCGTTCATCTTTAGATCTGCGGTCGTGGTTCGTCGAGTGTCGCATCCTCGGTTGCATGCTTCCTCGTGGCCGTTGGATCTTGATCAACGGTGGGTTCTGTTATGAATGCGCGCGTCTTTATTTGTTTCGTCGCGTGCGGCTCGTTGGATTCGCATCGACGGCCCGCAGCGTCCACGTCGTTTATTTTCGGTTGGGTTGGTTTTATTTACGTAATTATTTATTTATCATTGAAAATTGTATCAAAACTTTAGAAATTCATAACTAATTCAAGATAAATCCTTTTACATGAAACCAATGCAATGAATCGTATTTCACTAAAGTTTAATATAAAAATGCTTTTAGCTTTGTTTTGTAGTAGAAAATTCTGTAATCTTTAATAGCTTGTTTTAGCTATTTTTATATATTCGAATTATATTAAAACTTGGAAAATGCATATCTTTTCTGTATATCGGATAATTGAATGGTTTTAACTTTGATAAATTTGTTATTAACTAAACTTTGATCTAAAAATGGTGATAGGGCTAAATCGGCTTTGAGAAAAATATGTTAGTAGATTTAACCTTATTAGTAGCACTTAAAGATTCATTTAATGATGTAATAGACACCCAGTAATTCCTGTAAATCCTAAAAATAGAAATTTGATGTTAGAAATCCCTCTGTTATCATACTATAATGTGAAATAGGTTTTGTACGGAGAGTGCATTATGCTAGTTTTGCATCTTAGAAAAATCATAACTAAATCATTTCAACTCCAAATGACACAGAAATTTATATGGGTTACCACTATCCCGATTGGTAGCTACCATAAAAATTTGACTTCAAAATCTTTCTAGAAAATATTTTTGCTCTGATTGCTAATTATGGCTAGAAAATGAGTTCTTAGGTAATATCTTTGCACCACAAATCCAAATTAGGTTTTCCAGTTTCTATGTCTAGGTATATTCGTATCCTACCTTGTGTATAAGTTTAATCGCATTTGGATAAATTTTGCTTGCTCTTTTGTTTAAGTGTTGCTCGTCTTATTGGTTATTCTTGGTTCTTTTTGCCTTTTAGCGTAGGATTAGACATTTGCGGTAATCGAAACGAGCGGTTTGATCATGTTAATCGATATTTTAAGTATTTATGTTGATTACAAATTCTATGTATGCATTGCTACTTTGTTTTAATAGTTGGCCTAGTAGATGCATTTCCTTAGCAAATGATTATCCTCTTTCTATCCATGGACTTAGTAGTTGCGAATTAATTGCTTAGCCATGCTTAACCGGTAGAAATGGCGGTTATCGACTTGTCGATAACCTTGATCTATCAAACTTATTATGATTATGATTTCCACCTTGTGCTATGTCTACTTATGAAAACTAAAGCTGAAAACAAAATGATTTAGACTTGGGCACAATGGTATGATGGTGTGATTTTTGGGTGTGGATGGAATGGTGCCGGGTCAACAAGGACCGAACATCTTGTTACACTAAACCAAGCATTTTAGCGTGCTAACCACATTAGAGGGTATGGGACCTCTCTTGACTTAGTACTTTGGCGTGTATTGGCTCAGTCGCGAGAGTCGCGGGAGGGATGGTGTTGGGAGCATTGTAGTGTCAGAAAGACTTCACAGTGATGGGATTTGTTGTCTTCGACTTGCAGTATAGCGTATGGTGTTTCTACCCATCTGGCGGCTCGTAGTTAATACACAAGATTGGAAATGTCTCGTAGGACTTAGCCGGGCGGCATACCTTGATGAGTGTGCTTGTGGCTTGAAGGCGGTGCGAAGTGTGGGTACATTGGTACACTGCGAGGTTAAAACTATTCGAATAGCCTCGTCTAGGTTATGGACACGCTTGGCAAGGTCTTTCAAGAGTTAGACTACAACCTTTTAAATTAAAACTTGATGGGTGGTGCGAATCGAGGATTAGTGCTATGTTGTGGTGACTATTGGGATAGTCACTTCGGTGGTTACTTGTATGTACCTTTACTTACTCGCTACTTTGATAACAAAGCAGTTTGCAAACTTGCTTTTAAAAGTATTACATTATTGCAAATAAAGTTGGCTTTATGCAAAATGAGACATACAACCTCCACCTAAATAAGCTTGCATGTAGTTTATGAATAGATGCGCTATTCCACACGTCGGTCTTGCGGGTACAAAGACAATCTTTGTACTCGGATGCTATGTTAATTGTTACATTGCGAGAGGAAGAAGGTGAGCTGTGGGCCTCACTTTTGTGGTGTGTTGTGGTAGCTTAGGCGACTAGCTTGGCGGCCGGTCGGTTGCTGCTTGTGGGTGTGTGGCTAAGCTGAGTGACTTTTGTTCTAGCCATCTTATGGCGCTTTGCTTCATTGTCATTCTTGTATATTGTTCTATTTTGGCGGTCGGCTCTCTTTTGTAATAACTTTACTTTATGTATGTCGTTGTTAAACTTAGTCTTGTATGTTGTATGGAAATGATGTGTAATTTTGTGATGATGTACATATCTGCATTGCAGGAAGCATATGTCCATCGAGGCTTAGAATGTTTAATTAGTAACGCTAGAACCAATTGGAGGTTAAGTGTTACTAGTTAAATATTCAGTCCTCATGTCGAGTTACTTGCGGTTCGCATTTTGCGTGCTAACCACACTAGAGGTATGGGACCTCTCTTGTGTTGGCGGAGCAGTGGTAGTTGTTGGGAGCATGGTAGTTGTCAGAAAAGCTTTACCCTTTGTGGGTAGTTGTCTTTTCGGCTTTACCATATAGCGTATGGATTTCTATCCATACGAGCGGCTCATAGTTAATACACAATATTGGAAATGTCTCGTAGGACTTAGTGTGTAAGCATACCTTGGCGGTGTGCTTTTGTGGCAAAAAGGCGGTCTGAAGTGTGGGTACATTGGTACACCCCTGCAGGGTTAAAACTATTCGAATAGCCTCGTCCTAGGTTATGGACACGCTCGGATACGCCCCTCAAGAACTAGACTACAACCTTTTAATTGATTAAAACTTGACATGGGTGGCATGAATGGGTAATTCATGCTATGGTCGTGGTGACTAATGGGTTAGTCACTTCCAGGATGTTGTCATCTACTTACTGTTATTCTGTCACTATTATTTCAACAATAAAAATGAACTGCCAACTTGCTTTCAAATGTATTACATTATTGCAAATAAAGATTGCTTTGTGCTAAAATGAGCCATACAACCTCCACTCAAATAAGCCTCCATGTAGTTATGCATAGGTCTGCTAGTCCACACGTCAGTCTTGCGAGTACATTTTTGTACTCATTTGCTTTGCTTCATGTTTTTGTTGCAGAGGAGGCAGGTGAGCCCCAAGGGCCTTACTTCTGTGAGATGTGCGGGTTTTGGGACGACTAGCTTGGCGGTCCGGTTGGTTGCCTTGTGGGCTAAGGCACACTGATTGGCTTTTGTTTACAACCATCTTATGGCACTTTTGCTTCCGCTGTTTACTTTGTTATCTGCTTATCATTTGGCCGGTCGGCCCTCTGTTGTAATAACTCTACTTTGTTGTCTACTGTTTAATATCGTAATGTTTGGATTCTATGTCTAGAATGGAGTTGATGCATAATTTTGTGAAGAGGTGTGTATACTGCAGTTCTGGGAAGTATACATATCTCGAGGCTTGGTTTATTTGATTTGTGATGCTAGGACCAGGTGGTTGGTTAAGCATTACAAGCCAAATAAACTGGGGTCCTCACATATCGGTATTACACGAACATAGACCATGATTGTACACACTTATAGTGTCTAGCATCACATGAGTTAGGCATCGAGGGAGTTGAGGTTGAAGAGTAAGAACAAGTTATCGAAGATCACCATGAAGACACAGTCTTGAAACTCGTGGTTAAAATAAATTTTCTTGAACTTGATAGTGACACCTGAGCACTGTTGTCCATCCGTCTTTTTGGTCTGTTCCATGTACCATTCATGCAATCTCTGGGAAGCCAATCCTAGGGTTTTGAGGTGCTCTACCAGGACAACCAACGGCTCGCCATGTACAAATTTCTGAGCCAATGGCAAGAAGGACATATCATCGGGCTTCTTCGATATGCCCTTGCCACCTCGCTTTTTACAGGTTGACCGAGCACGAGGTGCAGATGCATCTGATGCTCTGGGTCCTTGCCACATCGGTACAGGTAACTCTGGTGCAGGTAGCTCCAATGTAGATACTTCCCGTGAAGTTGACATCGGTGCAGGTAGCTCCGGTGAAGTTGACACTGATGCAGGTAGCTCCAGGTAGATGTCTCTCTTGGGCCACTAGATGAATGCCTCAATGGCTTGCCCTAAAGTCATGACCTCGTTGTTTGGGGGCATCTCAAGCTGGACGACCTCGAAATTGGCATAAACACCGTCCACATTCACTTTTGAGAAACCCGGTGGTATATTTACACTATAGAGCAAGGCCCTGATACCGGATGGATACGTTTGGCCCTAAGCAGCATCCAGGGCAATGGAGGCACATCTCACTTGAAGCTTGCACTTCGTAGCCATCTACATAACAATACAAAATTAGCTACTCCAATAGGCCTATCAATGGATTGAGCATTCCAGGGATAATAATTATTACCAGGATGTCATCAACAGGAAATCTGTCATTGATTTCTAAGTTATGGTTGGATGCGTAGCTACTCGAAGTTTTTTTTTGGGGGGGGGGCTAGCTAGCACAGTAGCAACGCGGGCTTCCAACTAATTTCCCCTAAGCCTTTCTTCTGTGAGGGATGCATGAATCTCCTCTCGTGCGACATCTCGCATATCTTCTCTGAGGGATGCATGAATCTCCTCTCATAGCAGTACTTTGCGTTTACCTTTGGCTCTCTTCCTACTCCGATACGCCTCGAATTCCTCTAAGAATCCATCTTTCCATGGAACATAAAGACCAATGCCTCTCATACGACCCGGATGGTCCTTGTTTCCCAGGGTCGCGGAGAGTATATCTCTCTTCCTGACTGACTAGATTGAGCCTTGAGAAGATTGTGTAATACTCGATGCTTCCTACAAGAACCCGACATGTTATTTTACTTCCTATGAAATTATCGAGTAATTGCAAACTAGGTAGTTCAATATCTTACCAAGTGCTGGGACACTTCCTTGTCTACAGGGTTTGGAAAGGAGATGGCCCCCGATGACACGGTAGATGACCTTGCTCTTAGCTAGTTTCAGATGCGCTCATCAGGGATCCCGACAAATGGCGAGGAGGTGTCCAATCGGCTTGCATGCTCATCCTGATCCCTCCATTGCTGCATTTTACACACATACCTAATGGTGCCGAGTCTGTGGGGGTGCATGTTTTTGCTTGGAGGGCCCTGTGAGCCGCACTTTCACTCCTAAAATCATCTGTCGTCTTCTTCGCCATAAAGTCTTCCTAGTACTCCTCCACGAACGGATACTTCTCCATATAATTCTTGATAAGTGTGCTCTTGAAGTTCTTCCACACTTTGCATGTCGCTAGCAATGTGTATCGTTGCACGGAGGCCTGGTGTTGTTCTGAGATCTGGAACGATCGTAAAATTTCTTCTACTAGCCTAGTTTTCTCAACATTGGTCAACTCCTTCCACGAATCATAGGTGATCCTGATTCATTTGCATGCAAATATTCCGACCATTGTTCGGAATGTGAACGCTGCTCGGCGAGGACTTAGAGGGGTCCCAGATGTATCAACAAGCGTGATGGTGAATCGACCCTTGGGTCTTTTTGATATTCCTCTTTCCTTACGCTGGGATTTTCTAGAGGATGGCACATCAGATGCATGAGGCGACAATGATGAAGAATGAGCATACGACATCTTTACAAGAAATAGAAGTTATAACACGTATGAACATATTATCATAAGATTCTCTATGTGTACGAGTATACACACCAATTAAATTATATAATTAACATATAAACATCTAAATCCTCCAAGTCAGCCAACAACACTTGATATACTGACAGAATAGCATGTATTATGAATTGGATCATAGAACCTAGAGGTTCAACCAATTGACCAATCGAAAGTAACTCACAAAATGCTAAAGATCAATCAATAGTAGTAAGCATTCTATTCCAATTAGAGCTCAAGTTCAAACTCGATTATCAAAATAATTTCAGTACAAAACTATTATCATCACAGAGCATTCATCTCAAGCCCACTACACCACATTGCAATATGAACATATCAAATGCAAAGGGGTAATTAAATTGAAATGTTGTGATACTCACGAAGCAGATGGCAATCAAAGCCACTAAGCAATCTGAGTAATGTGTGAGGAGAAGGGGCGTCGAGGAGAAGGATGAGCAGGGAGCACCGGAGCAGCAGGGTGGCATCGAAGGGGAGGCACGCTAGGCTCGGGGGAGGAGGAGGCGATGCATGCTAGGGGAGGAGGAGGCAGGCTGGGGGATGAGGGGCGCTGGGTTCAGGGAGGCGGTGGCTCGTGCTCGGGGAGGAGGTAGCGGGCTTGGGGGTGGAGGCGCACCAGGCTCGAGGAGGATGCGACGTCGAGGACGGCGGTGATGGGCTTAGGGAGGAGGGGCACCGGGTTCGGGGAGGCGGCAGCTCAGGTTCGGGGAAGAGGCGACGGCTCGTGCTCGGGGAGGAGGCGGCATCGAGGACAGCGACGACGGGCTTAGGGGAGGAGGGATGTTAGAGAAACTTAATCGTTTGAGTAGGGGGCATGGGCAAACCCTAGAGTCCGAATATAAATAGGGTTGGACATCACAGACGGTTCTAAATTAGAATCATCTGTGAAAATACACAACACAAACGGTTTCAATAAATAACTGTATGTGATATCTAATGTATCATAGACGGTTTGTAGATGAAACTGTCTATGATATCTGATGTATCATAGACAGTTCTTTAGATGAAACTGTCTGTGATATCTGATATATCACAGATGGTTCTTTAGATGAAACCATGTGTGATAGATAATCATAGATAGTTTGTCCTAAGGAACCATCTGTGATATTCTTCTGTATTGCTAAATCTATTTCTATTTATTGGCTAGCCTTAGAAAATACTAGCCATGCCTTCTGAAACAAGGAGAAACACAACAAGTACATGCATACATCCAATTCACATCCATTTCAGAAACAAGCATATCCATTTTACAAATTCAGAATTGACACATTCTGATATACATAAATGCAAATTCACATCTTCCTCCACTAGGTCGGCAGTGGGGGAGCGACGTCCTTGGTTGGCAGCAGGGAAGAGCACTAGGGGAGGTGGCGCAGGGAGCAGGGGGAGGAGACCAAGGGGGAGAGGGGACTAGGGGGTAGCGGCCACAAGTGGGAAGGAGGGGAAAGGGGGTGGCTAGGGTTTTTGGGGAGGGTGGCGCCTCCCCCCTCATGGGCGGCCACCACATGGCCTATTGGGCAAAGCCCAATCCTAGGTTGCCCAGTTTTTGTAGAAACCCCCTTCTAATTCTGCTGCTTGATCGCTTTGTTAATTGGTCCTTCTTCCTAGTTTAATTATTCTCTCCTAATTAAATTAGAGTATTACATTCTACCCCCCTTAAACAGAATTCGACCCCGAATTCTATTCTTGCTTAACGCCAAAGAATAATCTCAATTAAAGACTTACTAACATTACCACGTACCTGTTGTGAACAATTCCGGATACTGCTCACGCATGCGAGACTCCAATTCCCAGGTGGCCTCTTTCTCAGTCTGATGCGACCATAGCACCTTGACATTCTTTAATGTCTTATTCCTCAAGACTCTTTCTGACTTCTCCAGGATTTGTACCGGCTTGGATTAAAAGGATAAATCTTGCTCAACAGTTAAAGGTTCTAGTAAAATCACATGCTCTGGATCCCTCAAATACTTCCTCAACATGGAAACATGAAACACATTGTGCACACCGCACATGGACTCTAGAAGGTCCAAACAGTAGGCCAACTTTCCAATCCGTGCCAAGATCGAGAAGGGCCCAATATACCTCAGGCTAAGCTTCCCTTTGGTACCGAATCGGACAACACCCTTTGTGGGAGACACTTTTAAGAGCACCTGATCCCCCACTTCAAATTCCAACTCTCGTCTCCTCACATCAGCATAGCTTTTCTGTCTACTCTGTGCTGCCAACAGATTCTGCCTCACCAAGGCCACATGCTCCACGGTCTTCTGTACCCAATTCGGGCCCAGAACTACCTTCTCACCCACTACCTCCCAGCACAGTGGTGACTTGAACTTACGCCCATACAGAACCTCGAATGGCGCAGCTTTAATAATAGAATGGTAGCTACTATTATAAGCAAACTCTGCTAGTGGGAACGGATCCTCCCAACTACCCTTCCAAGACAAAACGTAGGACCGCAACATGTCCTCCAAAGTTTGAATGGTACGCTCTGACTGTCCATCTGTCTGTGGGTGAAATGCCGTACTAAGATAGAGTTGAGTGCCTAGTGCATTCTGTAGGCTCTCCCAAAACTTGGATGCAAACTTGGCGTCCCTATCAGAAATAATAGTCTTTGCTACACCATGCAACCTCATGATCTCTCGCATGTAAATAGGAGCCAAATCGCTTGTTGAATTTGTCGTGTGGATAGTAATAAAATGTACAGATTTACTAAAACGATCCACTATTACCCACACTGCATTCTTCCCTCGCGGCGAACAAGGTAACGCAACAAAAAAAGTCCATGGAAATATTATCCCAAGGCCACTAAGCTACCCCCAGAAGCTGCAACAATCCTGTGGGATGCTTATGCTCAGCTTTCACTTATTGACAGACACCACAAGAAGCCACATAATTAGCGATATCCACCTTCATTCTTTTCCACCAAAAATTCTATTTCAAATACATTTTTTTCTCACCCAGATGAACAGTGTACGGGGTGCGATGTTCCTCTCTCAAGATATCATCTTTGTCCTTTGCCTTTTGTAGTACACAAAGGCGAACCTTAAACCGCAAAGCACCAAAATCATCCAAACTGAAATCTCCTTCTTTCCCCATATCTAGACGTTTCCTGACACTCTACAATAGCTGGTCATTCTGTTGTGCCTCCCACACACGGTCTGGAATGGCTGACTCAAGGATCAATTGTGTCTCCACCTGTGCCATGCCTGCATAGCAATACAATATCCCCATGCTGTCAAAGTCAGCCACAAGGCATTTACGGGTAGCGGGAGTCGCCTTGCGACTAAGACAATCTGCAACAACGTTTGCCTTGCTGGGATGGTACTGAATTGAGAGATCATAATCCTTAATCAGCTCCAGCCACCTGTACTGCCTTAAATTCAAATCCTTTTGCGTGAAAATGTACTTAAGACTTTTGTTATCTATGAATACATCACATGTCTCACCATACAGATAATACTTAAGACTTTTGTGATCTATGAATACATCACATGTCTCACCATACAAATAATGCCTCCATAGTTTCAAGGCAAACACCACCACGACTAGCTCCAAATCATGGGTTGGGTAATTTTTCTCATGCTTGTAACATCCCAAAGTGCTGTTACCAAAATAAAATAAATACAAGTTATTGTTTTATTGGAATTTCTGAAAATTGAAAGAGTTTGATTGCCCTATTGGAATTTCTGAAGTTTTAAAAGTCAAAATTTAAAATTTATTTGAGGTTCTTGAAGTTTATCTGACTTGATTTCAAAAAATAAAGATGTAATTAATTTATGGCCCATCTCCGTTTTCCCTAGGCTTCGGCCCAGTCTCAACCACACCGGCCCATCTCCGCCGCCCGCACCTCCCTCTTTCCTCTCTCTCGCCCCCACCGCCCGATCCCCATCGGACGGCATCCAAATCCCCCACGCCACCTCACTCCTCCCCATCGTCGGGTCCCCATCCGAAGGCCACGCACCCATCTTCTTCCCCACGCCCTCCTTCCTCGCAGCCGTGTCGCACCCGCCGCCATTAGCACGCACGGAGCTCTGTCAGCGCCTCCATCTCCTCCCCTTTCTCCGCATCCGTGCACGCAATGACTACCGCTCATCACGTCGCCTTCATTTCCGGCTGTTGCCCCTCCGTCACGCGCGAGATCACCGGGATTTCGCCAACGGTCGCCGCCGACACCACCCCTGATCTCCCTCTCTCGTGCCCCTCCGCCTCTATAAAATGGCGCACGGGGTAGCCCTCATCTTACTCAAGCCTCCGCTACCACCCACTCATCCTCCCTCACCCTCACGCGACCGCAATTGGATTTTTCCGCCGCTGGCCACCGTGTACTTACGCCGCCTCTAGCGCCGCCTCCCTCGCCGCCGCGTCCTCGCCGACCACACCAACAGCATCGCCGCCACCTCACCGTCCCCGTGCGCGCAACCGCTCGCCCCGGGAGCCACCGGAACGCCGTGCCACCGCGAGCCCGACTCCGCCGCCGCTAAAACTTTCGCCGCCGGCCAACCAACCTCGCCGCTGGGTATCTAAGTTGAGCACCAGGTTCAGTGGAGTCCCCTTGTCATTTTGGTGTCCTCACCAGCCGTCACCGTGGCGCCCAGCGCCGGCGACCCTAGGGCCGAGAGCTCGCCGGCCTTGTGCCAACGTGGTAGTGCCACCTCGGCACCACATAAGCGCCACGTCGCCACTGTTTGCCCATGTAGCGTCCACGTCAATGCCACATGGCACGGTCCACCCCCCCTCAGACCCATTCACCCGTAAAACTAGTCCATGTGAGCCACGTCTATGGCATGTGGGGTCCACATGTCAGGAATTCATTTTAATTCTTTTAATTCCGAAAATCTATGCGCTGACATCACCCTTACGCAATAATTAGGATTTCTTTTAGAAAAATAATTCATGAAATTCATAAAATCTGATAAATTAGGGTTCTTATATTTAGATCTTCCCGGGGTTCGTTCTCCTTCATACGAACTCCGATTTCGTCGATTCAAATTCCTAAATTCTTATAAAATCAAGATCTAGCCATCTAAAACAAAATTATTTAATTTTGAGTTCATTTGACCAATAATCACTACTACAAAAAAAGGATATAGTAACACCAAATTGTGTTACTATAGGTTGGAAAAAGTGTTACTAGCGCTCTTAGTAACACATTTTTTTTGTGTTCCAATTGGCCATGTTACTATAGACTGGTTGATTGTAACACATTTTTTTGTCTCTGAGAACATTTGTCTAGTGCTCTGATGATTTTTTCTTTGTAACACGTTTTTGCTCTAGTAACACTTCACATTATGGTAGAATGCATAGTTTGTAACACATTAACTAATCTATCGGAACATTTGTCTAGTGTTACAGTGATTGTCTGCTGTAACATTGTTTTTATTTCTAGTAACACTTCTACATTGTGGTAGAGCACGGTATGGAACAAAAGAACACATGGTTTGTAACACTTGTTTATATCTATTGTAACATATTCATATTATGAAACAAATATTTATTTTGCTTACACATGTGGCACATAGATTATTATAGAATCACACAAACATGACACATTGCAAAATCACATAAACCACAAATTTCAATAATCATAGCAAGATCCACATATCGTAGCACGATTTCAAACATAGTGCTTGTTCATATCAAATCATAGTATATGTACATGAGGATATGGCTCTAGAGAGCAAACACACATTGTCCATACTAGAAAGAAAAATTCAAGAACTAGTATTCATAAATTCCATTGCTTCTTCTTCTTCCATTCTTTGTACACATCGATGTAGGACTTTAACCATTAATCATTTCAACCTGCAAAGAAAATGTAAGTTGTAACATTACAAATTAGGCCAAATATGTACATTGACGTAGAGTTAAGAAAGCTGCTAGTTTGAACATACAAACATCGAAGGCCAAGCAATTGGTACTCCTTTGGCTTGGGCATCACCAATATTGTTGCACCTGCATGGGCCTCACTAATGGCTCACTTTTGCTATAGGATGATTGATACGCACTTTGTAGAATTGACTTCCTGTCTTAACTCCACCAACAATGGCTTCTGGATCAGTGCTCAAGAGAGTTGCAAAGGCCACATTAGCCTTATTAGGATATTTTGAAGTCATTAGTAGCACCATGGACCCAACCTACATTAATTTGACATAATATCTTAGTGACCAACAACCCTTAGTTGTACATCAAGATCATGCAATTAGAACAAGTGATATTATGTTCGTCTACCTTCATTAGAGGATGTTGTTTATGTGTTTGGCGCTTGTGGCATGTAGCCTTGTCACGAGCCACCTCCTGGTGTGCAATGGTTGTAGTCTCTCCAAGCCCTCCGTGATGACCCTTACACATAAAATGAAGTATGAAATAATAAGACAAAATTTTACTATAATTACAGCAAAGTGTGGTTCATAGATACCTTTTGTTTCTTTGTTATTGTACTTGTGGTGGAACTCCTTTGAGAGGAATCAAGCTGAAAGCAAGAGAAAGATAATTGTATTTATACATTGTTACAATATTACACATCTTGAATAAGCGGCATTACAAGTCTAATATATTTTATTCAATGGTATATTGAAAAAGTGTACCTCTGTTCGTCTAGAATCATTATCGAGGCATCGTAGAATTATTGCATGTCCTTCTGCTTCTTGTATTTCCTTGTCATTATTGTCACTTTGGCACTGATTCCAATTCAAATTCATTCAAATGATAATTACTAGTTAAAAATATTAACATGTACTAAACTAAGAGTATACTATTATTCTTAAATACAACTATTATTCTTAAATACAAGAAACTAGTTGATAACCTTTTCCCTAGATAAAAGTAGATTGTCATCGTCACTAAATTCAGACTCACATGTCTCTTTATTCTAGTAAAGAGAAAAAGATAGTAGCATTAGTTATTATAAAAATCCTTTGTGGATAAATAAATATTAAATTCACAAGCAAGTGACTTTACCAATTCATCCTGTGTTTAAGTAATCCCTCATTACGGTTTGGTGCATCACATTGAACTCTCTAAAAATTTGAAACAATATTAAAACCACAAGACTAGATTAGGTGAAAACATGAAAAATAGAGCAAATACCTTTCTTTTAGAATGCACCGCTTGATTCTGAGAATTGTTATGATCACTCCTAGCACAATTTTCCTAGAAAAGATATAAAGTTTGAGTAACACATTTCAATACGGAGTTACAAATTAAAATGTACATTGTTACCATTGTTGCTTCTTGGTTGTCATGGTGTCTTTGATTGTTTTTTAGTTCTGCAATAACTTTGTCTTGCATTCTAGAATGCTCTTTGAGTTGCCTTATTTCCTCCAACATGTGAGTCTCTATATCAGATGATGAGCCATCTATTGAAACTATATTAATGTTCTTAAAATGGTGTGTTCTTCGACCATAAACTTGTTTAGGAGCTGAAGCAATCCCATGCCGTGCACTTGTCCAGCTTTCTCTTCTCCCAACACCTGATGTAATGCATCACCTTCCCATGCAACTCCTCCCTCACTATTTTGTGCTAACTCTGGTTTTGTGTCTAGGAGATTTTCCAATTGAACCTACAAGCAGGAAATCCACACATTAGAAAATAGAAATAATTTTAAATTGGCAAAAATTCTCATGTGCATGTCGCATACCAGCGCTCATTTTTCCCTTTTCCCCTTTTCCTGTGAGTTGCTAGGTAAACCTTTGCTCTATGTGGCTGTTTTTTTCAGGATCAGCTTGCCTCTGAAAAAATAGCAGTAAAGGAAAAGTAAGAGGAATCATATATAAATTTTTAAACAGAAGATGACTCACCATGTCCTCAGACCAACGAGCATAACTCTTTGTACCCGCTGTATGTGTTGTCTTCTTCATTTCACGACTTATTTTGTTCTTCTCACTAAGGATCTACAACAAAAGTAAACTAATAAATAATGAACCATTATACTTATAGAAATCAACAATAGTATAGATAGTGATAGTAAAAAAATGCCAAATAGCGTAAATAATGGTGCCTTACTTTTCCTTCATTGGACTTCCAATATTTTACTAGGGCCTTCGGTCATCTTCATCAATATCATCTGGACAACTTTGTTCAAAGCAGACCTTTTCTTCTTTGGATTAAATAGTGTCTTTTTAATGTTGCCTTATATTTTCTCCAATCTCTTCCAATTGATTTGAATATCCATTTCTCACATGAGCGAGGATACAAGAACTTTGTCTAAAATAAGAAAGTCACTAATGAATGAATTTGACTTCATGACATGATAACAAGCATATATATACTTAAATTGACAGCATTATGTCTTGTAAAATTGAGCTAACTGCACGAATTGAATTATGGTTTCTGCGTTGTTTTCTTAACTTCTCTCCAATCTTTGGCACCAATGGACTGTAACCACCATTTCTTGCTATGGTGCCCAAAAATTGGCCTAAAAGGCCACCTTCTTTTCAATGGGTTGTCCAAGCATATTACATTTTACTACTATCCGATCTCCTTCAAGTAGATCCCAAACATGTGTTAAAACAGTCCCCTTTAAGCTTATTCGTACTTCATCACCATCACCTATTAAAAACAGAATGATAGTGATAGTAACTAGTTAAGATGCAGTCCATATGAATGAGATTGATCTAACTACATTTGTACTGATGTGTTCGGTTCTCATCATCGTCTTTGCTCAACCTCGTTAGCATATAGTGCTTGATGCATTACATTTAATCCTTTCTTTTCTTTGTACCTCCTCTTCTGCTAAACAAATGTTGGGGACATGAACACGTGTTTATAGTAAATATAATAAAACACATATGTAATCTTTTATTAAACTAAATATTTGTATTAGACTATTAAGATTGTATTTATTAAGTCACATACTAGGTGGGAGCGAATAGGCTAATCTTGGATGAAAATAAATCATTGATGACTACCATGACTTGGAATAGTTAAGTTGTACTTGAATAATCAGATATACATATAGAAGAGTAAATTATATGTTCATTCTAATACCTTTAGTTTTATTTGGTTTAGATTTGGATGGTTCTTTGTTGGACTTGGTAGGCGCTAAAGTGGCCAGTGTCTGCTTCGTCACATACAAGCTAACCATCTTTTTGCTCTCACACTCGTTAAGCATTTCCATCACTTCAGGATCTTGTTCTATTACAACCAAGCTATCTTTTCTCCTGTAGTATAGATAGTCGACTGATGTGTACCCATAATCCTTGATCAAATCAATCAAGTTGAAGTAGCATATTTCATCTCTATCCATTTCCATTTGCACATGTTTCTGTCCTTCAGCTGCCCCATCGCATTCAAGATTTATAGTCCAAACATCCACCGCCATGGTAGCACAATCTAAATAAAATTTAGCACCAATAGAAAAATAAGAATAAAGCTGTAACACCCCAGCCCAACATAAGCCTGCGATGCTACTAATTAAACATGATAACACATTAAAACATAAGACATAATTCTAAATTTCGGCTGAACCTCCTTTGTATAGCTAACTATCTAGGAGGTTCCATGATTACATATATCATAGACCAAAATTCTAACATCCATAAATATCAAAGCATTCAAAATATGCTAATCAGCTAAAGCATAAACAAGGATAAGCAAGAGTGAGCCCAAAGACTCAGCAAGTACAATGAATGGCCTCAACAGCAGACATGACTGTAATTCATCAACCATTAACCACAAAACTATACACCAATTATATTTAGTTGATGAGCCTTTCTGAATCGATCATCTAATACCCCTACAAGCTAATTAAATAATCACAGAAATGCATGCATGCATCTCCGATTAAATATTCTCTATTAACTAATCAACTACTAACCAACACTATTAGTTAATCTCTCTCCTCTAATCCAATTAAAATGTGCATGCAGCCAACTACTAATGCCTATTAAAAAAATCATAGTCAACTAGTAATACCTATTAAATAATCATAGCCATGTACTAATGCCCATTAAAAAATTATAGCCAACTAGTAATGCTTAGTGCATGCAACGACAAGCTACCAACGCCAAACTCCAATTAGATAAACAAGCGGTGTAGCCTAACCAATCCAATCAACAAAGCGATGCGTACCAAGCATCTCTTAATAATCTAATCTTTGTAGTACTCATCAACTAGTCAAAATAGAGACTGGAAAACACAACCTCTGAGAACCAAGAAAAGAATACACGCGAGCACTCACTCGGGGCGTCTGCGCTTTGTGCGGCTGCTAAATCTCCACGTCTGACGAGAACAGCAATCAGAGGTTTTTTTCTCACACACGCTGCAGTGGCGAGGCACTCGCGGCGGATGGCTACGTGCCCGGCGGCGCAGCGTCGGATGTCTGCGTGGCGGCGGGCGGCGGGTGGCGTTGGCCTAAGCTCCAAGCGCCAGAAAAAACGATGATGAGTGTGGCGGCGCACGGGAGGAATAGAAACAACACGCGAGCAGGCGCAAACGGGCACAGGCGACGTTCGGCGGCGACGGCAAGGCAATGCAACGCCTCCACGCGCCGGTGAGCGAGAATGAGATAGAGGGCGCCACGGGAAAATATATCATGGGCTAGGGTCTCAAGAAACCACTCTTCCACGATCTTTTATTCCGGTAGAAACCAACTCCCCTAAAACTCCAAATTATCCCATTTTTGTGTATCCCCTTTTATCTAATTACGCATTGGCCCTCAAGGGTTATTTCGGGATATTACAAAAGCATAGGATAATCCACTGCTATTGTTTTGCTTGACTGAAAATTAACTTTATATACAGTAGTGTTCAGTTACCATGACACTAGTGAAACAATCAAGCATGTATCTAGCCCTATATGCCAACATGATGTATATGTATGAAACCTCAACAACAGATTAACTATACATACACCACTTTGTTGCATATGAATAAACTACTCATACTATAACATTCATATCTATAGATTTCATAACTTTCAAGCATCAATGCGTAGCATGAATAAAATAAGCGAGAAACATAGCGGATAATAAGTCTAAAATAACACCAAACCGATAAATCCAAAACGTATTTATGTAGCCTACAATTCTCTAGGAGATGGGCGGACTGATTTCGCCATTAAGATACCCGAATAAATCGTACAACAAAACAACAGACTAAACCTACTATTCAATTTTTCCCGACTAGAAATATGCTAATATTTTCCCTTCTATTCCAACAAAACATGCTAGCTCCTCTCTCCTTTATTAACTGAGAGAAAAACATATAAGCGAAGCATCTGACACTAACTAGCTCCTATCTCTATTTTGCTAATCCAATGAAACACATGCATACAAACACGTGCAGGCGTGGCGTAGCGGTAGGGATTGGCGAGCGACCTTTTGCGATGGGGCGTTGGCGAACAACCGACAACAATGGCTAGAAATAAAGCGGCGGCGATTACGTCCGATTTAATTAATTTCTAAATAACTAAAGAAACCAATTTAACACTTCTAATTAAGTTAATATAACCAATGACAATGATAAATAATATTGTATAACCAATGACAATGAAAAAGTTGTCAACTACAAAGTTGCATAACTTTTCGAGATATAGAACTTTTGATTTGGTTATGTCTCCATCCGAGATACTTAACTACCACTACACACTCACTCATGTCCTGCACTATATATCTCCGATACCTATGCGAGTTAGAACAAAGTGTTCAAGTATGATGTAGAGTTCGATCCCAAAATTCACGCGATTTTTTCTTAGATAGATGATTTCAAATGAAAAAGTTTTCAACTACAAAGTTGCATAACTTTTCGAGATCTACAACATTTGTTTTGGTCGTTTCTCCATCCGAGGTCGTCTGAAAAATTCGAATTTCAAATGTGAGGAAATTCACGCGATTTTTTCTTGGATAGATGATTTCAAATGAAAAAGTTGTCAACTACAAAGTTGCATAACTTTTCGAGATATAGAACTTTTGTTTTGGTTATGTCTGCATCTCGAGATACTTAACTACCACTACACACTCACTTATGACTATAGAGCATATGGATTATTAACTTCTATAAAATCTTGTGAATCAAATACTTCGGCATCAATATGACTTCAAATAAAAAAGTTGTAAACTATAAAGTTGTATAACTTTTTGAAATCTACAACTTTTATTTTGGTTGTTCGTTCATCCGAGATCCTTTCCTAGCACTACACACTCACTTGTGACTACAGAGCATATGGACTCATTTGGTATTAACTCTATAAAATCTTATGATGCATATTTGGACATCCAAAATATCTCAAATAAAAAAGGTATGAACTACAAAGTTGTAGATCTCGTCAAATACTGCAACTTTGGTATAAAAATAGTTATTATTTTTATATAACTAATGACATTAATTGAATATGAGTAATTATTTTAGTTTTAGTTAATATGATCAATGAAATCGAGTCTGGTCGGTATGGCGGATGGCGGGCGGCTTTGCACATTACCGATCAAATCCATTATTCCATCTGCAAAGCAACCGCTCCGTCAGAGCCCTTCGTCAAATCGCCAACGAAGCGGCCGGTGGCGGTGGCGATTCTTGGCACTACACCATGACATAGTATTAAGGGCAATTATCTGCCGGGGAAAAACTGGATTAGTGACAATCTATCTGCCGGCAATATCTAAGATTTTAGGGGTCCTATTATCTATCGGGAATAATTATTTTCTAAAACAATCTATCTGCCGGCAATGTTTTAAGGTTAGCAACAATACATCTGCTCTAAAAAAAGTAAACTAGGTCAACATAACTGTCGGAGAAAATATTAGGCGGGAGTTGAAAAACCATAGGGAATGTATTTTTCGTCTTTGCCTCTATTTTTTTAACACCCACCAGTTTTTTTGGCTCTGCGCCACATTTTTAGGCGCCGCGCCATTTTTGGCTGCGCTTACTAGCCTCGTTCACCGCCTGCGCCTACCCAAAACCCCAAACCAACGCTCGGTCCCTAGCCGTCG
Source organism: Ampelocalamus luodianensis (assembly GCA_036346255.1). Classification (NCBI taxonomy): domain Eukaryota; kingdom Viridiplantae; phylum Streptophyta; class Magnoliopsida; order Poales; family Poaceae; genus Ampelocalamus; species Ampelocalamus luodianensis. The sequence goes on from CM070639.1 coordinate 24,597,132, forward strand.
GGCGGCCACGCGCCGCCCTCCCAGCGGTGCCGCCTCCCTCCTCCTCCTCTTCGTCCTCCTTGAAGTCACCACCGCCCTGCTCCCCTTCTTCTCCTCCCCGAGCCGCGCCCGCATAACTTTCGAGATCTACAACCGGATCCATGTCGGGCGTCGGGTGCCGAGCGAGCGAGGGAGGCCCGGCGTCGAGGCAGAGGTAGTATCTCTCCACCTCCCGCCTCCGTCTCTCCACCTCCCACTTCTTCGACCGCCAACCGCGCCCTCCCTCCACGGCTGGTGGCCGCCGCTTCCTCCACGCCTGGCGCCGCGTCCTCGCCTCCACGCCTGGCGGCCGCCCCTCCCTCCGCGCCCTTCCTCCACGCCTAGCGGCCACCCCTCTCTCCCTGGCTCCGCAGCCCTCGCGAGTCGTGACCTCGCCCGCTGCCGCCACTCGTGCGCTCTCCGTCCGCGCCCTCCCGCGACGCCCGGCGGCGCCCTCCTCGTGGTAGGAGCGATTAGTTGATGATCGATGGCGATATCTGTCATTTTTTTGCGATGGCATGCAGTTTCAATTATTTTTGGTGATTTATTGGATAACTACATATATTTTCTGGCTTAAAAATTTTCTTGGCTGAATTTGCTTAGAATTGACATCAGTTGGAACTTGGAGGCCAGTATCAGAAAATGTGCTCCTTTTCCTTTTTGCGTAGAAGAATTTATCAACTTCATTGAACTTAGCCTTTCCTTTCTGTATTACTTGACGAAAAAGAATCCAAAAGTCGCTTCTTCTTGGACCACAGTGTGTGGTACAAGCACTATTTTTAAGCAAGTCGATTGATATCATTCACTAATGCCTTGAACTCTATCAACTTTTGGGATATAATTATACGTGATTGGCCTGTAATTATCATGCGATGTAGAAGCCCTTTGAATGTCGATAGTGATAACTTGGAGCCGATGACCCATGTCCATTTCTTGTCGAGCACTTCCACGGACCATAGATGAAATTTGTCATAAAAGATGGATTCGTTCATGGTGTTCTTGTGGGCAGTGCACTCTCCACCATGTTCAAGCAATAGATATGGATTTTTTAGTATGACTATGCCAGAGGGAACAAATCAACAGTTAGGGTTTGGAGTTGGTTTTGCGCTAGAGAGTAAAGAAAGTTCGTGTGTGTTTTAGTATTGTTTTTAGTCCAGTATGATTGTCTTACCATATTGTAATTGTATCCTTGGTCTTGGCGAGGAAGTTGAGTTATAGCTCGTAGTGCGGAAAACTTCTTGTTGTAGGTCTTTAATCACGGTACTTGTTGTCTTGTTCGCCAATTTAATTATTCGATTTGCTAATGGCTAAAATAATATATGCGAACTATCTATATTATAGTTTATGCCACTCTCGGATTTGGGGATGAAACAATTACGAAATGATAAATACCCTAGCTATTGTAACTATGACCATCGGGATGGGGATGTCTTTGTTCATATTAACCACATTTAGCATAGAGCAATATGCTTCAGTTAGCACTAGAGTTGAAATCACGATAATTAATTGAAAAAAATGTGATGATGCATCAAACATGCAGGTTTTCCATTCCGTTTTTGCTCTGATCATTCTATGGATTCTAAATGTTGGTCTATAGAAGTGCTTGTGTAACACCCCAACTCAGCACGAGCCTGGAATGCAACTACCTAATTTGAAATACTAAATTTGTGAGAACCTCCTTTGCATCTGAGGATCTTGGAGGTTCCACACAACAAAACACACAAGAAACATAAACTAGTCATGAAATCCAATTCTAAGATCTAAACATGAATCAACGATAATGAGCTAAGATAACAAATAACCATAAGACTTAAAGTTCTCATCTATGTTCTCATTGATCATAAAGGTACCATCCATGACTAAATTTATTTATTACAAACCAAAAGATGACAAAGAGAATCATTATTTCTTATAGTAATGAGTCTAATGTGAAGTGCATTATTCGAGTAGTGCTCATCTACTCCTCCCAAGTGAACTTCATCAACGATCACCTAGAAATAAACAAACAAAGCAAGAGTGAGTCCATGACTCAGCAAGTACAATGATTAAGAAAAACATTCATTCATTGAAGATCAAACATAACATCATTGGGTTCGATCATAACACATTGGATTACTTATGAATACATGTTATGAATGCTCAAATCAAGGAATGGACTGCACACAGCATATATCGGTATAGCGGTGATCACCGTCGGTGATCACTCAAGCCGCATCTTAACAAAAATGCGGGGATCCACTTCCGTATGAAGAGCGTTTCATACGGGTGTCCAACATTGCCCATATTGGAATTAATGGGTCTTATCCAACCATCTTGGAATTGATGGTGGTTCTCATCCACTCCCGTGGACGTCAAATGTCAATGAATGCATGCAACAATTAAATGAAATATACCATAACATCACTTCTTTTCATGAACTCAATGTATTGAACAAGGCATGAATAATTCATTTCACATGTTTCACAGTTACCAAAACAACTCATGCTAAAAACCACAATGCACAAACATCCAAATAAACATGGTACTTGCCTTCGCGTTGCGGCGTTATCGCAACGAAGGTGCTCTTATACCAGTTTAGCCGCCTAAACCAACGAAATAACTAAATAAGTATACATGATACCCAGCTCAACTAGTCGGTGTTCTATTTTATTTCTATTAGAGTCAATTAAATCCTATATCGCATAGACTGAAATACAGTGAGTCTGTCCAATAAGAAAATCCTGGACAGCAACACGGGACTAACATAACTCACAGCCTGGAAGTCGAAAAATAGCAAACCCAAATTCTGTAGATTCTTAACTGGTCTAACTACAAAACTCTAGTTGACGCGACAAACCAATTTGGTCAAATTAATAGGCTAATAATTGTTTGAACCTTCAGCACAGATTCAGCCTACCAAAATTCAGCAGAAATATTCAGTTGATCATAACTTCTGTGTTACAACTCCGAATTGAGCGTTCTTTACCAATCTGAAAAGGTTATCGAATTACCTACAATAACCTAGTTGGGTGAACTTTCAGATTCTTCCAACTTCTCTATCATAATATAGAAAATATACAGACAGATTAATCACGTCAGGTTTCTGGCAGCGACTGTTAAAACAGACATATCTTTTGACCCATAACTCGGAATCAAGTAAACTCAGTGGCCATCTAAACCTGACAGGGGATACTTCAATATTCTAGGAGACACCAAGTTCAAAATCTGTGATTAACAATTTCTTATACAATTTACAAATTGACTGCAGAATCTCGTCAGGATTCTGGACAGTCAAGACTAATTCTATCATAACTTTTGACTCGGACCTCGGATTTGAGTGAACTCGGCGGCCACTGAAACGTAAGAACAAGACCTAGATATCTCTAGGAGACCAAGCCTTCAGATTCTGCCTAAAAATAACCGAAACACCCTCTACAACGTACTGGACAGAAACAGCTTCTAATTTTCAGCAGGTTTGCCTAATCAAAAACGTAACCAAATCACTTCTAACAACAAACAAACCACGAGGATCGGCATCGTTACCCTTGCTGCAACCAGGGAGTAGGTGGAAGGATTCCTTGGCGATGAAGCTCTTCCTCCTTTTCCCCTCCTTTGGCCGAAACAACCAACAGCCCGCCTCGAAACTTTGCGAACACCAACCGCGGGGAAACTCCGGAGACCGGTTGGGGCAGCACCACAGCGGAGGAGCAGCCACAAGGGAGATGGGCGGCTCCAAGGCAGGGCGCAAGGGAGGAGAGGAGAGGAGGAGGGTGGCGGCCAAGGGGAAAGAAGGGAGGGTGGCGGCCAAAGAATAAAAGGGGGAGGGCTAGGGTTTGCACCAAGGGGAGGGAGAGGCGCATGGGCCTAGGCCATGGCGGCCAAGGCCTGGAAAGGCTACGGAGGCCCAAAACCCTCATCCTCTTGAAAAACGAAAATTTAACGCTAGCGAAGTTCCCGATTAAACCTTTCTTTCCGAACAAAAGCAGTATTACATTCTATCCCCTAACAGAATTCGACCCGAATTCTACTCACGCCACGGACACAAGAGCGAAGTCTAAGGAATTGAAAACAAAATTTAATACGTACAGCAACAAATAGTGCGGATAATGCTCGCGCATGCAGATTCCGATTCCCAAGTGGCTTCTTTCTCGATTGATGAGACCAAAGAATCTTGACATACTTGAGGTTTTATTCCTCAAAACCGCTCTGATTTGTCCAGATTTTTCTGGTCGGGACTCAAAAGTAAGGTCTGTTCAATGCTCAACGGCTCCATTGGAATTGCATGCTCGGGTCAAATAAGAACTTCCTCAACATGGACACATGAAACACATTATGAATCTCTCATAGACTCGGAAGATCCAAGCGGTAAGCCAAATTTCCAACTCTTGCCACAGCGGAAGCGGTCCGATGTACCTTGGGCTAAGCTTTCCTTTAGTGCCGAAGCGTACTCGCCTTTGGTAGGCGATACTCTCGAAGGACCTCGTCACCCACATTGAACTCCAATTCGCCTCGACATCTGCGTAGCTTTTACATCGACTCTGGCGACTAACAAGTTCCTTCTAACCCGGCCACTCTAGCCACGGTTTGCTGAACCCAATCTGGACCCAAAGCGCCCTCTCCCACCGCAACCCAACACAACGGAGATCGCATTTCCGCCCATAAAGGACTTCAAATGGTGCAGCTCGAATCTGGAGTGATAACTATTATTATAGGCGAACTCTGCCAAAGCCAAGTGATCTTCCCAACCACCCTTCGAGGATAAAACACAACACTGAGCATATCTTCTAAGGTTTGAATTATGCGCTCAGGTGACCATCATGCGAGGTGGAATCTGATACTAAGACGGAGTTGCGTGCCCAAAGCACTCTGCAAACTCTCCCAAAACTTGAAACAAATTTGGCATCTCGGTCGGAAACAATAGTCTTTGGCACCCGTGCAATCGTACTATCTCTCGCACATAAAGTGGAGCCAAATCGCTCATGAGGTGGTGGTTCGAATAGGAATGAAATGTGCGGACTTCTTGAACCGATCCACTATCACCCATATAGCATCCTTCCTCGTGAGTGCGAGTAAACCAACTCACAAAATCCATGGAGATGTCATCCCATGGCCACACGGAACCTCTAAAGGTTGCAACAATCCTGCCGGTCGCTTATGTTCAGCCTTAACCATTGGCGGATCCCACACGAGGCCACATCTGCATAATATCGACTTTCATTCTCCTCCACCAGAAATTCTTCTTCAAATCTTTGTACATTTGGTCTCACTGGATGTACAGATACTGAGAATGCAGTGGGCTTCCTTTAGAATCTCATCTTTGTCTGTGCCTCTGTGGCACACAAAGCGACCTTTAAATCGCAAAGTACCGAATCATCTATACCAAAATGGCCTTGCTTGCCTTCATCTAGGCGCTTCCTCACCGCTGGAGCATTTGATCATCTTTGTTGTGCTTCCGTACTCGTTCGGAATGGTGACTCAAGAAGCAAGCGGGTCTCGGTCTCGGCGGTACCATAAAGCAAAAGATATATCCATACGCTCAAAATCAGCGATGAGACAAGCGAGGTAGGAGGTGTCGCCTTGCGACTCGGGGCATCGGCTACAACATTTGCCTTGCCGGATGATCTTGAATGGTGAGATCATAGTCCTTTATCAACTCCAACCATCTCCTCTGCCTCGGGTTTAAATCTTTACGAGTAAAGATGTATTTGGACTCTTGTGATCGGTGAAAATGTCACAAGATTCGCCATACAAATAATGGCGCGGATCTTTAAAGCGATTACTCTGCTGCAAGCTCTAGGTCATGAGTAGGATAGTTACTGTTCATGTTTCTTGATTCTTAGAGGCGCATAGGCAATCACCTTACCATCTGCATAAGAACACAACCAAGCCCAACTCTAGGCGCATCGAATAAATAGTGAACCGCTTCCACAGTTACGGAAGGGTGAGAATTGGGCGGTCACCAATCTATCCTTCAAAATCTGAAACTTCGTTCACACGCATCCGTCCACTGAAACTTGACACCTTTCGTGTCAAGCGAGACATGGTCTAGCAATGGTAGAGAAACCCTCCACGAAGCGCGGTAGTAACTACCAAACCAGAAAACTCCTCACTTCTTTTACATTAGTTGGTCTCTTCCATTCCACTTTGTTGAAATCTTACTTGGATCGGCAAATGCCCTCTTGATTGATTACATGGCCCGAAACCCAACAATCCGAATTCACATTTCTTCAATTTGGCATAGAATTGGTTCCTCTCAAGGTCTCGAGTACCAACCTCAAATGTTGAGCATGGTCCTCTTCCGTTTTGGAATAAATCAAGATGTCGTCAATAAATACTACGCGAAATCATCAAGATAAGGGTGCAACATACTATTCATGGCTTCCATGAAAGCTGCGAGGAGCATTAGTTAGTCCAAATGACATAACCTTATACTCATAATGACCATACCTTGTAGAAAATTTGTCTTCTCAATATCTTGCTCATGAACTCGAATCGATTATAACTTTGTGAAGGTCAATCTTGGAAAATATTTTAGCTCCTTCAAGCGATCAAAGAGATCTTTAATACGGGCAACGGATATTTATTCTTCTGATTGCTTGATTAAGAGCCCAGTAGTCCACACACATCGCCAACTACCGTCCTTCTTCTTAGTGAGCGAGCAGGCTCCCCACGGCGATACACTCGCGAATCATACCTTTGGATAGCAAATCATCCGATTGCTTTTTCAACTCCTCTGGAATGGTCGTGCCAAGCGATGCGGAGACATCGAAATAGGTCGGGTTCGAACAAGATCTATCAGAATTCCACTTCACGTTAGGCATTCGAGAAGCTCCACGAAACACGTCGGAAATTCATTCACCACGAATATCTTCAATACAAGTGGAGATTCAGACTTCTCGCTAAGAGACCAAAGCAACCCAATGTTCGAGGCTCGACGACTAGGAAGCAGACTAGCCAACACACACGAGAATCAAGCGGCGCGCGCTGAAACACTAGTTCCTCTCCGACAGACTGCAAAGTCACCGTCTTCCAAAACAACAAATCTTGCACGGTAAAAGAATAGCCAATCCATACCCAAGATAACATCAAAGGTGATAAGCTGAATCACCATGAGATTGGCAATGAAATTTTCATCTTCTATAGTGATAGTACGGCCGGGACAAAGCTGTAGAGCTAGAAATAAGACCTCCAGAGGGCCGACCACCACAGTTTGAAATAGATTGCACACTCAAACCCGCCTTTTAACAAAATCTAAGGACACAAAAGAATAAGTAGCCCTGAATCAAGCGAGCAGAAAGCCTCATGTGAATCAACTAATAAAGTACTGTCACCACATCGGGCGGCCCACGGTGTCGAGGGTGGGCATGGCGTAGACTCCCAAAGGTGCCGGGCGGAGGGCGCACCAACACTCGAGAGGAGGCGGGAAGCTGCAGCGAGTGAGAGCAGGCGGGCGGATGGAGCGAGGTTCGGAAGAACCCGGTCGGGCGCGAGAGCTGAACTGCCGGTGGAACCCATCTGGTGAGCCGAGGCACAAAGGTGCAACAGTGCGGGCGAGCTCAGGAGTACTAGAGGGCGGCAGCTGCTGGGCGCTTCCCACTTGATGATACTTGCGGATTACGCACAAGCAGAAAGCTTGTGGCCCTCTCGACCACCGGCGACAAGTCCCTCTGAAAGAACATTCGGCGCCACGATGCCCCTCTCCACACTTAAAACATTTCATACCTTGACACAGGCCGGGCGCATCGAGGTGTGGAAGAAGAAAAACGTGGCGCCAGAAGAAAAAGCGCCTCTTGGCCGGACGAGATGGGCGGCTCCTGAAACCTCTTGGAAGTAGGCGGCGAGAGGACCCACCTCCACCACCAAAACTCCTCTTCGGCCTCCACGGAACCACCAGCAGTAGTGCCACCAGTGCTTATGCTGCGAAGGAGAATTCCTCTCTGCTCTATCCTCTAGCACTGCTCAACCACGGTCTTTGAAATCACGCAAAAGCGAGGCCCCAAGATCGCGATACTCACGAAGGAGACCCGTGAAACCTCTTGGCCTTCTCCAAGTCATCAGCCCACAATTTGGTACAAGCGTGCAGTTGTTGAACTCCATCTCGTACTCGAATCTTGACCTATTGCCTTGAGTCAACACTAGCAATGGCGCTCCATCTTCTCAATAAAAGAATCGGATAGTACTTGGCTCTGAGCGTGCCACAAAAACTTCCCAAATGCTGGTCCACACTGCTGGGGTCCTAGCAAGCGAACCCCTTCCCACGGATATCGGCGGACCCTTGGTTGAAAGGCCACAAAGCGAACCCTTTGCGCGAGTTCATCTCAATGCCTCGGCGGCGCTCCATGTGCGGAGCCAATCTGCTGCACAGGCGGGGTACCGCGCCCATCAAGCGTGTCGGTAGGCGTCATCCACTCACGAAGACTCATCCTAGCTCGGTGGGCTGCGGCAACAACCGGACTGCCATGGCGGCAGCGGCGACATCGCGGCGATCGCGAGAGCAACGAGGAGCAGGAGGATAAGGCACTGCACTGCCGCGGGCTGCTCGTTCTCCCTTTGAAGATTCGAATAATCGCCGACACCGCTTTGAGCATCGGCGGCGGCGCGGCAAGCTTCCACGGTGGTTGGGCGGTGAGGCAACCTCCTCATTAACCCCACGCGGCCTCTTACTGCGGGCGTTGCGGCTCAACCGGACCACGTCCACGGCCGCGACCACGCGGTGGCGGGCGCCACGGCCTCTACCTCTCGCCATCTAAGGACAACACAGCGAACAGCACAAAATGAACAACGGTTGCACAACAAATAAATCATAACAACAAGAAAATTTGCGGAAACAACGAATTGCCCAACCCAACCTCACATGCACGGTGTGTCAATTTAATAATTTTATTTTAACAGCGGACCTAAAGCCGCTCGATACCATGTAACACCCCAACTCGGTACGAGCACAGAATGCAACTACCTAAGTGAAATACTAAATTTAGAGAACCTCCTTGCATCGAGGATCTGGAGGTTCCACACAACAAAACACACAAGAAACATAAACTAGTCATGAAATCCAATTCTAAGATCTAAACATGAATCAACGATAATGAGCTAAGATAACAAATAACCATAAGACTTAAAGTTCTCATCTATGTTCTCATTGATCATAAAGGTACCATCCATGACTAAATTTATTTATTACAAACCAAAGATGACAAAGAGAATCATTATTTCTTATAGTAATGAGTCTAATGTGAAGTGCATTATTCGAGTAGTGCTCATCTACTCCCTCCCAAGTGAACTTCATCAACGATCACCTAGAAATAAACAAACAAAGCAAGAGTGAGTCCATGACTCAGCAAGTACAATGATTAAGAAAAACATTCATTCATTGAAGATCAAACATAACATCATTGGGTTCGATCGTAACACATTGGATTACTTATGAATACATGTTATGAATGCTCAAATCAAGGAATGGACTGCACTGCAGCGATATGCGGTATAGCGGTGATCACCGTCGGTGATCACTCAAGCCCGCATCTTAACAAAAATGCGGGGATCCACTTCCGTATGAAGAACGTTTCATACGGTGTCCAACATTGCCCATATTGGAATTAATGGGTCTTATCCAACCATCTTGGAATTGATGGTGGTTCTCATCCACTCCGTGGGCGTCAAATGTCAATGAATGCATGCAACAATTAAATGAAATATACCATAACATCACTTCTTTTCATGAACTCAATGTATTGAACAAGGCATGAATAATTCATTTCACATGTTTCACAGGTTACCAAAACAACTCATGCTAAAAACCACAATGCACAAACATCCAAATAAACATGGTACTTGCCTTCCGCGTTGCGAAGCGTTATCTCGCAACGAAGGCGCTCTTATACCCGAAGTTTCGCCGCCTAAACCAACGAAATAACTAAATAAGTATACATGATACCCAGCTCAACTAGTCGGTGTTCTATTTTATTTCTATTAGAGTCAATTAAATCCTATATCGCATAGAGTGAAATACTGTGAGTCTGTCCAATAAGAAAATCCTGGACAGCAACACGGGGACTAACATAACTCACAGCCTGGAAGTCGAAAAATAGCAAACCCAAATTCTGTAGATTCTTAACTGGTCTAACTACAAAACTCTAGTTGTGCGACAAACCAATTTGGTCAAATTAATAGGCTAATAATTGTTTGAACCTTCAGCACAGATTCAGCCTACCAAAATTCAGCAGAAATATTCAGTTGATCATAACTTCTGTGTTACAACTCCGAATTGAGCGTTCTTTACCAATATGAAAAGGTTATCGAATTACCTACAATAACCTAGTTGGGTGAACTTTCAGATTCTTCCAACTTCTCTATCATAAAAATATACAGACAGATTAATCACGTCAGGTTTCTGGCAGCGACTGTTAAAACAGACATATCTTTTGACCCATAACTCGGAATCAAGTAAACTCAGTGGCCATCTAAACCTGACAGGGGATACTTCAATTTTCTAGGAGACACCAAGTTCAAAATCTGTGATTAACAATTTCTTATACAATTTACAAATTGACTGCAGAATCTCGTCAGGATTCTGGACAGTCAAGACTAATTCTATCATAACTTTTGACTCGGACCTCGGATTTGAGTGAACTCGGCGGCCACTGAAACGTAAGAACAAGACCTAGATATATCTAGGAGACCAAGCCTTCAGATTCTGCCTAAAAATAACCGAAACACCCTCTACAACGTACTGGACAGAAACAGCTTCTAATTTTCAGCAGGTTTGCCTAATCAAAAACGTAACCAAATCACTTCTAACAACAAACAAACCACGAGGATCGCATCGTTACCCTTGCTGCAACCAGGAGTAGGTGGAAGGATTCCTTGGCGATGAAGCTCTTCCTCCTTTTCCCTCCTTTGGCCGAAACAACCAACAGCCCGCCTCGAAACTGCGAACACCAACGCGGGGAAACTCCGGAGACCGGTTGGGGCAGCACCACAGGAGGAGCAGCCACAAGGGGAGATGGGGCGGCTCCAAGGCAGGCGCAAGGGAGGAGAGGAGAGGAGGAGGGTGGCGGCCAAGGGAAAAGAAGGGAGGGTGGCGGCCAAAGAATAAAGGGGAGGGCTAGGGTTTGCACCAAGGGGGAGGAGAGGCGCATGGGCCTAGGCCCATGGCGGCCAAGGCTGGAAAGGCTACGGAGGCCCAAAACCCCATCCTCTTGAAAAACGAAAATTTAACGCTAGCGAAGTTCCCGATTAAACCTTTCTTTCCCGAACAAAAGCAGGTATTACGACTTGATTGAAAACCATATAATGCAGTTTCTTTGTATATTTACTATTTGCTGTTCGTCTACATTTCTGATGTCATAATAGCATGCTAACCAGGTTTTCAAGTGTGGACCTCTCTTCATATCATCCAAAGGTACTCTCTCTCTCTTTCAATCAATGTTGTTTCACCCAGTTTATGTTATGCAAACCTACAAGGTCAAGAAGTTAAACCTTTCTCATTTGCTTTAGTGCTGTTGTTTGCCTACTCAGATTCTATAGCTAAGTGGAAGGGCCAGAATGCTCCGTAGTTCCCTAAGTAGGACAATAAAATTAAAGTATTTCTTGACAATTACATCACATATGCCGCGACAACTTTCAAAATTATAGAATTATCTAGAAAAATAACTTTTCTCAAATAGCAGTAAGATATGCCAGTTTCATGCACGTGAAAGTGAAGGAATCATCAATGCTTATATCAAGAAAAATTAGCTTCAATTCTTCTGATATCAGTAATTAACATGAATGGTTGTATGTACTTTGTCACCAACTTATGTGTATGTCTTTGGTTGGGTAGTCACTGTGTTTTTTTAGAACAGTCCTCCTTTGTGCTAATTTACTAGGCGGTTATGTATATGGCATTGAAATCTAGATCAATGATAAATATTATTCTTTAGTTCAACTCGATAAATTGATAACGAGTTAACCAAAATAAATTTAGGATCTTTATTCGAAGTGCGAGCATTTCCATGCGATCCGATGATGCCTAAAATTGATTCAAAATGTACATGTGGCATGCTCTAAAAAATGATTTCAAAATTTCCCATTTAAGAATTTTAATCTGAAGCTACCAACTTTGCATGAATAGCCATGCATCTAACCATTTCTTCAGATACTTTGCTTGGCCATTGCTAGAGGTGATCTTCTAAGTGCGGGCGTGAGCTACCTTTCAATCATATCTTGGAAGAAATTCAACGAGGTATCATTTCTCTTCTCAGTTCACATATGATATAATCGCTATGAATAACACTGATTTCATTGCCACCAACACATACCCAAAAAAAATTCTGAAAGGTTTCTTCTCTCCTGCCTTGTTGCCCATTAATGCTTTTTCCCTATGATTTCAGCATTGCCCAATTAAATTGCTCACATAGAGTAACATTTTGAAGCATGTTATTTAGATGTGCATGGAAGTCATATGTCATTATGTCGATTGTTAACCGGATAACATGTGCAATTATTGCGTTTCATGAATACTTCTTGCATGTGTCTTTGATCCTACATATCCATTCCTTAGAAGATTGATGCTTGTTCTTTCCCTCTGTCTCAAAGCGATTATCTGACGATTGCACACATCAATTTTCCGCATAACTCATAGATATCTCATATATTTTTTCCTCATAGTTGATATGAAATATCTTGTTTGAGTCCACTTTATGTAAAATCATAGCTTTTATGTATTTCCAACATTCATCCTAGATCTTTGAAGTACCACATAAGCGATGCAGTTGATAGTATTTCTTGTTTTTAGTGAATTAATGGACTTAAGTGCTATTAAGAGGTTGTTGCAATCCAAAAGACCAAGTGATGACTACATAGCTGGGGTAGAAGGTTTTATTAAGTTTGCATACAGTGGGAAAAGTTCTGATGCAAAGATTCGATGTCAGTGTGTCAAATGTGTCATGACGATTCGGATGCAAGAAAAAGTGTATGAGCACTTAGTGTGTAATGGAATGCTACGTGGATACACTATATGGGGTTGTCATGGGGAAACGGCATCTTATATCTCTGCTAACAAAGATTGAGCCACCATGTCCAAGTTTAAACACTAATATCGCCAAGTAGTTCAAGAAGCCTTTGGATATATAGAGAGTGGACATCACACAAATGGACCAGATCGAAACAGAAGCTTTCTTTGATTTGCTTAGGAACTTTGATGAACCTTTATGGGAAGGATGTGAGCTATCAAAACTTTCTTTCCTTGTCTTATTGTTTCATGTGAAATCGACCAACAAGTGGAGCAATAAATCAATTAATGATCTACTTCAAATTTTACAGCTAGCTCTCCCAAATGGTTCAAATATACCTAGAACATTTGTGGAGGCTCGAAAGATCATTACAAAGCTTGGCCTTAAATATGAGAAGATTCATGTATGCCCAAATAATTGTCAGCTCTATCGAAAAGACAAGAAAGATGATGACTTTTGTTCAAAATGCGAAGCTTCAAGATGGAAAAATAAGCCAGATAAAACATCATTGACAAAAAATGAAAGAAGAAAGGCAACCCCAAATAAGGTATTGCGTTACTTTCCAATCAAACCTAGACTTAAAAGGCTTTTTATGAACAAGGAAACAGCCAAGTTAACTAGATGGCATGATGAGGAGCGTACAAAGGATGGTGCTTTGCGCCATCCTGCTTGATCAGAGGTTTGGAAAATCACGATTCCCTCCACCCTCACATTGCATCGATTCTCGAAACATGAGGTTTGGAATAGCAACAGATGGTTTTAACCCATATGGGAAATGCAATTCTACCCATAGTTGTTGGCGATTGTATTAGTACCATACAACCTTCCGCCATGGTTATGCATGAAAGCTTCTTCTCTTATGCTCACTCTAATAATTCACGGTTACCCAGAAAGGACTTCCATACATTTATGCAGCCGGTTTATGATGAGCTAAATGAGTTGTTTGACAATGGTATGTCTACATATGATGCATCTCGAGATGAGAGATTTCAACTTTATGCTACAATATTGCATCTTTGTGAGTGACTACAGGGCGAGGATATTGCACAATCTGATGTTATGGGACGATTGGGTTGTGTGTCTTGTGAAGATGAAACAAGTTCAAGGCGCTTGAAGCATGGCTACAAGCAATGTTTCATGGGACACCGCGATTTCTACCCGCTGGCCATGAGTTTCGATATGATGCTAGTTCATTTGATGGAACCGAAGAGCATCGGTCGAGACCTATTTCTTATTCTGGAGTATCTCTTTTGCAAAGGATAAAATCAATTAATGACTTTGAGAAGTCCAAAACTTGGAAGGGTGTTAGTGGCCTATTTTGTTTGTCTTACTGGAAGTATAATTTGCTACGACACAATCTTGACTTTATGCATATAGAGAAGAACGTGTGTGAAAATATATTTGGGACACTTTTAGAAATGGATGCCAAATCAAAGGACAATCTACAGGCAAGGAAAGACTTGCAAGAAATGAACATCAGGTCAGATCTACATCCACAAAAGGCTAATGGTAAGTATTACTTGCCTCCTGCTTTGTATAACATGTCTAAAGAGGAGAAGCAACAGTTCTGTAAAGTCCTTCGTGACATAAAAGTTCCAAATGGTTATTCTAGTAACATCTCTAGATGTGTAAATGTTGGTCAAGCAAAAATTTCAGGCCTAAAAGTCATGATTGCCACATACTAATGCAACAACTTATGCCACTTGCTTTGAGAGGTCTTCTCCCGGATGAAGTTACATCTGTCTTATTTGATCTATGTGGGTATTTTAGAGAGCTGAATGCAAAAGTTCTCCACATGAATGAACTTGACAAGTTAGAGGAACGAATCATAATGACGTTATGTCGGATGGAGATGATATTCCACTTTGGGTTTTCACTATCATGGTGCATCTAGTTCTTCACTTAGCAACAGAGGCAAAAATAGGTGGTCTGTATGTTATCGGTCAATGTATTTTGTGGAAAGGTATGTATTTCTTATAAAAATTAAGAGCCATGTTTGGTACCTTCTCTTTGCATGCTTAATTATAGTTTTTATTAATATATACTAGTTTGTGTAGGTACCTTGGTGATTTGAAGTCAAGCGTGAGAAATAAAGCTCGTCAGAGGGTGCATTGCGAGAATCAGTTTTGGCAAAAGAGGCTATGCAATTTTGTTCAACATTTCTTGATGGTTTTGGACATTGTCTAATAGGCTTTGCGGAATGATGATAATGATGAGTCACTTGGATGTTCCACTAGACATGCATCAACTCTTTTCCTCATCACGGGAAACCACTTGGGAAGCCAAGTAGTTATGTCTGAGAGGTTTGGCTAAAGTACAAGCACATAGATATGTGCTATTCAATTGTTCGATGTCGATCCATACCTTAGGTAATATCTCAAACTTGTAAACATAATTTTTTCCTCCCATAAATTTTCTTACGTGTAAATTGTAGGGCTCATCTTGAAGAGATCATTGGAAAAGGTATTGGGCGTAGAGCCAGTCATAGAGATGTTGAGAAAATCCAAAATGAGAAGTTCCATCAATGGTTTAGAAGTCATGTAAGTACCTTAACTCAAAATGCTTACATGTAGCACTAAGGTATAACACTAAACTTGTATAATTGTGCAGATAATGCGGTTAGAGAGGAAAATGGCATTTATGGTGTTAAAGATGACATTAGATGGCTAGCTCGTGGCCCGATGAGAAGCTGCAAAAAGGTGCAGTGCTTTCAATAGTCGAGGTTTCCGTTTAGGCCCAAACGGTTGGATGGGGTGACACAAAATAGTGGTGTAGTGCTAACTGCAAAAACATCAAGTTATGCCAGTGCAAGTGACGGCAGGCCAGTTTTAGGTGATGTGACTTACTATGGGAGGATAATTGATATTATTGAGCTAAACTACTCTAGGAATTTTTCTGTGGTACTTTTCAAATGTGAATGGGTTGATGTTCTTTCTAAAAGAGGAATAAAGAAGGACAAGTATGGCTACACACTTGTTAATTTCTCACACCTGATACATACAGGAGAAAAGATTGGTCATGAACCGTACATTTTTCCTAACCAAGCTGAGCAGGTGTTTTATGCTGAAGACAAAGACAAAGAAAACTCTGGGTGGTCTGTAGTCATGAAGATGAAACCAAGAGATATATATGACACAGGTTGTGATGAATGGGAAGATGATGTAGAAAATGAGCCATTCCATGTCACACACCTTGGAGATATGTTCAATAATGCAAATGTAAGGCATCGATGGGCTAGAAGAGACATTGAGGGAACCACAGTGGATGCTAGCGATATTGTGGATGCTAGTGACAATGGATTGAATGACCAATCATAGTTCATGAGGTGCAGTACCATGACTCTTTATTGTGGAAGTTCATTTATTCAATGGTTTGTGTTCCTCTCCTTTTTTTTAATGTGTAATTGTACAAGTTCTTCTCATTTTTATTGAATTTCTACTATAATGACAATTTATATCTGTGAACTTTATTGGTGTGGTCAATGGTGTGATTGTAACAATATACGTTACACCTATATGATATGATAATGAATATGTATAAAGAAACCAATAATTGTAGGTGATCTCATGTTAACCATGTTTCTTTTTTTTCTTCTAATTTTGAGTCGGCATATGACTAGACAAGAGAGACATTGGAGGCAATTTGCTCTAGTTCACTTTTGGTCAATAGCTGCATCATATTGTCACAGTATTCATAATCAGTCAAGCATGACATATATTGAATGTCTTAGTTTTAAAAGCTTTATTATTGTTTTCCCAATTAAAGTATAGAAACATTCTTACACTATTTCCTTTTTCTGGAATTGCAGGTTACTAATGTTATGTGGCATCCCTAGGCACCTTGTTCAAGCCTAAAGTATGATGGATGCATGGTCGTGAAGTTGGAGAGCATACCTTTTTTTATTGTCGGACCTTTTGAATTCACATTCGTATGTAAATGTTCTAGCTAGATGATGGTTCATGATATTCGAATATTACCACAAAACATGTTGGAGCTGTTTTCAAATTTCCTATTTCATTTGTGATGACACTTGTTTCATATTGCCTCAAATATCATTTAAAGGCGATGAAATGCCTTCTTTTGTGGTCTTTCTATGCATTTTATAACATTGAGACAATTTTTTCTTGGGTGATTACTTATTTCATTTAACCTTTTGTGGTGCCATACATGACTGTTTTTGCATAGCCTTTTGTTAGACTTAAAACCACAAAAACGTTTGCACTCGGGTTTTGAGCATTGAAAACAATATTACATAACAATGTGTTGTAAATTTGGTAGTATTCATGTGGACCAAAAGATGAAATTCTTGATCAACCTATCTGATGGCGAGTTAGTGGGTTCGCGCAACAACGTCAAAAACATATATATTACTCACATTTAATTTCACATTTTTGTTTTTGTTTTTTCCTTCCCGTTGTACTTGTTCTTCTTGTGATCCGCTCCATCTAGAGTGTCTTGAGCTTGGCCTAATAAATTGACAACAGCTCGGCATCGAACTAACCTTTTAATCGCCTACTCATTGTTCTCATGTGATGACCATGATGTGATTGCCAAACAGCCTTGACGCATGACTAGGTGCGATGTCCGTGTCGCCTATATGAATAGGAAGGTCCACATGTATATGTTTCTTTACAACACTTGGATTTGTAACATTATTTTGTGTTACTACAGGGCATATATTTGTAACACATTGTATATGTTCCATTTATGTGTTACAACACGATGAACTGTTGTATCATTTTGCTTGTAACATTAATTTTGTGTTACTATAATTATTGTCATAACACATTTTTATAAAAAAAAGTGTTTTGTGTTACAACCTCAGTCTGTAACACACTATTTTGTGTTACTATGAAATTTCACTGGAACACATTGATGAATATGTTACAAGAAAGTGTAACAATATCCTTGTTTTGTAGTAGTGAATCCCTTTAAACCCTAATTCATTATTTCATGTAAATTCAAACTTCTAAAATTCATATCTTTTGCATTTGAACTCCAAATTGGGTGGTTCAAGTTGCAAAATCTTTATAAAATTATAATCTAGCTATTTAAACCAAAATTATTTAATTTGGAGTTCACTTGAATTATTATTTGAATTTAGTTTGAATTTGGCTTATTTTCACGTTAGATTTCGACGACTTCGGAGAGTCAAATTTCGACGCCGTTTGAGAGAAGCATTCAATCAAGCAAGGCAAGTTAAACCCTTGATCATATCGATCCTATTATTTCAAATTATTTATATTCTGTTTTAAATTATTACTGCATGCATATGTTTATACAATTATTTTAATTCCCTGTTTTAATTACCTAGTTAATCCAATCTTCCTTGTATAGCCAATTTGAATATTGAACTTGAATACCTTGTCACCATTAGGCAAAGTGATATTAAAATCAACCATATGCTTAGCCAATGCCTAGATCAAATCTTGTATTTGGGAAATCTTAGCCAAATCTTCCAAATTTGATTTAAATTGGTTCTATGGTATTGTTTTACCATAGAAGGTTTATAAAATGCCTTTACTTGGAAAGTAAAATGAAAATGGGTTTGGACTTGGGCGAAATGGATGTTTGGTGGGTGCAAGTTTATGCACAGGCTTAATCTGGTTAGGGTTAAGGCCCAGGGTTTTAATTGGAAGTTGCCCAAGTCAGTTAAGGACCGGTCTTCGAGCCGCATCTTGCTATGCCTTATCGTACTACCACATGTCCTGTGTGGGCGGGACCTGGCCAACTAATTTGCAACGTTTCATTGTTAGCTGTGCTATTTTGGTGTGTGGGTGTCGATTAGACAATATTCCCACTTGGCGCAAGAGGGGACTTCTGGCGGATGGTTAGTCCAAAGGAAGTGAAACCTTAGTGGGCATAACTACTTTGGAATGGCGCATTGTAAAGGCCTCGTGATAATCACTTAGTCGCACACCTTCGGAAGTGTGTCAGATGGACATTGAAAGTTGATTATCTCTTTTGGGTAAAGCTGTACAACCTCTGTAGAGTGTAAAACTATTCGAATAGCCGTGTCCATGGTCATGGACTTTGGTTTTGTTTTCAAATAACGTTATAAAATGATTTGGATTTATACCAATCGGGAATTTGGGCAGAAAGCCATGTGATAGGAGGGTATCCTTCACCATTCATGTGTGAATGTTATCTGACTATAAAATTGAGAATTTATAAAATAAATCTTAGTTATAAAATAACTGCTTTGGAACTTAGTACAAGTATTTAAAGAAAATACTGCTTATGCAAATGACCATATAAGCCATCCTTTGTTACATCCGTGTATGCATGTCATTCTGTTATTTGACGGGTGTAACTTGCGAGCACGGAAGTTGTGCTCATACTTGCTTTATGCAAATAAAATTTCAGAGGATAAGGACTTCGCTTCAGGTTTGATCACGACGACTAGGCCATTACCCCAGTCGATTGCGTGTGGCAGATCAGCTGGACTCCACTACTTCTTCATCGTCTTCCGCTGTGTTTATTTAATGTTACCCTGTAAGGCTATCTTGTAATCAACTATGTTATTTGTTAACAAATTTTAGCGTTTATGGTTGTGTTATTACATTTGTTTACTGTGTGAGCTAGCCACTGATCATGGGACTAGTTCAGTTATGCACAGAAGATCTGGGATGTTAATCCCGGGTGTGACAAATTGGTATCAGAGCCATATCGACTGTAGGTCGTGACCTAGTTAGAATGGCTGTTAGTTGAAAAACGTCAAAACCTATTTTACATAACAAGAAAAATAAATTATTCTCTCCTCATCTGGGTCATCTATCTATCTTTAGCCTTCTTACCTAATTCTCCCCTCACAATTTTATAATATTAAATGGATCCTCTCTCCCTTGGAAATTTCTATAGCTGGTCAACACGTTCTTAACCCTTACGTTCAAGACCACAAGACATGAAGCTGTCAAGAGAGCATCGGCAACAAAGACCACGGGCAGAAGATACGATGTGAGCCTAGCCATATAGTATAAGTTTGCAAAGACTCATTCTGTACATTGAGTCGTTCCACCAAATTAAGAGTCTTAATCGATAGAACATTGTGTTTTTGAAAGGTTGATCAGTTGGTTCTTTCGTTCGGGAGGTTTGTTTTGCTCTATCCCCCTTAGTTCGTCTTAATTACCTCTTCCCTATCCTTTGTCTCCTTTCCTAACTCTCTGGAGTAACCAGCAGATGGTGAACCATCGTCACTCAGGGAGTGGAGCCCACACCAACAACGATGGAAGTGCCCCAATCAATGAACCAGAGTGGCAACAATTGATGGTCAATCAAAACCGTCTGATCGAGCTGCTCTCCCAGTCCATCAACAACAATCAAGCCCGACAAGCTACAGCTCTAACTCCAACTCCACCACCCCAAAGAACCAGCATGTCAGAATTTATGAGGATGCGTCCACCAACTTTTTCGAGTAGCACCGAGCCCATGGATGCAGATGATTGGCTCCGGGCGATTAGTAAGAAGTTGGACATCGCCCAGTGCACTGATCGTGAAAGGGTGTTGTTCGTTTCGCACCAGCTCATGGGTCCAGCTTTCGAATGGTGGGACAATTTCAGTATCTCGCATGCTGATGCTCAAGCCATCACCTGGAATGAGTTTGTGCGAGCTTTCCGCCATGCACATATCCCTTCCGGCATGATGACCCTCAAGAAAAAGGAGTTCCGCACACATCGTCAAGGCAATCTCTCTTTGAATGAGTACCTGCACAAGTTCAATCAACTGGCACGCTACGCACCGGAAGATGTTACGAGAGATGAAGACAAGCAAGAAAGATTCCTTGAAGGACTCAATGATGATTTTTTCGTACAGCTGATTTCCCTGGATTATACCGACTTCCAGCAGCTAGTCGACAAGGCAATTCGTCAAGAAGGCAAGCACCGCGAGATGGAGAATCGCAAGAGAAAAATGGCTGCACAGAAGATCAACTCTAGAAGTTTTCCTAAAGCCAGAAGGACTTCATCGCATCAAGACAAGCTCCAGCCAACAGCAGACAACCCAGTCAACTTGGAGCCCTCCAATATACCTGATGGTGATCAGGCACAGAAGGACCCGTCCTATATTGCAGGCATCACGTGCTTCAATTGTCATGAGGTTGGGCATTTCGCCAGTAAATGTCCAAAGAAGCAGTAGGTACCAAAACCAACCAACCCCGAAGTCAACATCATGCAAGCAAACAAGAAGCTGCAAAATTCTGGACAAGGACGTCTGTACAATGTCACAACTCAGATTCTGTCAGATGATGAGCAGGATGTAGACGACAACAACTCCAGTTGAAAACCTTGTATCCCTAGCTTTCTTTCTAGCCACTCCGAATCTCGGGGACGAGATTCCTTTTATGGGGGGTAGTTTGTAACATCCCAAAGTGCTGTTACCAAAATAAAATAAATAGAAGTTATTGTTTTATTGAAATTTCTGAAAATTGAAAGAGTTTGATTGCCCTATTGGAATTTCTGAAGTTTTAAAAGTCAAAATTTAAAATTTATTTGAGGTTCTTGAAGTTTATCTGACTTGATTTGAAAAATAAAGATGTAATTAATTTATGGAATTTTTCTGGTATTTTAAAAGCTTCTTCCTAATTATTTTCAAGCCAAAATAATTTATTTTGCAAAATAAATAGCCAAATTTAAGTTGGAAATTTTTTATTAAGCCCAAAATACCTCAGGGAATTTCTATGAATTTTCTCTAAATTTTTGGATTTATTTTGCTATTTTCTAAAGCCTAAATGAATTACTGGGATTAAATTAATGGGAAAATCAATTAAAATCCCGGTTAAAAACCTCGGGCCGAAACCTCCTTGGCCCATCTCCGTTTTCCCTGGGCTTCGGCCCAGTTTCAACGACACCGGACCATCTCCGCCGCCCGCACCTCCCTCTTTCATCTCTCTCGCCCCCACCGCCCGATCCCCATCGGACGGCATCCAAATCCCCCACGCCAGCTCACTCCTCCCCATCGTCGGATCCCCATCCGATGGCCACGCACCCATCTTCTTCCCCGCGCCCTCCTTCGTCGCACCCGCCGCCATTAGCCCGCACGGAGCTCTGTCAACGCCTCCATCTCCTCCCCTTTCTCCGCGCCCGTGCACGCATTGACTCCCGCTCATCACGTCGCCTTCATTTCCGGCTGTTGCCCCTCCGTCACGCGCGAGATCACCGGGATTTCGCCAACGGTCGCCGCCGACACCGCCCCTGATCTCCCTCTCTCGTGCTCTCCGCCTCTATAAAATGGCGCACGCAGTAGCCCTCGTCTCACTCAAGCCTCCCCCACCACCCACTCCTCCTCCCTCGCCCTCACGCGGCCGCAATTGGATCTTTCCGCCGCCGGCCACCGTGTACTTCCGCCGCCTCTAGCGCCGCCTCCCTCGCCACTGCGTCCTCGCCGACCACACCAACAGCATCGCCGCCACCTCGCCGTCCCCGTGAGCGCAACCGTTCGCCCCGGGAGCCACCGGAACGCCGCGCCACCGCGAGCCCGACTCCGCCGCCGCTGAAACTTTTGCCGCCGGCCAACCAACCTCGCCGCTGGGTATCTACGGTGAGCATCAGGTTCAGTGGAGTCCCCTTATCATTTTGTTGTCCTCACCGGCCGTCGTCGTGGCACCCAGCACCGACGACCCTAGGGCCTTGTGCTAGCGTGGCAATGCCACCTCGGCACCACATAAGCGCCACGTTGCCACTGTTTGTCCATGTAGCGTCCACGTCAATGCCACGTGGCACGGTCCACCCCTTAGACCCATTCACCCGTCCATGTGAGCCATGTCTATGGCATGTGGGGTCCACATGTCAGGAATTCTTTTTAATTCTTTTAATTCCAAAAATCTGTGCGCTGACGTCACCCTTACGCAATAATTATGATTTCCTTTAGAGAAATAATTCAGGAAATTCATAAAATCTGAAAAATTAGGGTTCTTATATTTAGAACTTCCCCGGGTTCGTTCTACTTCATACGAACTCCGATTTCGTCGATTCAAATTCCTAAATTCTTATAAAATCATGATCTAGCCATCTAAAACAAAATTATTTAATTTTGAGTTCATTTGACCAAAACCCTAATTCATTATTTCATGTAAATTCAAACTTCTAAAATTCATATCTTTTGCATTTGAACTCCAAATTGGGTGGTTCAAGTTGTAAAATCTTTATAAAATTATAATCTAGCTATTTAAACCAAAATTATTTAATTTGGAGTTCACTTGAATTGTTATTTGAATTTAGTTTGAATTTGGCTTATTTTCACGTTAGATTTCGATGACTTCGGAGAGTCAGATTTCGACACCGTTTGAGAGCAGCGTTCAATCAAGCAAGACAAGTTATACCCTTGATCATATCGATCCCATTATTTCAAATTATTTATATTCTGTTTTAAATTATTACTGCATGCATATGTTTATACAATTATTTTAATTCCCTGTTTTAATTATCTAGTTAATCCAATCTTCCTTGTATAGCCAATTTGAATATTGAACTTGGATACCTTGTCACCATTAGGCAAAGTGATATTAAAATTAACCATATGCTTAGCCAATGCCTAGATCAAATCTTGTATTTGGGAAATCTTAGCCAAATCTTCCAAATTTGATTTAAATTGGTTCTATGGTATTGTTTTACCATAGAAGGTTTATAAAATGCCTTTACTTGGAAAATAAAATGAAAATGGGTTTGGACTTGGGCGAAATGGATGTTTGGTGGGTGCAAATTTATGCACGGGCTTAATCTGGTTAGGGTTAAGGCCCAGGGTTTTAATTGGAAGTTGCCCAAGTCAGTTAAGGACCGGTCTTCGAGTCGCATCTTGCTATGCCTTATCGTACTACCACATGTCCTGTGTGGGCGGGACCTGGCCAACTAATTTGCAACATTTCATTTTTAGCTGTGCCATTTTGGTGTGTGGGTGTCGATTAGACAATATTCCCACTTGGCGCAAGAGGGGACTTCTGGCGGATGGTTAGTCCAAAGGAAGTGAAACCTTAGTGGGCATAACTACTTTGGAATGACGCATTGTAAAGGCCTCGTGATGATCACTTAGTTGCACACCTTCGGAAGTGTGTCAGACGGACATTGAAAGTTGATTATCTCTTGTGGGTAAAGCTGTACAACCTCTGCAGAGTGTAAAACTATTCGAATAGCCATGTCCACGGTCATGGACATGCTGGCAAAGCCACTCAAAGTTAGACTTTGGTTTTGTTTTCAAATAACATTATAAAATGATTTGGATTTATACCAATCGGGAATTTGGGCAGAAAGCCATGTGATAGGAGGGTATCCTTCACTATTCATGTGTGAATGTTATCTTACTATAAAATTAAGAATTTATAAAATAAATCTTAGTTATAAAATATTTAGTACAAGTATTTAAAGAAAATGCTGCTTATGCAAATGACCATATAAGCCATCCTTTATTACATCCGTGTATGCATGTCATTCTGTTATTTGACGGGTGTAACTTGCGAGCACGGAAGTTGTGCTCATACTTGCTTTATGCAAACAAAATTTCAGAGGAGAGGGACTTCGCTTCAGGTTTGATCACGACGACTAGGCTGCTACCCCAGTCGATTGTCTATGGTAGATCAGCTGGACTCTACTACTTCTTCATCGTCTTCCGCTGTGTTTATTTAATGTTACCCTGTAAGGCTATCTTGTAATCAACTCTGTTATTTGTTAACAAATTTTAACGTTTATGGTTGTGTTATCACATTTGTTTACTGTGTGAGCTAGCCACTGATCATGGGACTAGTTCAGTTATGCACAGAAGATCTGGGATGTTAATCCCGGGTCTGACAATGCTTCTTCAGTTGCCTCGATGCATAAGCTATTACTTTACCCTCTTGCATGAGAACACAACCCAATCCAATTCGAGAAGCATCAGAGTATACTGTGAACCGCTTCACAGGTTCAGGAAGAGTAAGAACAGGAGCGGTCACCAGCTTTTGTTTCAAAGTTTGGAAATTGCGTTCATAGTCATCATTCCACTGAAACGTCACATCTTTCTGCGTGAACCGAGACAAAGGCTTGGCAATAATAGAGAAATCCTGCACAAACAACGGATAATATCCTGTCATACCAAGAAAACTCCTCACTTCTTTGACGCTGGTCGGTCTCTCCCACTCTGCCACTATGGAAATCTTTCCCAGGTCAATAGATATTCCCTTATCATTTATGATGTGCCCCAACAATCCCACTTCCGACATCCAAAACTCACACTTTTTCGGTTTAGCATAAAACTTATTCTCTCTTAATGTTTCCAATATGAGCCTCAAATGACTCCAATACGAGCCTCAAAGGACGCCCATGATCTGCTTCAGTCTTTGAATAGATCAAAATATCATCAATACAGACCACTACAAAATCATCTAGGTATTCATGCAACATCCTGTTCATTGTCTCCATAAAAGCTGCAGGGGTATTCGTTAGTCCAAAAGACATAACCTTAAATTCAAAATGCTTATACCTTGTGGAGAACATCGTTGTAACACCCCAGCCCAACATGAGCCTGGAATGCCACTAAACTAACATTAAGTAATTCTAAACCAAGGCAAACTACTAAATTTCGGCAGAACCTCCCTTATAAAGTTAACTACACAGAGGTTCCAACATTTAGATAAATCGTAAATAAATAATCCAACATCCAGAATCATCATTAGGCAATCAAAACATGGTAAGCAACTAGCATATCCAAAGGAATCCGAAATACCCTACTCATCATTATTACACTTAATCCATTGCATGAGGCATAATCATAATCAATCCTTAAACAGTTTGCTCATTTATTAAGGTACGATCTAAAACTTAATCAACTATAAATATGAGTGGCAGTGTGTGCATCCAAATCAAGTCTACTCCCGCCCATGCATGCCATTCTTGGATTGGGTACATAAAACAACAAAAAACAACAAGGGTGAGTCCATAGACTCAGCAAGTACATACTAAGGGCATACAAAACGAAACCATAACATAAGCATTCACTTCCATAAGCATATCATAGCAAAGCCATTCCACATGCATATCCAATGCTCAAGGATGTTTTCTCTTTATCTCTCTTATTGCATTTTACCGGTAATGCAAAGTATGTAATTGTTGCTGCATACCCATGCCTGTGCTCGCAAGCGCAGGGAACAATTGCCCAATACTCTGCAAGTAAAGGGAACCTCAAGCCCACACTCCATAAGTGTGGGGACCTCAAGCCTGTCACATAAGTGATGGGGACCTCAAAGATATGCATGCTTGGTCACCACATGACCAAGTCTCATCATGATCTCAATATGCACATGCACAAGCTCTATTCATCATCAATATGCCAAAAACAATAACATCGTACATGAATAGAGCATAATCATACTTTGAGCATTCACCATTCTTAATACACACATCATGCCAGCAACCTTACGTCGCTATCATGTATCAAATACCCGCATTCATGACCAAGCATTCACAACCAAAGTAACAAACAATGTACTTGCCTTAACCGCGTGAGAACGGCGGATGTGAAGAGGGTGCTGCCTCTGGGACCAGTCCCCCACCTAAATTCATTTAAAATCATACTAAGACAATAGTAATGTACCACACAAGCTATAAAATCAAACACGAACTTGCAATAGTTCTTTTAACGTGAACCCAACTCCAATTCCTAGATGTTGTTCTGTCCCGTTTGTGGACAGTCGCGTTCTAAAATTCATATCTTTTAAGTAAAGGAGTCAAAATGAGGTGTTCTTGGACTTCATTGAAAGCTTATCAATTTCTCCAACTAAACCTAGTTGGTGGGCCTCCCTGATTCGGCAATCTATTACCCCTACCAAGCTAATTAACAGAACATCAATTTCACGTCAGGTTCTCTGGACAGTATACTAAAACAATCATAACTTTCAGTACATTTGTCCAAATTTCACGTTCTTGAGCTTCCCTGAAAGCTACAACAATGATATACAACTTTCGTTATATTGAGATCCTCTAATTCATCCTTTAACTGATCTCTTAAATCAGATTACTAAAACCTGTCTGAATACCGACAGATTTGTAGAACAATCACACTAATAAATTCATAACTTTTGAACCGCTTGTCCAAACGATGCGATCTTGTACTATAAAGAAATCTATCAACGTCGCCTACAATTCTCTAGGAGATGGACAGATCAAATTCGGCCGTTAAATAACTCAAAAACGTCGCCCAACCCGATATGCTCTAGTCAGACCTAAATACCGACATTGCTAAAGATCAAATAACCCACTAATCGAAAGGGGATCGCATCTTACCCTTGAAGAACCGCCACTGAACGCGAAGAACACCAACCCCAGGCCATGATCTCTCCCTTTCCTTCCTCCCTTCTTCCCCTTCCTTCTTCTTCCTTTCTCTACCTTGGGCGGCAGCACCCGAGCAGCTTTCTCCCTTCCTCCTTGGTTGGCAGCGAAAGCAAGGGGGTGGGAGGGTATTGTAGCTCGCCATGGTACTGTAGCACAGTGGTGGCACTGTAGCATGGCTACTGTAGCAACCCTAGGGTTGCCCCCTCTCCTTCTTATGTGGCCAGCTACCCCTTCCCCTTGGGCCTAAATGCTGTGGGCCGGAAGCCCACAACCCAGGTTGTCCAAATTATGCATAAATCACCCTCTAATCTGCTGTTAAAACACTTTTTTTAAACTGATACTTCTCTCTAATTTATTTCTTCTCTCTCAAATACATTTGGGGTATTACAGTAATCTTTTCATTATCCTCTTTTCGGACAGGAATCTGGTTCTACCCACACTAAAGGTCAATCTTTGAAAATATCTTAGCTCCTCTCAACTGATCAAATAAGTCTTCAATGCAAGGCAGAGGATACTTATTCTTAATTGTTAACTGATTGAGGGCACGGTAGTCAATACACATACGCCAACTACCATCTTTCTTCTTTGTAAAAAGAATAGGAGCTCCCCAAGGGGACGCACTAGGACAAATGAGATCTTTGGCTTTTAGATCATCCAACTGCTTCTTTAATTCTTCCTAGAAAGGACGAGCCAAACGGTGTGGAGTCATAGAAATTGGTTGGGCACCCGGAACCAAGTCAATATGGAACTCTACTGGGCGGGGTGGAGGCATCCCGGGCAACTCCGCTGGAAAGACATCTAGAAATTCCTGAACCACCAGAATATTTTCTGTTGTCAAAGATGAACTTGGCTTTTCTATTACAGATAAAAGAAACCCATTCTTCGCTGCACAGCTACCAGGAAACAAACTAGCTAGCACAAAGAGTGAGTGAGATGGAGCGCTCCCCTGAAAGACTATCTCCTACTCAGACGGGGCTTGCAAGGTTACTGTCTTCCAGAAACAAGAGATGATAGCACAGTAACAATGCAACCAGTCCCATACCCAAGATAACATCAAATGGCTCCATCTTCATAACCATCAGGTTAGCAACAAATTCTTCCCCATCGAAAGAAATCATGCAACCAAGACAAACTGTGGAACTCAAAAGAATTCCTAGAACTGACTGAGCTATATGTTGCATACTCAAATTTGCCCTGCTAGTGAACTCCAACGATGCAAAAGAGAATGTAGCTCCTGAATAAAAAGAACAAAAGCTTCCACTGAATCCACCAGAAGCGTACCTATCACCACATCAGGACGATCTACCGACTCGGTAGTAGGCATGGCATAGGAAACTGATGCTGGGGCAGCGGAAGCCCCAACACCTTGGTGTGGTGGTGCAGCAGCTGCTGGAGGGGCTGAAGGTGACGCGACTGGAAACGGTGCTATGGGGATAGGCGGTCAAAAGTATCCGGGTCGTGGAACCCCTCTAGGAGTAGGGAGGTAGGGCTGAGGCGACACCCAAGTCTGAGTAGGTGTGGCTGCCAGCATCTGCACTGATCCTCAGGATGAAGCAGCTGGCGCTGACTCTTGAACTAGCTCCCACTTGATGATACTAGCGGCATTCCACCGACAAACCAATGCCTTGTGGCCCTCTTGTCCAAAGTGGCGACATGGGCCAGACTAGGCACACTCGGAAGCATGATGCCCGTTGCCACACTTGAAACATATCACGCCTTGCCCTGGAACTAGATGAAGCATGGGTGCACTCACTGATAGTCGGGATGTGATTGAAGACTGCGGCTTCGAGAACTTGGACTTGAATGAATTTTGAGGGCCTTTGAACTTCTTGGAAATAGTCCTCTGAGAAGGCCCACCTCCTCCACCAAAACTCCTCTTCTGACTGCTACCAGCACGATCAGGAACCACAGTACCTCCAGCACCCTACATCTCTTCACTAAGTTGCATCTCTATCTCCATGCCCCTGGCCCGTTCTACCAAGGAGCTGAAGTCACGCAACTCCAAAGCCCCCAACATATGACGGAACTCAAGTCTGAGCCCCCTGCGAAACCTCTTTGCCTTCTCCACATCATTCGTGGCCACAGCTGGGATGAAGCGCATTAGGTTATTGAAACCCACTTCATACTTAGACACTGACATCTTACCCTGCTTATAATTGTTCAAGGAATCCTCCATCCTCTCCACGAAAGAATCAGGATAAAAATTTCTCCTAAACTGCTCAACAAATAGCTCCCAAGTAGCTGGTCCATGAGCAATGGTCCTAGATGATAGGACTCCTTCCCACCAGAGATCCACCTACCCCTTCAATTGGAAGGCAACAACTGAGCCCTCATCTCTGAAGTCATTCCCAGTGCTCCAAATTGCCTCTCCATACGACGCAACCAGTTAGCTGCATCAACTGGTGTGCCCATTCCATCAAAGGTATCTAGCCTCAGAGCATTCCATTGATGGAGCCCCATAACAACAAAGAAGAGGAACCACAGCGAGAGCGACCACGGGAGCATTCTTTGAAAAATCTTGAGGTTGAGCACGGCCTCCTGAACTTCTCCATCTTTGAATGCTAAAGCAACTTCTTCTTCTGACCCCGCATGATTGCCTTCCCCAGCTACAGATTCTTGAACCTCAGGCGTTGGTGTCGTTTGGCCTTGCTCGACACCCTGCCGACCACGACCACAACCACAGCCTCTACCCCTTGCCATTGCTAAACACTACAAACAAGAACAATCATACGTTAAGCACAATGATCACTATTAGCTCAATCACAAGAATAACTACGTACTTAATGAAAGCGTATATGCAATGCAATAACCCAATCCCCACCTATTGTGCATAGTATGTTAGGATTAATAATTCTATTACCAAGGACCTATAGCCCTCTCTGATACCAACTGTAACACCCCAGTCCAACATGATCCTGGAATACTACTAAAATTACAAAGTAATAATTTAAAACCTAAGTCATAATACTAAATTTCGGTAGAACCTCCTTTGTACAGTCAACCATATAAGAGGTTCTAGCAAGTATAAAAAACACAATCAATTAATCGAACATCCAATCTCAAACATAATCATAAAATCTTCCATGAAACGCTAATTAACTCTATTACAAAACAATAGGGGCATTAAGACATAACCAAAAAAAACATCTTAGCAGTTTGCTCAATTATTAATTAATTGTCTAAAATCAATCATTCATGAGTGGTTCGTTGTTGTGTGCAACAGATCTCATTCTAGCCCCTCTCATGCATGACATTGGTGCCAGAGGTACCTAAAAACATAAACAAACAGCAAGAATGAGTCCAAGACTCGGCAAAGTACAATTAATACAACAATTCAATACACACCTCTATCATCATAATCCAACCATAATTCTGTATATTAAACCAAATCATATGCACATGCAATACAAATGCTCAAATACACCTTTTTTTTCTCTTTGCATATACCGGTAACGGAGTATGCATCGGTCGATGCATACCTATGCATGTGCCTTCTAGCACAGGGACCATAAGCCCACGCTCCACGAGTATGGGGACCACAAGCCCGTCCAATACATAATGGGGATCTCAAAATCAATACTTGGTCACCACGTGACCAAGTCTCAAGGATGATAGCATGATGCATATGAAAGTATCCTTTTATCCAACACAAACATGTAATAGCTAGTAACAACATACATGAGTAAAGAACATATTCATACTACTAGCATTCATGAAGAAAGAACATACTCATCACGCTAACATACATGAACAAAGAACATACAAATACTACTAGCATTCATGAACAATCATGCTTAGTTGTTCTACCACTAATTGTACTTGCCTCAACCGTGCGAAGCTTGATGATGAGGAGAGGGCACTGCCCTCGGAATCAAACCACCCGAATAAATATAACAACCACACTAAGAGGATATTTCTGGAGAAGACATTGCTAGAAATAAGTACACGATGAACTACGCTCCCTAGCGGAACACAAAACACCAACTTCTATAGACATCGATTTGTCCCAAAACAAAACAGTCTTCTTCCAAAATTCATAACTTTTCGTATACTTATACAAATCTAGTGTTCTTTGATTCTCTTGAAAGCTTATTAAATTATCCACATAAAACTAGTTGCTGAGATTCCCAGATTTTGTAATCTTCTATCCCTACCAAACAGATTACTAGAACTGCTAAATCCCGTCAGAGGTTCTAGATAGCGAGACTAAAACTAACATATCTTTCAGTATACTTATCCAAAAATTATGATCTTTAGCTCTATGTTTGGTGAGATCCTCTTAATAATTCATTAACTATTTGCTAATGACTGATTAACATTAATTGTCAGAATTATGACAGAACTGTAGAACAGCGGTGCTACGAAAATCATATCTCCTGATCCGCTCATCCAAATGATCTCATACAAGAACCTACCAAAAGCTACCGACGTTATCTACAACTCTCTAGGAGATGACTAGACTAGATTTTGTGGCTAACTACCCCAAATCGAATGAATACTACAGATTGCCATATAATCGATCTAAAACCAACATCGCCTAAATTCCAGATTACACCACTAATCGAAAGGGATCGGGATCTACCCTTGAAGAACCGCTAAAGATTGCGAAGAACACCACGCAATCCTGCTTCCCCTCCCTTCTCTCTTCTCCCCTTCCTTCTTCTTCTTCTTGGCCGGCCAACAACCCGGGCATCCTCCCTTCTTTCTCCACTAGGCCGGCAGCGGGGGAGCGACGTCCTTGGTTGGCAGCAGGGGAGAGCACCAGGGGAGGAGGCACAGGGAGCAGGGGGAGGCCTCTAAAGGGGAGAGGGGACTAGGGGCTAGTGGCCACAGTGGGGAGGAGGGGGAAAGGGGCGGGGGTGGGGGTGGAGGCTAGGGTTTTTGGGGAGGGTGGCACCTCCCCCCTATGGCCGACCACCACATGGCCTGTTGGGCCAAAGCCCAAGACCAGGTTGCCCAGTTTTCGCAGAAACCCCCCTCTAATTGCCCTGATTGATCGCTTTGTTAATTGGTCCTTCTTCCTAGTTTAATTATTCTCTCTTGAATAAATTGGAGTATTACACAATAACTACCTCATCCCATGTGACTCGTGCACCTAAGTGCCTCTCGCACCCAAAAATGTGCCTCCGCATTTTGCCTCATGCATTGCACCTTTGCCATCGACCACTCGCCCGAGCATAAATAATTTTTGTTCAACCCGGCCAAATGACAACCCTTGCTATGGCACAACAAATTTTAATAACAGGGGCATCACACCACAATTGACACAACTGTGAGCTCGCACCACAGTTGCACAACAGTGGTATCGCACCATAATTCCTTATATCATTAGGTCAAAATTAATCATGAATCCCATGCGACTAAGCATGGCTAAGCATAATATGCCCCATGTTGGTAGCAAAATAATGTCCAACTAAGAACAACCCATCTTATGGTGTCCAAGGATTTATTTCATTCAAGGGTACATGTCAATAGCAATTATTCAAGGTGGCATAATGTCGAATAGGACTTTAACTAATCCCGAAAGCAGTTATTATAAAACTAGCAATGCATGTTGATATAAATCAATATAATTTTATAAATTGGGTATGACATGATCAAAGGTCTATGACTTGCCTCCGTTGAAGGCTTGAGAAGCTTCAGTTGTCGGGTCCAAGAATTCTTCCGAAACGCCGGAATCTATACATGCGAAAAGAGGCAAATAAATAAAATAGTTTTAAATAAAATCCAAAAATTACCAAACTAGAACCAAATGAAAGGTACTGAATTTTCAAGAAGTTAGAAATTTGAATCACTTGAATTAGAGTTCGAACGAAGGAGAATGGGCTCTCAGAAGTTTTGGAATCACAAGGTTGGAAGGAGGTTCGACTGGTCGGAAGGTTTCGGCTACCTAGTCGAAGGAGGTTCGATTATAGGTGGTCGAAAGGAGGTTCGACTGGTTGGAAGGTTTCAACTACCTTGTCGAAGGAGGTTGGACTACAGGTAGTCGGAAGGAGGTTCGACTACCAGGTCAGAAGGTGGTTCGACTACAGGTGGTCGAAAGGAGGTTCGACTACCCGACGTGGTCACAAGAAGGATGCGACTACTCAACGTGGTCGCAAGAAAGATGCAACTACTTGACGTGGTCGCAAGAAGGATGTCGAACCCGGGAACGAAGGATCCCGAATTCTCTGTGTTCATACACCAGTCCAAGATTTCCAGTGTACATAGTCTCACAAAGTTGATATCACAATCATATCACAAAAACGTAAATAACATTAAGTAATCAAATGTTTAATACAACTGAGTCTAAACAAAAATAACAAATAACATTGCGGAAGCATAATAATATAAGTGAGCCACACGATTCGCTACAGGCAATCGTCTGGAGTCGAAGGCCTAAACGTCCCGGTCCTCACCATGGGGGAAGAAGTCTTCTCCTGAATAAGAGTTATTCAGCAAGAGTGAGCACAAGTTCTGTGCTCACAAGCTACACCCAATATGGAATGAAAATGCATGCATAACGTAACAAGTGATTAAGGCAGGGGTTATTTTGCATAAAGCAACATTTTTCGGTTTAAATATCCATAGTAATTTCTAAGGCTATTTTCATATTATAACTAAAATCATATTTTAAAATGATAATGTTATGGATAACCTCCAAATGAACAGGTGAAGGATATCCTCCTATCACATGGCCGACCGCCCAATATTCCACAAGGATTAACCATCCTCAAACTATTTGATAAAAACATTTTAAAAACCAAAAAAAAAAAATCTAACTTCAAGTGGCCTTGCTAGCATGTCCATGACTGCGAACGCGGCTATTCGAATAGTTTTCTACTCTGCAGAGTCTGTACAGCTTTACCCACACGATATGACATGCTCACTATGTCGGCCATTACACGCTTCCGTAGGCGTGCGACTGAGCAGTTATCATGAGGCCTTTACAATGTTCTATCCTAGTGTACTTATGCCCGCTAAGGTTTCACCCCTTCAGACTTACCGTCCTCCGAAAGCCCCCTCTTGCGCCAGGTGGGAATAAAAAGTCTAACCGACACCCACACAATCAACATGGCACAAATACACTAAAACATTACAAGTTAATTAGCCAAATCTTGCCCATACAGGACATGTGGTGGTACGATAAGGCATAGCAAAAAGCGGCTCAAAGACCGGTCCTCAATTGACTTGGGCTTCTTCCAAACAAACCCTGGCCTTAATCTTAACCAGATTAAACCCGTGCATGAACCTGCACCCACCATTCAACCAATTCGCCCAAGTCTAAACCCATTTTTGATTTTATTTAGAGTAAAACCCTCTTTATAAACCTTATGTGGTAAGACAATACCACAGTGTCAAATTTAAATCCAGTTTATAAAAGATTTGGCTAAACCTTCCCAAATTCTTAAGTGTGATCTAAGCATGGCTAAGCATACGACTAATTTTAGTAGCATTTTGTCTAATGGTGACAAGGGATTCATGTGCAATACTCAAATTGGCCATATAATGAAGATTGGAATAAATATATACAAAAACAGGGCATTTAAATAATGGTATAAACATATGCATGCATTAAGTAATTTAAAAACTAAAAATAACTTAAAAATATTGGGAGCAATATGATCAATGGTGTAACTTGCCTTCGTTGACGTCCTGAAAATCTAGGTCCTCGGGGTGGTCAAACTCTCCGGAGTCGTCGAAGTCTAAACACGAAAATACGACAAGTTTAATTCAAATTCAAATAAATACAAAAAGATAGCTCAAATTAACTCCAAATTGAAATATTTTGGTTTAGTTATCTATATTATAATTTTATGCAAATTTTGCAACTTGAATCACCCAATTTGGAGTTCAGCTGCAAAAGTTATGAATTTTTGAAGTTTAAATCTATTTAATACCTAAATTCTGAATTTATTAGATTTTCCTAATTTATTTTTCTATAAGAAAATCAACTTATTGTGCAAGGATGACGTCAGCACACAGAAAATTGAATTTCCGGGCGAATTCTTTTTCTAAAGGAAAATCCCGGAGTCACTGACATGTGGGCCCCTTGGTCAAAGACCACGTCCACAGGCGGTCAAAGGACCACGGTGGACTGGGCTTACCGGAATAGTGCACCTGTGTGTGGGCGCGCTGGTGCGGGTGACGTGGCACCACGCAGGCGTGCACGTGGGCAGTCACGTGAGCGCTGGGTTAACGTGGCGCCTATGTGGCGCCGAGGTGGAAACACCACGTCGGTGCGAGGCGGCGACACTCTCGGCCCTAGGGTCGCCGGCGTTTGGCGGCACAGCGGCGGCCCGCGAGCACACCAATAGGTAGGTAAGATCGAAAGGAGTCTAAGGCTCACCTCGGTGGGGCTAGGGCGTGAAGGGTTCGTCGGCGGCGAGGGCGGAGGCGGCGGAGTAGGTCGGTCGACGGGAAGAAGATGTTGCGGGGGTCCTCCGGCAAAGTGGATGCGCGCACGAGCTTCGTGGCGTCCCGACGATGAGAAGGTGTGGACGGCGGGGGCGGCGAAGGCTTGACGGTGGCGAACTCCGCAGTTTAAACTCCTTCGGGCTCCGAGCTTCAACTCAAAAATTCCGGCGAACGGGGGCGTTTGAGGAGGGGTGAGTGAGGGGAATGGGTTGAGGAGGAGGAGGGGCTCACGGGGCTCCCTTTTATAGGGCGAGGGGAGGCCGGGAGCGGCGGGGCGTCGTGGGGGCGTGTGGCGGCGGTTGCAGTGCTCGTGTGCATGTACGAGGAGAAGGAGGGAGAGAGAGGTGGGGGTCGTGCGGGTCGTGTGCGGCGACGAGGCGAATCTCGCGCGCATGACGCGGGAATGTCGGGGAGGTTGGAGAAGGCCGTTTGACAAGCTCGCGCACGGACGGCAATGGCGGCGTTCTCGGGCGCGTCTGCACGGAGAAGAAGGGCGCGGGAACGACGGGTTGCGGCCCGTTGGATTCTAATCCAACAACCGTGATGGAGTGGGGTAGAGAGAGAGGAAGAGGGGCACGTGCAAGCCTTTGGATTTAGATCCAACGGTTGGATTTTCATGAGGGGAAGAGAACGTGGACGAATTCTTGGCCTTTGGATTCTGATCCAAGGGCCGAGGTTGTGAATGGTGAAAGAGAGAGAGAGAGAGATGCGGTGGCAGTTGGATTCTAATCCGACGACCGGAATTTGATGAGGGGGAGGAAGGCGCGGGCGGGCTGGTTGGGCCGCGCGTGTGGGGGTGGGTTTCGGCCGAGGTTTGGGTTTCGGCCCAAAACCATCTTGAGGATTTCTTTTGGATTTCTATTTGATTTAATTCTGATAATTCAAATAAGCTTTAGAAAATAGCAATTTAATTCCAAAAATTATGAAACAAATTCACATAAATTTTCTTATTTATTTTGGACTTAATAAAATTATTTCCATCTTAATGTTGGCTTCTAATTTTGCAAATAAATTTGTTTTGACTTTAAAATATTTATAAAAAGCTTTTAAAATTCAGAAAATTCCACAAAAATACATAAATTTTAATTTCTACTCAAATTTGAAAACTGGGCTATTACAAAGGATGCGAGAGAACAGGGCATGGGGAGCTCACCAAGACTAACAAAGAGGCTTGAGGAGTTCGGTGGATGGCGAACGACAGTCGAAGACAGCACGGGTGCTCGGGTGAACTCTTCGTCACTTAGGAGGGGAGCCCGGTATAACGCGGTCTTGCAAAACTGAATGTGAGGGAGAGATGGCCAGGGAGTGGAGCTGCTATGAATGACAGGTGGGCCCCTACAAGGAAGTTGCTCAAAGAAGAAAAAGAAGAAGAAAGGCTATGCACTGGCAAAACAGAGAGCACGCAGTTGGCGGCGATTTGAAGAGGAAGGAATGGAACACGTGGTGATCCATTTCATTGGCAGAGGCGGCACACGGTTCGACGAGGAACGCGAGCGGGATTTGTGATGGCGTACGCGGTCGGTTGCGCACGTGGCTCCAGTGAACCAGCGGAACTTTGGAGAAAAGGAAGGGAGCACAGTGTAGAACGTCGTGAGGCGAACTCAATGGAGTAGAAGATGTTGCTGGGGGATCAACGACGGAAGCGGAACATGAGGTGGAAGGTTGTTTAGCTGTCGGTAGGAGAATCTTTTACAGTAACGCTAGAGGCAGTGGGGCGAGCTCCAGCCGGTGGTGGCGAAACTCAAAACACGGCGAAATGACAGCACGAGGGAGAGAGAGGGAGGGAGAGTTGAGGGAAATGTAAGAGGAGGGTGAGGGCTCCCTGGTGCTCCATTTATAAGGGATAGAGGAGGACCGGGCAACAAGATAGAGCGGTGGGATTCGCGGCGGCGTGACATGGGTGCACGACCTGCAAGTGAGCGAGGGGATGGGGGCAGGTAGGGGAGGAGACAAGAGAGAGAACGGGCGCAGCGGGGGTGATGGCATTTAATGCGCACATCGCTGAGGAAAAAGAGGGAGGAAAGAAAAGGTGGGCAGGGGGCTGCCAGGTGGGGCTGGTCGAAACTGAGAGACGGTCGAAACCGAGAGGGCTGGTCGAAACCGAAAGGCTGGTCGAGACCGAAAGGCTGGTCGAAACCAAGAGGTGATCGAAACCAAAAGGCTAGTCGAGACTGAAAGGCTGGTCTAAACCAAGAGGGTGGTCGCAACTGAAATGGTGGTCGCAACCTAGAGGGTGGTGTGGATCGACGCGCGAGGATAGGAATGGGCTGACAAGAATTTGGAATAAATAGAGAAATGGGATTTTAAACACCAGTGAACTTCAGTAAACTCAAAATAAACTAAATTTTGAATTAGTTGAAGTTTAATTAATTCATATTAAACTGCTTTTAAATTGAGAAATTTCAAGTTATGTTTTAGCAAATCAATAAAATCAAAAGGCGATTTTTATTTTGAAAATTTCAAAAAACCCTGAAAATCTGGGATGTTACAGCTTGAAACAGGGTTACCTACTTTATTAAATCATGTTGCTTCTTTGAGTTATCTTCGTTGCTGATCATCGTCACCATAAGATTGGGAACCCTCCCCTCAAACCCCCCCCCCCCAGCCCCATCAAGAATTAATCATTTTCCTGGCGAAACTAAAATGGCCGTAAAATTACGGTGAGGTGCATACCCGTCAGGAATGTTTAAGGCCATCACAAAAGCTCACGAGTCTGGTAGTGTTAATTTAATAATCTGTGCTGAATTTTACTGCTGCTAGGCTTTGGTGCTGTGAACGATAGGGCAAAACACGTGTCAGTTAGTGATCCTACTAGTTGGCCTGTATATGTCCTCTGCGATATTTCCTGTGATTTGTAGTTGTTTCATTCACCGTAGATATGTGCGTGGTTATTTGCTTTTTTTTCTAAGTGCACACCTGTTTGTACTCTAATAAAATAAAGCACACCATGTGGATCCTAGGATTGAACTCGGTGGGTGGGATCAAAAACCCTGGCTCCCACCATAAGGTCACTAGCCCGTCCTTCAATTGCTCTTGGTTTAGGAACATTGAAGGGGATCCTAGGATTGAACTCAGTGGGTGGGATAAAAAACCCTCGCTCCCACCGTAAGTCCACTAGCCCGTCCTTCAATTGCTCTTGGTTTAGGAACATTGAAGTATGGTTCTTGCTTAGTTGTGTTAGCATGTAGAATACAACACTAGAGGCTCGCGCACTCACTAGCGAAAGTGTGAACAAGGTTCGCTTCACTTGCAGCGTTGATTACCAAATATGGGACGCACAATTGGAGAAGCGTTGACTACCACGTTTGACACGGGTGAGCTTGGGCCAATTGATCTTGTCCATCTATCTCTTTTTGGACGGTTTAGACTTTGTTTGCATCTACTTATACCTAAAGTGCCCTTAATACCTGATACAACTCTAGAGGAAAACTCAGAAGATGCATATGGGAGCCCGCAGGAATGCTCAGAGGATGACCCTTAACGTTTTCCAGAACTTGAAACGCAACATAGCAATATCGCCCCTATTCCAAAATGTGCTATAACTCTGCCCACTGATAAAACCGGATTTTATTATGGCTGCCTGACCGGAATTGTGAAGCCTATTTACTGGCAGAGCTGCAAATATTAGAACTGACATCCTCCTAGATAAATGGAGGCAGAAAGGGGGCGAGGAGAGGCAGGCCACGTTGCTGGTTTTTCCCTTTATTGTCTAATGCTGCCCCGCGCTTTGTCGGCTGTTCGATTTGCGCGCTTTGGTTTGTCCCGCTTTTTTGTTCGCTCAGCTGTTTGATGCTGCACGTCCAACTTTGTTCGTTCGATCTAGCGCGTGTTTGGTTCTCACGCTTTTGCTTCGCCTCGCCATGTGTGCGCGATGTTCTGGTTCCCGTGTGGATTGTGCTGCTTTTTCTTCTCCGTCGCTCGTCCTCAGGTTCTTGCTCCTCGGCTGTGCCGTCGCTCTGGCTTCTTCGTCATTCTCGTCGCCTGTTTAGCTTCACCGTTTCGATCGTTGCATCCCGTCGTTCGCTTCTTCCCTCGCTCTCTTTCTCTTGCCCTTTATTTTGATTGGTGTTCTTCGCTTCCTTGCCGTTTGCTCTTGCTTTGGTTGCTTCTTTTTTTGGGTGTGTCCACACAGCCGTTTTGGGCGCTGCGCATGCCGGTTCTTGCGGTTGC
Source organism: Ampelocalamus luodianensis (assembly GCA_036346255.1). NCBI lineage: Eukaryota > Viridiplantae > Streptophyta > Magnoliopsida > Poales > Poaceae > Ampelocalamus > Ampelocalamus luodianensis. Next base: position 24,636,979 of record CM070639.1, read on the forward strand.
TGCCTCCCGCCTCAACTTCCTCCATGGGATGGTGCCGCAGTCGGGCAACACAAGACCAGTGCTGAGCGCAAGGATGCCACCGATTCCCCTCCTCCGCACCCGCACACCTCATCGCTGGAGAAGGAGAAGCCCCAGGACTCAGCCGCCGCTGGCGCCTCTCAGCCACCGTGGCCTTGGAACCTCCGACCTGGCACTCCACCACGGCTGCACCGTCTGCGTCGAGATTAGAGGGAGCAGGGAAGTCCACGACGGGGCAGGCGCAACAGTCGCCTGCACCGTCTCTGGCGGAGGCGAGGAAGAGGGGCTTCTCCGTCGCGCTGACCAATGAGGAGATTGCTGAGGACTTCCTTGCCATCCGTGGCACACACTGGCCACGCTGGCCCAAGAAGCACCCATGCACGGTGCAGTGTGAGCTCGATGCATGGATTGGAGCCTCACATGTACTTCTTGATGCGTAATTTTGGTATCGGTGTTTAATTCTGGTTGGTTAGTTTGGAATTGCAGACGATGTACCCGGGATTGTCGCTCGCAAACATGAACCTGGAGTTGTACAAGATCAAGGAGGTGAGATATGGTTCAAATTCATTTGGTCATGTATTCTTTCCCCAAAGTTGGTTATTTTCTTCATATGCGTTTTCCTCTCACAGAGGTGATTGGCACCATGGTGAAGCTGCAAATGGGAGGAGCTTTTTAGATGTTCCCATCTTTTGCTTTCTTCCTGTGATGGCTAACATGCCCAGCCCATAATTATGTTGGTTCTTCTGGATTAGAGGATGAAAAGTTAGATTTATGATGCGATTTTGTATAGGGATTTCTGTTTTATGAGCAATTGTTGGAATGCTGGCGATGTTTGTGATTTGTGGTGTGATATTTAGGTTTAATGTATGGTTGGTTCTTGTATGAAGGGATAATGGGTAGTTCTCATGTTATGTACATGGTTTAAATCTATGAAATAATTTCATTAAGAAAAATGTATCAAATCATATTTTTCGGTTTAGATCACTCCAAGGAAGTTGTTGAGTATGACATAGCATTGTGGTTTTGAAGTGTTCTTTAGGATGTTATATGCTTCTTGATGATTGCTTTATGGATTTACTAATGAAAGATAGATAATTAGTTGCATTCCATGACAGACGAAAAGCCAACTTTATTTTTACTCTGGTAAGACATATCATATCCAAAATGGGGCATGGCTAATGCAGCAGAAGGTATGATACCACATTGGAATAATGACACCGGAATTCACGTATGTAAATACCATGACCCTAGAAGCTTACATCGCTTTCCTTCTCCCATTTGTTCGGAACTTACAACTGACAGAAGCTCTAAGGATGCAAATGGAGGTTCAGAAACAGCTTCATGACCAATTAGAGGTGGGTATCAGAAACTCTAGAGGTTCTTTCATTGACCTATGCCTGACTTAAACTAATTGAATTGATAGTAACATTGCTTTGTTAATATAATGTTGTGAGGTATTATTCAGGATCAGATTCTAGGTTTTGTGGGTTTCCACTATGGTGTTAAAATTGCTTCATTAGGTGAGAAAAACCTATACAAGCATATGGTTTTACAATTCTTAATCTTGGACCTCTAAATTTATGACCTGTTTTATTTTGGATGGCAGAAAATGCACCAGAAACTTACGCCTCCATAGAGGAGAGATCATCAAGGGTCTATTAGTTGATGTGGAATCTGACCCTCGTTGTTGCAACTAGAATTGAAGATAAAGTTGCAGACTTGGAGACCAAGTGCTAGCGATACTTGGCTAATGTTTGAATGAGTGAGTTTAGTGTGTAAGCTGATTCATTTATAGTATGGTTTTCACATTTCTTATCCCATTAGCTTTGTGAATATCATTAGCTTTATTAATATCTTTTCTGGTGAATTGCATGTTGGGCAATACATGTATATCTCAGCCATTTCAACTGCAATTCATATATATTTACATCATTAAATCCCAAAACAAAATGAAAAATGTTTGTCTTTATGTAACATCCCAAAACAGGGGCTTGTATTTCAAATGTATAAAAATGACGAGAATTTAAAACTTTTGCTGCATCTTATTGTCTTTTGAATTTTCTGAAAATTCTTGCAAAGGTTTGTTGATTTTAGAAACCAAATGCTTCAATTGACTAGAAGCATAATCCTTTAAGGCTTCTAAAGCAATTCTTTCGAAAAGTCCATAGAAATATTTTTACTAGGTTCTGAAACACCTTAGTGACCCCTCTGAAAAATTTCATAATTTTTAGATTTTATTTGCTATTTTAAAAGAGCTAGTCAAACTAGTTAGATCCTTGGTCAAAACCCTTGGACAAAACTTTGAAACATTTCTATAGGGAAATGCATTGCATGGAAGAGTATAAAAATTTTACACAAGGTTTTCCTAAGAGTCATTAGCCTACAATAAAATTTTCAAAATTTTTGGAGTTAAACAGCTACCTCTAAAAAAAATCGAAAAACCATCTTAGCCTTATTTCACAAAATTCAGCATTTCACTGTTGGACTCGGTCGGACCGGAGCCGACGTGGTCCAACCCAGCCACCTAGCTAACCCCGAACCACCACTTACCTCGCTGCATCACTAACTGGTGGGGCCCGCTGCACATCCCTTCTTCTCCATGCAGACGCCATGACAACGTGGACATGCTCTGCTCGCGCCAACGGTCACCGCTCGCCTCTGGTTTGAGACCGCATGCACACAGTTCGCCCGTGGTTTGCTGCCTTGCCCATGTCATCACACATAGTCCCGTCACTTCACTGTCGCTCAATCACCTCGGCTCACCCATTTCTAGAGCCATGAACTGAGCTTAGCTCGCTGCGTCCTCCTCGCGAATCCTCCGCCCTAGAGCCTCTATAAAAGCCCTAGAGGTCCCTCTCATCTCCCTTTCGACACCCCAGACTTCCCCTACCTCCATTCTCCCTTGCTTCCACGGAGCCGAGAGTGAGAGATCGGCTTAGAGCTTCACCCGAGATGTCGCCGTCGTCCACAATGCCGTTCTGGTGCCACTGGGGTTCCAGCTCATTCCTCTTTGCATCATATTTTTTTCCTTAGGACAAGGACCCTATCCCCTAACTTAATTCGGTTTTGGTTCATAGGAACCACTACAACCGAGGTTCTTCCTTGTCTCCAACCGAAGTGCCCCTTTCTGATCAGGACATCAACCCTAAGGATGCAACCACTACTTCGACCCGCTGCACAGCGTCCTCTACTTCAACCACATCTTCTCATAAAGGGCTTTCGGCTACTGTACTACCATATTCTCTGGTGGGACCGAGCTACGTCTACTCATACGCGTCGAGCTTGGTCTACATGCTATGGTGCTACATCTACATGCCATGGTGCTATGCCTACATGCCATGGTGCTACTCCACATGCCAAGCAAGAGTTCAAGTTGGATACGTTTTGGAATCCAATTCAGCCTCTGGAGATAACACCGACTTCAAATGTGCATAACTTTCACATACGGAGTCCGTTTGAGGTCCACGAGTACTTGATGAAAAGCTTATTTCGTCCTCTTTCCAACAGATCTGGCCTCACCTCCAAATTCTTTCTGTGCGCGTCACAATCATCAAAAGAAGGTGTTGTGTCACCTGTTTGGGCCAATTTGGGCCTTGTAATCCTTGGGCCCATCTCCCTAGTCGTCGCTCCTCCTTGGGTCATACTATTCATGGTGGGACTATTCATGTAAACAATACTACATGAATAGTACCACCCCTTAGCTGTTTAGCTATGTGAGGCTCCCCTCCCCTATTTAAGAAGGCCCCACCCCTTTATTTTTCCTTGGTTTTTCTGTTAGATTATTCTGCATAGCACTTTCGCCGCTCGTTTGGTTTAAGAAACCCCAACTTTGTGAGCTTTATTAATATTCGCAATATTATTTCAGATTGCATCTTCTACTCTCTTACTTGTGTTCTCGATTCGCTTGCAAGAGATAGCCTTCTTGGCGAGGTCAACCGCATTGGGCACGGTTGATAACCAACGGAGTAGTGGTGTAGTGATTACGAGGGGTTCGATCTATTCGGATCGGAGCCTTTGGATCATCAATGTCGTATTCTCCACAATTGATTTATCAGTACCTTTCAGAAGATCAGGCCACACTCACATCAGGTGGTATCAGCGCAAAGGTTGCCCGTTAGATAATCACAATTCGTCCCTTTTAGATTATTTTATGTTCATCGTCCTAGAAACACCTCAAAATTAGCCCCACAAAAATAATTTGTTCGTCATGTTCTTCTGTTGTCCCATCACCCGTTGAGCCATTGCAATTTTTATTTTGGTATTTTGCTTGTTGAAATTTTTGTTGCATCGTCGTGTTAGTTGCTGATTTCTAGCTTAGCTAGAGTCTAGTTCGTCGTTGCCTAGTTGCATCTCGTGTGTTTCCTTTGCGTAGCTTTGTCTTTGTGTCAAACCTCTGCCACATCAACTCAATCTTGTGCCGCGCCAACCCATCCGCTGCCATCCCTACCGTGCCTCCACAGAATCGCTGCCACGGCAAACCATCTACTGCCACTCCCTGCCACCACCACCAATTGTTGCTGCGACAACCCAAAATCCCCCACAAATCCGCAAGGACATCTTCCCTGTTGCCGCTTCCATCTGGCTTCCGCGGCCACCCCACCACCCCTGCCGCAGCACTGAAACACAAGCCATCATCTCCTATCGCGACAGCCCTAGCACGACCATCTCCTAGCGCAATAACTCCAACGCTGCCAGCTCCTACCATGGCAATCCATCGTTGCTGCCATGACTGTTCTTTCACTGCCACGGCACCCAGCATATCTAACCAAGGTGGTTTGTGTCGAAGTGGATTTCGGTTGTGCCAAACTGAATTAGGTCTTGGCCGAAAGATGGCTTCGGTTGGTAGAAGAAGAAACAGAGATTGATTTCGGTTGTGTTGAAAGAGAGGAAAAAAAGAAAGAAAGAGAGAGAATTTGATTTTGAGCTCTAGAGAGAAAAAAAAAGAGGAAAAAAATCAGAAAAGAAAAGGAGGAAAAAAAGAGAGAAGAAACAAAAGAGAGAGTCCTCTGTTCCAAAAATTGAAAAGGACATTAAATCATTGCCAAATCTAGTGAAAATTGGTGGAACCCTTCTTTAGTTAGCCACAAGCTAGCACAAAAAAATTGGGCACTTTTGGCCCACGAGAACAAAAGATATAGCAGTTTAAATTTGAGGCCGAAACAAATTCGAGTCCGTTTACGACACACCTTTAGTAAAACGGGCATAACTTTTGCATACAGAGTCGGAATTTGACGTTCTTGTACTCGTTTGAAAGCTAACGACAACGTGCATCTGAAAATCATTGCTGGCTTTGCCAATCGCCTTAGACCACCAAAATTGGCCATCTTTAGCCCCGAAATCGCGTCGTAAATTTTTTATTTTTTCTTTTTGGTGATTCTTTTAGTGTTCCCATCGGAATTTGGGGTTTGTCCGGTTGAGAAAGTTGTAGATCTCATTGAAACCTTTCAAACGAGTATATATAAACCATATAAAACTTTACCTTTTCATCGTTGTAGACTAGCTATTGTTTCTGCTCAATCTAGATGGTTGTTCGCGTTTTACCGATATCGCTGTTTTGTGCTCTACATCGCGCGAATAATTTTATGCCCTTAGAAATAAGTTTGAGTAGTGGGCTAGTCTCTCTCCTAGCACTTGTTGTGAGGTTCTCCTTTGCTTACATCAAGTCACTTTGATCGTTGTGTATGCGTACATACACTTCTTTGCATAGGGATTTGATTAGCTAGCTTTGATTAGGCTAGGATAAGCAACTTTGACGAGTACTTTGAACAATATTTCATCTTGAATTAACTAATTTGATTATTGCTAATCATTGCTACATATTGTGCCTTCCGAGCTCCACCTACTCTTGATCAGAACTGGTCCCCTCTTGCAATTGTACCCACGCTCGACTCGGTATCACGAACCAGCCACCGGCTATTCCACCTACTGCATGCTTTGGTAAGAACACTTGTAAGAGTGTGGTAAGACGCTTGAGAGTGTGTGATTCCACCTTTCGTCACCTAGTAGTTGATAGGGATAATACCTTTGTGTTGTCTTTTGTTTTCCTACTAACAATGGCAGGTTCACACGGATCTACACATGCTATGCTGGCCACTGACCCCGCAGGTGCTGACCAATGATGAGGACATCACTCCTTCGGATACACGCACTACACAAAATCCTCCAAGTCCTATGACAAGAGCTCGTGCACGTCACTTAAATTATGAGGTGAGTTCATTTCTAGGTGCTAATAATTTATCTATGCATAATGGTATACTATCTAATAATTTTGATCTTTTGTTACTTAGGAATAATGGGAGGATCTACGACTAGGTCTACAAGCGCTACGACCAGGCCTACCAGCGCTACAACCAGACCTGCCAACGCTACGACCAGGTCTCAAGCTTTTCGACCAGCCTGCCAGCGCTACGACCAGGTCTCAAGCTTTTCGACCAGATTCGCCAGCGCTACGACCAGACCTGCCAGCACTACGACCAGGTCTCCAGTTCTACGACTAGTCATTAGGTGCTGCGACACCGTTTTGGGCCTAATAGGGCCTTGTAAGCATGTCGGGGTCAAAGCCTAGGTTGTGTACGCCTCTCCCATGGCCGCACAACCCTAGGTCAACCTCCTCACGCCCCCCTATATATATACAACAGCCGCCACAATATAGGGTTGGGTTTTTCTTAGAATTATTCTGCCACTTGCAGTTTCGCCGTTGTACGGTTTGAGGAATCCCACTTTGTGAACTTCATTCATATTCGCAATACAATTCAGATTGCATCTCCTTGTTCTTGTGAGTTGCTTCGATTGCTTGCAGGAATAATAACCCTCATGGTAAGGTCGATCGCGTGCAAGCGTGGTGGATAACACAGTCGTGCGGGTGTAGCGAATTGCGAGGTGACGATCTGCTGGTCGAAAGCCTCAGAGCGTCAACGTCCTCACGACGAAATCAATCGAACCTATCGGAAGATCGGGCCGCCGAAGCCATCAGTTGGTATTAGAGCGAAGGTTGCTCGTTAGGTAATCTTGTTTATCCCCTTTTGTTAGTTGTTTCCATCACCTAGAGTCCAGAAAATTGCCCCACAAAAAGTTTTAGATCTTAGTTTTTCCGCTGTCCAAACCACGTTGTGCCTTTCGCAATTTTGTTTTCAGTATTCGCGTTGTTGAGTTCGAGTCCATCGTCGGTGTCTTTGTTGCTAGTCTAGTCGTCGTGATCTAGTTTCTAGCGTCGAGTCTTTGCTGTTTTGGTCATCGTGTATCTCGGCTTGTCCTTTGTTGCATCCGTTGCAATTAGGGTTTGTCTGCTATAGCCGAGATTGAGTCACCACCCCCATCCGACCACTTACTTGTGACACCACCCCCATCCGACCACCTACTCGAGCCAACACCCCCATCCGACCACCTCCTCGTGTTCAACTACCTAGTCGGATTCAACCATCTACTCATTCTGCCCGGACATCCTACTCGGAGTCTATCTGTTTCTGGTTGCTCTCGGACACCCACGCACTCATCATATCGTGGCCGACCCAACAAAGACCGAGAAGCAATTCCATAGCCGAAACAGAGATAGCCAAAGTTCAGAGAGAGAGAGAGAGTATCTTTTTATTACCTTTATACCCCTGCTCTCCGAAAAAAGTTTGTGACCTATATATATATCCTAGGCCCGGAAAAGGGTTTTGAAGAGTTGTGAGTCAAGGTCACTTGCGCAAAAAAAAAAAGAAAAAAAAGGAACCCTATGTTGGGTTTCACACAAAAAAAAAAGAAAAGAAAAAAAGAAAAAGATAATAAAAAAAAGAGAAGGGACCACCCTAGTTGGCTCACGACCACCCTCAGTTGGTCTACGACAACCCACCGGTGCTCCACGACCACCCACTGGAGATATCGGTTGCTTTGCAAATTTTGTTCCTTTCTGCTTGTATCTACCCTATCTTTCGGCTTGCTTGAGCTAGTGCTAGGAGCGCGTTTGAGCCAGCAACTGTGATGAGTACTGTGGACTTTGATTTAACTTTGCTAATTTGATTTCATTATTGCTATTCCTTGCTACTAAATATTGCCTGTCCGAGCTCCACATACTTTTGGCCCTCAGATTTGGATCATCGCATTCGCCTCCGCCGCAATCATACATCCCACCTTCTCCGATCAGACCACCTGCTACAATTTGGTAAGAAATTCATAAGAGCTTGGTAAGACGCTTGAGAGTGTGTGACCTCCACCTTCCACCACCTAGTAGTTGGTAGGGATAATACATTTGTGTTGTCTTTTGTCTCCTACTAACCATGGCAGGTGAGGAATTGGGTGCGCAAGAGTGTGTTGTGAGGGAAGAGCTCACCAGGGTGTTGGATGAGCACCGCCATGCTATTTATTAATGATGACATTGATAGGAAGTTTGCGGAGACAAATACTGCAATACAACAGCTCACTGATAGTATTGCAACACTCAATGCACGCATTGATGGTTTGGCCAATCGACCACCGAACAATGGGCGAGTGGATCCTCAAGGTGCAGTCCACGACCATGAGAACGATAACGATAATGAGATGCGCAACCACAATGCCTTTGATGCACGACAACGGAACCGATTGAACTTCAACCGTCAAGGTATGAGAGGTAATAACTTTCAGCAAAATAATGCACGTGATAATGATGATCCATCTGCTAAAGTCAAGTTCACTATACCATCTTTTGCGGGTGCTTATGATGCTGAAGTATATCTAGATTGGGAGATGACGGTAGAACAAAAATTTAATGCTCACTTAGTTCCTGAAGTGCATAGAGTTAGGCAAGCCACAAGTGAATTTAAAAACTTTGCCATCTTTTGGTGGAGTAGAGTTTGCAAAGTGTAGCGCCTACTACATGGGATGCTTTAAAGGTTGCTATGCGTAACAGATTTATCCCACCCTCTTTTAAACGGGACTTGCGTAAGAAATTGCAACGCTTAAACCAAGGCAATAGATCCGTAGAAGAATATTATCAGGAGCTACAAATTAGTATGTTGCGTTGTGATATTATTGAGGATGAAGAGGCTGCTATGGCACGTTTTTATGGAGGACTAATACGTGAAATTCAGGACATAGTTGATTACAAAGAATATGATAGTGTTCCTAGATAGTTCCACCTTGCATGTTTGGCAGAAAAAGAATTACAGAGACGACAGCAGAGGCCAAGGAACAATTTTGGAAGCACGTCTACACCAAGATCAACATCAGGGCACGTTAAAACAGTCCAACCTTCAGCTACACGGTCTACTGCCCCCTCCTCGAGTAGGGCACCTTCAGCAGCACCTCGGACACCATCACATGCACCCGAGGTAAACAAATCTACTAGTGTGCAGGTCCCAGCCAAGAGTTCTTCTTCGGTTGCTTCCACAGGTCGTACGACTGGGATTATTTGCCACCGTTGCAAGAGAATGGGCCATGTCATGAGGGACTGCCCAAGTCAGCGGGCATACCTTGCCACTGAAGACGGAGGTTATGTAAGTGCTAGTGATATTGAGGATGAGTATGTGCTTGCAGCTAACATTGCAGGTGGAGGAGACGAGGCAGCACGGTGATGCGATGATGTGGAAGAACAAGTAGTCTGCTGTTGACACAGGACTCATGTGAGCCTTGTTTGCGCGAGGCCGAGCGCACAAGTGGAGAGAGCGGAGCAAAATCAGCGGCACAACTTGTTTCAATCCATTCCTCGTGAAGGAGAGAGCTCAGAGAGTCATCATTGATGGAGGGAGTTGCAATAACCTTGCAAGCTCTGAGATGGTCGAGAAGCTTGGCTTGACCACACAACCACACCCACGTCCCTACTACATCCAATGGTTCAATTCGTGTGGTAAGTTAAAGGTAAACAAAGTTGTGAGAGTGTAATTTTCAGCTGGTAATTACAAAGATAGTACCGACTTTGATGTAGTGCCTATGCAAGCATGCTCGTTGTTGCTCGGTAGACCTTGGATATATGATAATGATGTTTTGCACCATGGTAGAGCTAATACCTACTCGTTCTCACATAGGGGTAATAAGATTAGGTTGTTGCCTTTGACTCCGGCTGAAATTGTGAAAGATGAAGTAGAGCATGCTAGAAATGAAAGAAACACCACTGAACATGATTCTGAAAATCAGCAAGTAGCGAAACGTGTTTTCCCACCTAAAGGGGAGAAAGTGGCGCCTAGTTCCAAGGCCGAGGGAATTAAATTGAAAGTGTGTGTCATGCTTGCCACTAAATCTGAGCTTGCTGAAATTTGTGATAATGAGCTGCCATGCTATGCTTTGATATGCAAAGATGCTTTATTTTCACTTGAGGATATATCTAGCTCTTTGCCTCCTGCTGTTGCTAACCTTTTGCAGGAGTATGTGGATGTATTTCCAACTGAGATACCCCCAGGGTTGCCACCTATTCGAGGTATAGAGCATCAAATTGATTTGATCCCGGGAGCGACTTTGCCAAACCGTGTGGCATATAGGACCAACCTAGAGGAGACTAAGGAAATTCAGCGACAAGGCCAAGATCTTTTGGACCGTGGGTACGTACGAGAAAGCCTTAGTCCTTGTGCTGTTCTTGTTCTTTTGGTTCCTAAGAAAGATGAAACTTGGTGTATGTGTGTTGATTGTAGAGCCATTAATAATATTACAATAAGGTATCGTCATCCTATTCCTAGGCTAGACGACATGCTTGTTGAGTTGAGTGGCTCTATTATTTTCACAAAGATTGACTTACGAAGTGGTTACCACCAGATTAGAATAAAACTGGGAGATGAATTGAAAACTGCTTTTAAAACTAAGTTCGGACTATATGAGTGGTTAGTGATGCCTTTTGGTCTAACTAATGCACCTAGTACTTTCATGCGATTAATGAACGAGGTTTTACGTCTTTTCATTGGAAAATTTGTGGTGGTTTATTTTGATGATATCTTGATTTATAGCAAGTCACATGAGCTACACTTGAATCATATACGTGTTGTTTTTAATGCCTTGAGAGATGCATGTTTGTTTGGTAACCTCGAGAAGTGCACCTTTTGCACCGATCGAGTTGCGTTTCTTGGTTATGTTGGACACCACAGAGCATTGAGGTGGATGAGGCAAAGACTGCAGCCATCCAAAGCTGGTCGACACCTACCACTGTGTCACAGGTGTAGAGCTTCCATGGACTTGCTAGATTCTATCGACGTTTTGTGCGGGATTTCAGCACCATTGCTACACCATTGAATGAATTGACAAAGAAAGGAGTGCCTTTCCAATGGGAACCTGCGCAAGAGAGGGCATTCCACTTATTAAAAGAGAAGCTCACCCAAGCACCCCTACTCCAACTCCCTGATTTTGGTAAGACTTTTGAGATTGAATGTGATGCTAGTGGGATTGGGATAGGTGGTTTATTGATTCAAGAAGGTAAACCAGTTGCATATTTCAGTGAGAAACTAAATGGGCCTAGTCTGAATTATTCTACCTATGACAAAGAACTGTATGCTTTAGTTCGTGTGCTTCAAACTTGGCAACATTATCTATGGCCCAAAGAATTTGTTATTCATTCAGATCATGAATCGCTAAAACATATTAGAAGCCAAGCTAACCTAAATAAACGACATGTTAAATGGGTAGAATTTATTGAGTTGTTTCCATATGTCATAAAGCATAAAAAAAGGTAAGGACAATGTGATTGTTGATGCGCTTTCTAGACGTTATATCATGTTATCTCAACTTGACCATAAGATTTTTGGTTTAGAGGCCATTAAGGAGTTATATGCTACTGATTTGGACTTTAAAGAAGTTCTTGAACATTGTAAAGGAGGGAAAACATGGAATAAATATGTGATAATTGATGGTTTGATCTATCGTGCTAACAAGCTATGCATTCCAGCTAGCTCCGTTCGTCTTTTGTTGTTGCAGGAGGTGCATGGAGGAGGCTTGATGGCGCATTTTGGAGCAAAGAAGACAGAAGATGTGCTGGCCGTCCACTTCTTTTGGCCAAAGATGAGGCGCGATGTTGAGCGCTACGTGGCTCGCTGCACTACATGCAACAAAGCTAAGTCCCGTCTCAATCCACATGGACTTTATATGTATCTCCTTATTCCTAGCGCCCCTTGGGAGGATATTTCTATGGATTTTGTTTTAGGATTGCCTAGGACAAAGAGGGGGAGAGACAATATATTTATATTAGTGGATCGATTTTCTAAAATGGCATATTTTATACCTTGTCACAAGAGTGATGATGCTACAAACATAGCTGATTTATTTTTCCGAGAAATCATTCGCTTACATGGAGTGCCCAATACTATTGTCTCGGATCGCGACATGAAGTTTTTTGAGCCACTTTTGGAGATCACTTTGGAACAAATTGGGGACAAAGCTGCTGTTTTCTACTACGTGCCAACCCCAAACTAATGGACAAACGGAGGTTGTCAACCGCACGTTATCCACCATGTTGCGGGCTATTTTAAAGAAGAATTTGAAGATGTGGGAAGAGTGTTTACCGCACATTGAGTTTGCTTACAATAGGTCGGTACACTCCACCACCAAGGTAAGTCCGTTTCAGGTAGTGTATGGTTTTAACCCCCGTGCTCCTATTGATTTACTACCTTTGCCTACCTCTGAACACATTAATTTAGACGCTAAGAAGCGTGCTGCATTTGTTCTTAAGTTGCATGAAACAACTAAAGAAAATATAGAGCTTATGACTGAAAAGTATAGGGTTGCTGGAAGTAAAGGTAGGAAAGAAATAAAATTTGAACCGGGCGATTTAGTTTGTGTGCATTTGAGAAAGGACAGGTTTCTAGAATTGAGAAAATCAAAATTGATGCCTAGAGCTGATGGACCATTTAAGATAATTAAGAAGATAAATGACAATGCTTATCAATTAGAGCTACCTGCAGATTTTGGGGTTAGCCCCACATTTAACATCGCAGATTTGAAGCCATATGTGGGAGAAGCAGATGAGCTTGAGTCGAGGACGACTCCAATTCAAGAGGGGGAGGATGATGAGAACATCACTCCTTCGAATACACGCACTACACAAAATCCTCCAGGTCCTATGACAAGAGCTCGTGCACGTCACTTAAATTATTAGGTGAGCTCGTTTCTAGGTGCTAATAATTTATCTATGCAGAATGGTATACTACCTAATAATTTTGATCTTTTGTTACTTAGGAATAATGGGGAGGATCTACGACTAGGTCTACAAGCGCTATGACCAGGCCTGCCAGCGCTACAACCAGGTCTCAAGCTTTTCGACCAGCCTGCCAGTGCTACGACCAGGTCTCAAGCTTTTGACCGATTCGCGGCGCTACGACGGACACTGCAAAGACTACGACTGTGTCTCCGGTTTACGACCGGTCATTAGGTGCTGCGACACCGTTTTGGGCCTAATAGGGCCTTGTAAGCGTGTCGGGGTCAAAGCCTAGGTTGTGTACGCCTCTCCCATGGCCGCACAACCCTAGGTCAACCTCTTCACGCCCTCCCTATATATATACAACAGCCGCCACAGTATAGGGTTGGGTTTTTCTTAGAATTATTCTGCCACTTGCAGTTTCACCGTTGTACGGTTTGAGGAACCCCACTTTGTGAACTTCATTCATATTCGCAATACAATTCAGATTGCATCTCCTTGTTCTTGTGAGTTGCTTCGATTGCTTGTAGGAACAATAACCCTCGTGGTAAGGTCGATCGCGTGTAAGCGTGGTCGATAACAACAGTCGTGCGGGTGTAGCGAATTGCGAGGTGACGATCTGCTGGTCGAAAGTCTCAAAGCGTCAACGTCCTCACGACGAAATCAATCTATCCTATCGGAAAATCGGGCCGCCGAAGCCATCAACCAAGGATCTGAGCGAGACGAGGAACAATATGGTGCCAAAATTTCAGATACGTATCTAAGCCTTACCGTGAAGCATGTACTTAGTATACAAATAGAGCATGCTGAGCAGAATCAACACCACCATCTGTTGCAAACAAAGTTTATCATCAAAGAGCGTTCATGTCGTGTGATCATTGATGGAGGAAGTTGCAACAATTTGGCGAGCATGGACATGGTTGAGAAGCTTGCATTGACCACACAACAGCACCCGCATCCATATTGCATTCAAGGGTGCAACAATTGTGGTAAGCTAAAGGTAACTCACACTATGCCAGTACAGTTTTCTGTTGGTTCTTATCATGATTATGTTAATTGCTATGTAGTACCTATGCAAGCATGTTCCTTGTTGTCAGGTAGACCTTGGCAATATGATAGAGATACGGTGCATCATGATAGAGCTAATAAGTATACTTTCATGTTTAAAGAAAATAAAATCACCTTGCTGCCCATGTCTCTTGAAGCTATTTTCAAGGATTAATTAGAGAGAACTAATAGACAAAAAGAGAGTAGAAAAAGTGAAATTAAGATTGTAGCTAAAGAACTTGTGCACCCAAAGAAGAAAGAACCTAGTGCTAGGAAAGGTGAAACTAAATTGAAAGCTCCTGTTATGTTTGCTACAAAATCTGATTGCATTGATAAGGAAAAACATGAATCTAAATGCTATACTATGATTTGCAAAGAACCTTTATGTCCATTGGAAGAACAACGTGGTTCTTTGCCTCCTATGGCTACTAACTTTTTGCAGGAAAGTAATGTCTTGAAGAATACGATTGAGTCGAGGACGACTAAAATTCAAGAAAGGGAGGATGATGAGGACATCAACTCTAAGGATGCAACCACTACATCGACCCACTGCACAACATCCTCTACTTCAACCACATCTTCTCATAAAGGACTATCGGCTACTGCACTGCCATATTCTCCGGTGGGGCCGAGCTACGTCTACTCATACGCGTCGAGCTTGGTCTACATGCCATGGTGCTAAATCTACATGCCATGGTGCTACGTCTACATGCCATGGTACTACTCCACGTGCCAAGCAAGAGTTCAAGCTAGATACGTTTTGGAATCCAATTTGGCCTTCGGAGACAGCACCGACTTCAAACATACATAACTTTCACATACGGAGTCTGTTTAAGGTCCATGAGTACTTGATCGAAAGCTTATTTCGTTCTCTTTCCAACGGATCTGGCCTCACCTCTAAATTCTTTCTATGCACATCACAATCGCCAAAAGAAAATGTTGTGTCACCTGTTTGGGCCAATTTGGGCCTTGTAATCCTTGGGCCCATCTCCCTAGCCGCCCCCCTCCTTGGGCCACACTATTCATGGTGGTACTGTTCATATGAACAGTACCACATAAATAGTACCACCCCTTAGTTGTTTAGCTATGTGAGGCTTCCCCTCCCATATTTAAGGAGGCCTCACCCCTTTAGTTTTCCTTTGGTTTTTCTTTTAGATTATTCTGCATAGCAGTTTCGCCGCTCGTTCAGTTTGAGAAACCCCAACTTTGTGGGCTTCATTAATATTCATAATATAATTTCAGATTGCATCTTCTACTCTCTTGCTTGTGTTCTCGATTCGCTTATAGGAGATAGCCTTCTTGGCGAGGTCAACCGCGTTCGGCATGGTTGATAACCAACGGAGCAGTGGTGTAGTGATTGTGAGGGGTTCGATTTGTTTGGGTTGGAGCCTTTGGATCATCAACATTGTGTTCTCCACAATCGACTTATTAGTACATTTCGGAAGATCGGGCCATACTCACATCACTTTCCACCGCTGCAACCTCTACGGTGAGTCACTTGTGAATTCCTCGTGATATCCCTATTTACTGATCTCCCTTTAGCTGCTCCTACCTCCCATTTCCCCCCTCCTTGCTCAGGCCATCGTCTCCTCATTGAAGCTCCATCGTCGTCCTCGGTCCATTGTCACCGGCGCGACTTTGACGAGCTCGTGCTCCCCTCTCCCTTCTAGTATGTTCCTAGGACCTAGTAGCTACTAATGTGTGCGCTAATTCAACCGAAGAATTGCTGAGTTGTAACGTGCACGATGGTCGTAGTTCCTTCTCCACCTCTCTCAGGCGCTCTGCCGCGTCGGGCCTCCTCTAGGCTCGCAGCTGGTGCTCATGTGCGAGCAAGGATGCGGCTATTCTGCTTTAGTACTTGGCTATTCTTTAATGCTTATATATTTTCTGAAATGCTTTATTTGTGTACTGAAAAATGTTTAAACTTCAAAATTGCATAAGTAGTTCGTTTTAACTCCTTTTTGGATTAAACAAATCAGGGCAGTACTAGGCGCCAACTCGATAACAAACTCGAGGTCTCAAACTGGTGGCATCCCAGGCAATTCTTCGGGGAAGACATCGACGAAGTCACACAACACAGGGACTTCAAGGATATTTGGAGCCGGCTTCGCTTCTAGTGCGAAGATATGCGGTCCTTGCAGCTTCGGCGAAAAACCAACTCGCTCGCCGAAGGGGCTTGTGAGGTAGACGCACTTCTTAGCACAATCGATTTGTTCCAAATGTCGGGATAACCAATCCATACCAAGAATTACATCCAAGCTCGCTGAATTGAGGAGGATAAGATTTGCCAAAAATCCCACCCCCTCGATCTCAATAGGAACATCCTGAGACTCTAATTCAGCTCTCAACTCCAAACCCAGAGAGCGAATGAGAAAAGGGACAAGCAAAGGAGCAAAAAAAAGATCACCAACAGCAGCAAAAGACTTGGATACAAAGGAATGAGAAGCTCCAGAATCAAACAAAATAGTAGCAGGACGAGAATCTACAAGAAGCGTACCCAACATGACGTCAGGTGCCTCTCACGCTTCCTCAGCGGAGATGAGGTTGACTTGGGTTAGCAACGAAAACCCGAAAACTGAAGGCAAGGAAAGCAAATAACACAACTAAGAAACGAACTCCAAAGGCTTGAAAACAAGCACAAAATCAGCACAAGACCTCAAGACACAAGATCAACTTCCCGATACGACTAACTTGTATTGAAAGAACAAGCAATCAGTTAGGATGATAAATTTCAGAACACAACTCAGATCTAACACACCTAAAGAGCAAGGTAAAACCACTAATAGGGGTGTTAGATACTTAGCCAACTAATATAACATCTTACCCTTTCATTCCCACAAGTTTTAATTGAGTTAACCTCTCATTATGTACCTTATTCACCAACTAGCAGCTTGCAGTCCAGATTTGATGCTTGCTGTCCAGATTTGAATCCAGCTCCAAGCACTTCTACTCTTCACCAAAGGGCAGCCAATACCTTAATTTTGCAACTCTCATTCGTTCCCCCAAAACCAATTTAATCGATAACAACTAGCTTTTGGAAGAGGAAGAGAGGAAATTAGCTTTTCAAAACATAATAAGAACAGGGTAAGATGAGCATGCTAAGATAGGTAAGGAGTAAAATCTGAGAACCTAATTAAGTTTTCACAAACCATTTGATAATTTTGAAACTAAGATTTTTTAAAATATCCTAAAGACGACCAAGCTAGGAGTTTCTACGGTCGGTATGGCTCTCATACCAAGCTTTGTGAGACCCCGGGGTATTTAGCTTGTAATGCTTAGCCTTCCATTGACTCTAGCATTACAAACAAAATATCCCGCGCCTCGGGAAAATGTATACTTCCCAGAATTGCAGTATACTCACTCTTTTACAAAACAATGCATACAACCGAACTAAAGCTTTACAAGCAAAAGATATACATAATAGTTATTACAAAAGGGATCATCCGGTCACAAGACAAGCTAAAGAGCTAAAATAAACAGCGGAAGCAAAATGCCACAATATGGCTATAAACAAGAGCCAACTGGTTTGCCACACACTCACAAGGCAATTCGATCGGGCCGCCAAGCTAGTCGTCCACACCGCAAGAAAACTCACAAAAGTCGATCCCTTGGGGATCAACCTCCTTTACAACAATTAAGCAATGCAAATGAGTACAAAAATGTACTCGCACGTCTTACGAGTAACAAACCTAGATATTACTACATGCAGGTTTTAATCAAAGGAGATGGCTAAATGTTCATTTTCAGCATAAAGCAGATTTTATTTGCAATAAGTAATAGTTTGAAAGCAGTTTTCACAAGCTGTTTTTATTTGTTCAAATAACAGCGATACCATAAGTAGTAACAATAAGACAACCTGGAGGTGACTAACCCAATAGCCACCACAACAATAGCACGAATTGCACATTCATACCACCTACATCTAGTTTTAATTAAAATGTTGTAGTCTAGTTCTTGCACGACCTTACCAAGCATGTCCATAACCTAGGACGAGGCTATTCGAATAGTTTGAACCTTGCAGGGGTGTACCAATGTACCCACACTTTAGACCGCCTTTTTACAAAGCTATTAAGCATACTTCCTTTGGTATGCTGGTACGGCTAAGTCCTACGAGACATTTCCAATGGATTGTATTAATTAAGAGTCGCACGTATGGGGTTGACCCTTAGTGATCCGCCAGCGACGAAGATCACAAAGACCCATACGTTGAGTCGGAAACACCGGCCCAGCCAAAGCAACTGCGGGTGTTCCTGGGTATGGAGAACCTAACCGGAACCCATCCCTCTCATCCCAAAACTAATATTTTTCTCTATCACTACCACCAGCGACTCATTAATTAACACTTCCCAATGTACTAAATCAAGAGAGGTCCCATATCCCTCTAGTGTGGTTAGCACACAAATATCGCTTGGCTTAGTGACACAAGTAACTCGGTCCTTGATGACCCGGGCACCATTCCATTCACACCCAAAAGATAACACCATCACACTAATGTGCCCAAGTGTAAAATATTTTATTTTCAGTTTTAGATTTCACAAATAAACAAGGCACAAGGTGCTGAACATAAGTAATTGTAAGATTTGTGTGATCAAGGTCATCGAGTAAGTCGATAACCGCCCAATTCTACCGGTAACTAAGCATTACTAAGCATCATATCATAAAGACAATAAAAGAGCATAAATTATTCACTCGGCTCTAATTCACCGGTGAGAATATTAACTTAGGTTTGTGGCAGGGGTAAACAATTTCAGGGAAACAATGCAATGGTCTAGTAAAGAACAATTGATGGATTTAGTCTTGGTCATATGCATATCACTCGTGGATTTTGTGCAATCACTGGATTGATTGTATGTATGAAAGATGGTGAGTCCAGGCATTATTTGTTGGGTTGAATGCCTATGCCTTAGTGGATGTTAGTAAAGGAGTTAAATCGAGATACGAGGATTGTTGGTGATATGCCCTAGAGGCAATCATGAAGATGATTGTATCACGTCTATGTTTATGAGTTCTTGAATAAATGTTATTCTGTTCGTTGAAGAATCGTTAGTTCTGAAGATCAACGAGTATGTGACTTGTTGGTGAAACTCTTCGACTTGTATGATGTCGTTCTAAAAGTATCCCTGGTCGAATGTCACTGATCGGAACACCAGTGACTCTACGACCAAGCGCATATATTGATTGATGACCATGTTTCACCGGTCATGGATATAAGGATATCGAATCAATAATGTGAACACATGTTACAGAACATGGGATTGGATTGACCCACCTTGAGACACTATTGAGATTGTTATGATTCTGTGTCATTAGTTGGTCTCAAGCAATGATGATATATAATCCTTAGACCTGAGATCAGCATGGTTCCCTACATGTGTAACATCACTCTTAGGGGTTGCCAAACGCTACTCGTAACTGGGTAGTTATAAAGGTAGCTTTCGGGTATGCCATGAAACATGCAGAGGGATAATACTGGTCGGATATGGGATTTGCCCCTCCTAACATAACGGGAGAGATGTCTCTAGGCCCTTCGAAGTGGTCGGATAAAGAAAGTGCATGGCCATGCCTCTAGTGGTCGAAGTGTTCGACTACATAAGGTTATCCGACAACTCGATCGAGAAAGTATTGAACAGTCCATGGATGACACATTATCTCACTTGGAGTTCAAACCAGATATCGTGAGGCAAAGGGAGAATACTAGAGTAAGTCGCTTAGTTCGATCAGATCCATACAAGTCGTATGGTGATACGAGCAAGTCGTGGACTGATCGAACGAAATCACAGAGTAGTCGAAACCTGGTCGTAAGGAGTTACGAACTGGTCATGACCGAGTGCGAACTGGTCATATAAAGATAGGACCAAGTCGTAAGTGATGAGGACCTAGTCGTAAATCATATTGCATTAAGGTTCGTCCGATATAATTTGTGTGTATTCGGGAATCGTTATGTCCTGCTAGGGACCGCTACGACTCATGGTCGGAATGGGTTTCCGAGTCACAACCCATTACACATAAACCTAACAGGTCAAACACTTAATGGGATGGAACAAACCAGTACGAATATGATTCGTCAAATGTGTTCGGATAGGATTCGACACAGGGCACTATATATAAAGAGATGCTTGAGGCTAGTGGAAAGGGGGCGAGACATACACGTGAGTGGTTTCCACCGAAACCCTAGCCGCCATCTTCTTGAGATAGCCTTCCCGTGCGACTTGGTGCTAGCACACCGGCGTATGGTTGTTCCCTCTCTAGTTGTGTGGATAACGTAGAGGCGCTACTGCGGTCCCTGTTGCGCTAAGGACGATCAGCAATCTTCACAAGGAACTGCAGAAGTTGCTAGAGGAGACGATCGACTACGAGGATGTTGGACGACATCGCGTTCTTCGTCGGACTAGGCTGCTCCGACTCTACTTCCGCTGCACTGCGCGTCTGGTGGTAATGATCTGTGATCATCTAACTTGCTTGGCATCCTGGTTTACGTGGTAGAAATTTTGATTTGTTGCTAGCGTAGCCTACCCGTATCCCTAAAGAGGTATCAGAGCCATCTTGCATAGTTTTTGATCTAGATCGGTCGCATATACTGGGTATGTGGCAATAGTAGATTGGATCTATTAATGGTTTGATCTGATAACCTAGATTGGTTCAGATGGATGAAACGATCTAGGCACTGGTCGATAGGATCGATCTTTGTTCGGCGATTGTAGATGGGATTTTCGAGGAGGCACAAATAAAGAACACCATATGATTCACTTGACCTATTTTTTGACTACCTTGCCTGATACTCCTACCAGTAGAAATTCCGCCATCGGAGTATGTCGCGGTGTGTGGTCGTATAAAGGCAGTGATCAAATTAGTTCGGAATAGGGTTAATATGATTAAACCAATGATTTCCAAGGCTCAGATATGTGAATAAGATTCATGTCTCAGAAAAATTTTCTGAGAGCGCTACCCTCGACCAGCGAGGGGTGCCGCCCCTTCGAACCGCCGTGATGGGTTTTCGTACCGTGCGTTATAGATAGTATGTGTTCATGTTGCCCGATAGAATTAGATTCTATGCATAACTTGTTTTTGCAGGGTTTAATGTGAATAGTATGGACCATTGTGTATGTGATGCATGAATGGATTTTCATGGCCTGCGTGTCATGCTGTGAGATAGCCATCGAGCTACATATTATTGTATAACGCTCACTGCTGTCTGAGCGGTGATGCTTGAAATTATCCTATGTAATTCTTTACTAGCGTTTAGGAGTAAATGCTTAGTAGATGAATGCAATCAGAGACTTCTAGCATGGTGGTCGGAGAACAGGAAGCATGCTGATGGAGATCGACATGTTAAGGGCCATACTATTTCACAGTTTAATTTGATTACCTGTGAATGTTTATGTTTATTCCTGTTATGTTGTTTGATCATGTTTTATCATTAGATGTTTTGACATGATAGAATAATATCCCTCAAGAAAAAATAAGTAAAATTGATGCTTTTCCAATTGCAGCACCTATCACGATTTTGATCGTTAATTGACAGGTCTACCAAAGTAGGGTGCCATTAACTATCTTAATAAGATGGGGTGGGTGTCAGACACCCACATGCATAGTGTTTGTTTGACTTGACAAGGCTATCAAAATAGTTTTGGGCTTTGAGGCATGGTGTTGGTAGCCGGGGCATAAAGATGCCACCCGACAAACAAGAGTCATATGTGATATGATTGGCAAGAGGTTGCCTACCTTAAATCACTAGGTTTCTAACAGTGATACCAAAGCTCACTAGAACTTATGACTTACGGATCTTGGACTCACTATATGTTGTTTGAGGGAAACATGGTTTATAGCGGGAGTATCTTTTATTATCTATTGTTAAGTTGAGTTTGACCATTGGTCGTATGGTGATACGACCAAGTCCAGACAAGTCGTTTGATAATACGAGCAAGTCGTAGACTGGTCGAACATAACCACTGACATGAGTGATTAATAGAAGGTCTTTCATAAACATAGTGCTGAATCTTTGCATATATTTTCTGTTGTAGATCATGGCACCTACTACTTCTTCTGCACCTACCTTTAATTTGCGATCTATTCTTGAAAAGGAAAAGTTGAATGGTTCAAATTTTATTGACTCGTTTCGTAATTTGAGAATTGTTCTCAAACAAGAAAAGAAGAAATATATTCTAGAGAATCCCTATCCTGAGGAACCGAGTGCTGATGCTACTTGAGCTGAAAAGAATGCTTATGAGAAGCATTGCAATGACGCAATCGATGTGCACTACCTAATGCTTGCAACCATGAACTCTGAGCTTCAGAAGCAATATGAGACCACAGATGCTTACAATATGATTGTGAGTCTGAAGGGTATGTTTCAAGATCAAGCAAGGGCAGAGAGGTTCAACACCTCTAAGGCATTGTTTTCTTGCAGGCTGTCAGAAGGTAACCGGTCAATCCTCATATGATCAAAATGATTGGTCTCATTGAGAGCTTGGAAAAGCTTGGTTTTCCCCTTAGTCAAGAGTTGGCTACTGATGTGATTCTCTAATCGCTCCCTACGAGCTTTGAGCCCGTCATACTGAATTTTCATATGAATGGCATGGAGAAATCAATGACCGAGTTACATGGTATGCTTAAGGGTGCTGAGGAGAGCATCAAGAAAAGTTCCAATCATGTGATGATGGTTCAAAGACTACTGACCTTCAAGAAGAAGGGTAAGTCGGGAAAGGAAAAGGCAAAGGAAAGACTAAAGATGAGATCGAGAGTCCCAAGGCTAAGCTTAAGAAGCTTAAACTGGGTCCTAAGCCAGACACAGAATGTTACCATTGTCATGAGACTGGCATTGGAAGAGAAATTGCAAGAAGTACTTAGCAGAAAAGAACAAAGGAAGTGTGACTTCCAGTTCAGGTATAAATGTTATACAAATTAATCTTGCTACTTCTCTGACTAGTTCTTGGGTATTTGTAACACCCCAACTCAGCATGAGCCTGGAATGCTACTATCCTAAGCTAAACCACAAAATTTCGACATAACCTCTTTGGTATACGACGATACCGGAGGTTTTTTCACAATAAATCATAAAACAATAATAAAATCAGTTATAAGACTTAATCATAAATCCTAATTAACCAACTAAGTTAACACCTTGGCTATTCAGAAGTCAAGATGCTAACCACCAATTTAACATAAGCCATACAACATAAAACTTCTCAATAACATCGATCAATCCTCAAAGATCATAAAAGAATGCCATCCATGACTAGATTTATTTATTACAATCTGAAAGTTAACATAATAGAGTCTTTAATAGTTTTTGCAATGGAACTAAGGTGAAGTGCATTATTCGAGTAGTGCATGTCTACTCCCTCCCAAGAGAACCTCATCAGCTGTAACACCCCAGCTCAACATTGAGCCTGGAATGCTACTAAAATTAAATTAAACTAAGCTAAACTAAGACCAATTACAAAATCTCGACAAAACCTCCTTTGTATAGTCGCCTATACCGAGGTTCCAACAATTGATCAAGGCATTTATCAATATAATCATAATCAGGTTCATTCAAGCGTGTAGAATAATATCATAAACATAACCAAAACTTTCTATTCTCATTATTACAGTTAACCTGAATCTTAAACTATCCATAGCTTCTAACAGGTAAACATAACATTTAACAATAATTTCATAATCCAGTTCACTCATGCATAAGAGACAATCATAGGAATGTAATCAAATTAACACTATTCTCACAACCATAATCAGAATCATAAAACAACCATGGGTATTTCTCAGCAGTCTATTTATTCTTATATGAAGCTAAATGATAATTGCTTTAATGTTGTGAGGTAGTGCGTGCTTTCCAATTCATCTACTCCTCCCATGCATGCCGGTCTTGCGCTTGTACCTAAACACATCAAAGCAAGAGTGAGCCCAAAGACTCAGCAAGTACCAACAAGGCTAAGCAAGTTAACATTCATAGCATCAATAATCCAAGATAAACAATGCAACAGAGTAAAGCCTTCATGCTCATGTGTATGCAACCAATGCAATGCACCTTTTTAACTTTATCTCTTTCGCATTTTACCGTGAATGCGGGGTATACAACCGTCATGTGTACCCTTTGCTCGTGCCCTCCGCACAGGGACCAAAAGCCTATACACCACATGTATAGGACCTTTGCCCATCATCCGAATGATGGGGACCTCTTTACTCATAGCCCACATTGCACCAATGTGGGGACCTCAAGCCCGTCAATACATGACGGGACCTCAACGAATGCATACTTGGTCACCACGTGACCAAGCTTCAAGATGATCTCAATATGCACATGCACAACATCTATTCATCATCAATATACCAAGTACAATAACAACAGACATAAATAGAGCATAATCATACTTGGAGCATTCACCATTCTCAATATAAACATCATGCCAGCAACCTTACTTCGCTATCATATATCAAAAACATGCATGTATGACCAAGTCTCCAACACGATTGGAACATGCAATTGCTCCATGTCCACGTCTTTCATATACACGAATTTAACATGTATATAACAACATGTATGATTTAGCAACGCTCAAGGGAAACATTAACCATAGCTTGCATTCATCAAGATAAAAGGAAAACTCATTACGCTAACATTCGTGCAAGGCTACAACAAGCAATCACCACAATCATATCATACGACCGAAAATACGCTTATAACCCGAATACTTGCCTCAACCGTGCAAACGGCGGACGCGAAGTGGGTGCTGCCTTGGGATCTCGCTGCCACCTGGACAAGAAGATAACCCCAAACTAAGAATAACATACTGGACCAAAATCATACATCACATTACAATCGAAATCGCTAATCTTCTTATCACGTCTAGCTTTTCTAATTTCTAGCGATCGGTCACTGCGGACAGCAGACTTCAAAAATTCATAACTTTCTGCTCAGGAGTCAAAATAGGATGATCTTGGACAATCTGAAAAGGTAATTGAAATGTCTAAATAAACTTAGTTGGGGAGACCCTCTGATTCGGCCATCTACCAGACCTACCAATCTATTTAATCAGAGCAAATATTTCACGTCGGGTTTCTGGACAGCGACAAAGAAACTATCATAACTTCTCTACGTTCGTCCAAATTCAGTGATCTTTAGTTTTCCTGAAAGCTAAGAGGATTAGCCTCATTTTTCGTTATGGTGAGACCCTCTGAAACCCCTCTAAATACGCGCTTCTATCAGGTTAACTAACACTAGCAAATCTGCTTCTCTCCAGAAACACAGAAGTACTAATAAATTCATAACTTTGGCTACCGAAGTCCAAATGACTTGATTCTTGTCGGCAATGAAAGGTAACTACGATAGCTACAACTTTCTAGGAGACACCCAGACCCAAATCTGCCTCTAACTTAATCAAAACCGACAAACTTCCTGCTGCAGAATAACGACGAACTGGCATCCGAAAATTAGACAACTAGAAAACGACCCCAAAACAACAAATCGCGGGTTACCCTTGCCGAACGAAAAGAGCACGCAGCGGGATGGTGACCACCATGCTTCCGCTGCGGATCCCTTCTTCTCCCTCTTCTTCCCTTCTCTTCTTCCCCTTCTTTCTCTTCTTTTCTCCTTCTCCTTCTTCTTCTTCCTTGGCCGGTGCAAGGAGATCCTTCTCCTCCTTGGCCAGCAACAATGGGGGTGGTGTGGGGATGGGGAGGCGCAAGAGAGGGTGGAGGGAGGTGGAGAGGTGGGAGGTGGGGAGGTGGGGGTGGCGGCCGAAAGGGTGTGGAGGGGAAAGGGGAGGGGAGAGGAAGGGGCTAGGGTTTTGGGGAGGAGCCCCTTGGGTCGGCCACCCTCATGGGCCATGGCCCAGCCCAAGCTGCCGCCATTTGCTCTTTCCCTCTAAAATTGCAGCACCGATAACAATCCAATTAGTCCCTCACGCTCGCCCGTTTGATTCTTCCCGAACCATCGATCTCTCCCGAAATAAAATTAATCTTCCTCGATTCAAACCTTAACTCTCTTTCGGGATATTACATTCTACCCCCTTAATGTGATTCGACCCGAATCTAAACGCCAATCTTCCCGAAGAAAACCACGACTAGAACTTAACAATGATACCAATGCGATCAACTCTTACTAAACTCGCTCACGTGAGACTTCAACTCTCAAGTGACCTCTCTCCAACGAAGAGACCACAACACCGGGACGTAAATCGACGTGCAGTACTAACGCTCCACTCGACATTCCGTACACTCACCGACAAGACTCGAGGTAAGACCTCACTCGATGGTTAACGGCGCAATCGAAACCTCAAACTCGGATCTCCCGTGTTACAAGACGTTACGTACTCGCGCATGGACTCGAGGCAGTCCCCGCGATACGCCAACTAGCTTAAAACAACCCAATGTATCTTGGGTTAAACCTCCCAAAGATACCGAACCACACGACATGCACAAAGAACACGAACTCGTGTTCCACCGCTCAATTATACTCCTCACTAAAGCAAAAATCACCTCCTTTAACGAAACACACAACAACAATACTCTTCCTAAACACACTCTTTTACCAAAGAAAGCTCAACTGAAAATGAAGAACTCTCAACGCAACCAAACGTTACCAACTCGGTACTAAAAGGAGTCAAATTCAAAATCGATGATTTAACACGAAAATCTTTCCACCTTCAATTAGAAAATTTGCAAATAAACACCACGATCGCTAAAAGAGAAACCACTCAATTAACCAAATCCATCATTTCTTTTATTCTTTCGAACCGATAAGAATCATATATACCAAAATCGAATCAAACTCAACTTACGAAAGATATTGGTCAACAACACAAAACTCAAACGAGAATCGAGGAAACAATTCACTCCTTTGAGGAAGTATCAAATTCTCAAGATCTCTTTTAAGAATAAAATCTCTCTCAACTTTGGAGTTTGAGTTCATCACAAAACACACTAACTCATCTTTCTTAACTTTATATTCTCAATGTTACACTCAAGTTGAAATACATCATCCACAATTCCGTATAAAGGCTCTATCGACGCCGCCAAACTTTATCTCAACAACTCCTCTATCTACATGATTAATTTGTGGATGACTTCCAATGCATCTCAAAATAGATTACACACGCAATCACATCTCCTCAATGTTTTAGAAATAAACAACTTGGAATTCACAGCTCTCACAGTCATATACTTTCTCTAAAAGGGCTCTATCAATGATTATCTCACTGTTCGAAACCCACCCTTAATCTACCTCCTCTACACATAATCATTGGGTGCCCCAAGTCCTAGCATAAAATTGCAAAGCCCAAATTAAACTCCAAGATTCCTACAACGAACTTCTCATATAAAAGATAGGAAATCCTCAGATTAAATCCAGTAAAATCCCATAATTCCAACATACTCTCTCATTAACATCATCATGAAAATATTTTCTTAACCAGTTTACCTTTACAAAGATTATAACCCTCAGAAGGTTACTCATTTAAAGCCAAATCACTCTTGACGTTATTCAATATTTTCCATTATCCCATTAATTAACATGGCGATTTGATTACTTTGTAACCCCACTCTCATTAAACCACATCATCAAGAATAACTTTCATAGCCTCGCAATACTACCAAATTGCGATACTCTAATAAATTGATCCAGATTTCCATACTTGCTAATTCTAATGCTCGGTCAAAAAGAACACCAAATCTTGGACTACAACTTGTTATAGGTCCTACTAGTTTGCATAACGAAATCTGTTAGCTCCAAAGACAAATATTCTTTTCAACTCAATTCCTCTCCAAGGATTATTCCAATAAATCGATTTATTACTCCAAGCCTCTCGCACGACTTGACACCTTAGGGTTCATCAAACCATCTACGAGACTTTACAATACAGATCGGTTAACCCTTTCTTAGAAGAAGAGGCAAATAGAAATAAGTTTCACTCAAAAGAAAACGTTACCACTTACGGAGTTACAAGATCAAGAGAAACAATCGATAAAACTGTTTTCGAAAACCAAAGATATGATCAAAGTTGAGGGCGACGTCCACAATCGAGAATATCAAACCTCGACGAGAATAAAACACGCTTTTAGAATTCGGAAAACTCTTATGGGCAAGAACAAAATTTTTAGACAAACTTCAATATTCGCAAGTTATGAAAC
The DNA here is from genome assembly GCA_036346255.1 of Ampelocalamus luodianensis. Classification (NCBI taxonomy): domain Eukaryota; kingdom Viridiplantae; phylum Streptophyta; class Magnoliopsida; order Poales; family Poaceae; genus Ampelocalamus; species Ampelocalamus luodianensis. The sequence continues at coordinate 24,665,240 of CM070639.1, forward strand.
TTTACTTAAATCTCAAATACTTCCACTTTACTCGATTTTAGTTGGTTATAGCATCACCATGGCATTTCCGACAAAGAGTAATTGAAGATCACAACACCTATTCCACTTAGGAACTAATAAAACCTCTCAACACGTCACTTTGCTCTAAACAAATTCAGCTATCACATCAACATGAGGTCCGAAAGATCACAAATGCGAACTAGAAACATATTCAATTAATTAACATCCGCGAGCGATCGAGTCCCTTTATACAAAACATTCAATATTATCATCATAATCCTCATCGACAATCACACTAGTAATGTAACAATACACTCTTAGCGAGACTCATCATAGCCTCTTATCCCATCATAAATTTCTCCAAAGGAAACACAAGCCACAAGGTTGAAACAAACCTATTTTTAACTAGTTCATACTATCAAATGATACTTTACGCAAAGCACACTATCGAGGCCACTTACTCAATCACCCACTCAACCATTAGTGTTACTCACACCGCTCCAATGTCATTAACAATTGTCAATTGTATGAATCATGTATACAAATAGGGTCCTACTACATTTGTAGTCGCAGTAACCATCTGTAAACACAAAGTCAACATTTAATAATCTCATCACTGCATACAGTGGTTTCACAACATGCTACCTCAACGTTCGTCTAATCTAATATACATGTTTTTAATCTAGCAATTTTGTATGATCATCAAGTAACTAGTTTACGAAAATTTCCAACTGATATCCTCTAAAGCATCGTTCAAACACATTCTTAACATAACCATCACTAATGGGTAAGCTAATCCATAGAGATACATTACTCCATGCTATCCAATAAATCTACCGATTCCACAATCCTAACAATCGGACCAATTCATCAAAATACCACACCTCTTAACAACTCCATTGATTCCAACTAAATATTGTCATACTCATAGTCATAACTCATCAAGAACCACTAAAGGACAACCTCCACTTATTCAACTTTCTTTGATAAGGACCTTAGTTAAGATCGATCATGCACAAACTGCGAACTTAACTTGAAACTCATAACACAACCATTAATATTCAACGCTCAAAATACCCAAAGAGATACGTTGAGTCAAAGCCTTCATGAACTAAAGGACTTACAAAAGAAACTTTCATTAACAAAAACATCAAGCGAATAAAATAGGTCAAGCTTTCCAATAAGAAAAACAAAACTCCCTACAAAAGTCAATATTGACAATTAGCAAAATTCACCAATCGCGAGAATAACTCAACGGTGGGAAAAACAATAATTGATTTACTGGGCAAATTAAGCCAAAGGAAACACACCAAACATTTCAAAGAAACCCATCAATCGCAAACAGGTTAAGAGTTGACCAAATTCAAATTCGGGAAGAGAGCAACTCTTCTAAAGATTCTCGCCATCGACACTGCATACTAAGATATCCGGTAGCACTTCTCTATACCCACTCCACTAACGGTGGTGTAACTGTAAAGCCGTGGTCACAACCACGACCTTAACCTCTCAACAACGACTAATCCCACTCATAATAATCATAATAATTAATTAATAAGCACCAAACTCAATTCATATCAGCAATAATCAAAACGATATAACGGAACGTAAATGCAAAGATTGACCCATCCCCATCCTCATCGTGCTCGTGTGTCAAACTTTAAGTTGATTAACATTAGCAAATTTTTTTATATCTAGTCACCACGGACCTACAACTGCTCGATATCAATCAGAACACTTTTGACTCAACATTGAGCCCGGAATGCTACTAAAATTAAATTAAACTAAGCTAAACTAAGACCAATTACAAAATCTCGACAAAACCTCCTTTGTATAGTCGCCTATACCGAGGTTCCAACAATTGATCAAGACATTTATCAATATAATCATAATCAAGTTCATTCAAGCGTGTAGAATAATATCATAAACATAACCAAAACTTTCTATTCTCATTATTACGATTAACTGAATCTTAAACTATCCATAGCTTCTAACAGGTAAACATAACATTTAACAATAATTTCATAATCCAGTTCACTCATGCATAAGAGACAATCATAGGAATGTAATCAAATTAACACTATTCTCACAACCATAATCAGAATCATAAAACAACCATGGGTATTTCTCAGCAGTCTATTTATTCTTATATGAAGCTAAATGACAATTGCTTTAATGTTGTGAGGTAGTGCGTGCTTTCCAATTCATCTACTCCCTCCCATGCATACCAGTCTTGCCAGTTGTACCTAAAACACATCAAAGCAAGAGTGAGCCCAAAGACTCAGCAAGTACCAACAAGGCTAAGCAAGTTAACATTCATAGCATCAATAATCCAAGATAAACAATGCAACAGAGTAAAGCCTTCATGCTCATGTGTATGCAACCAATGCAATGCACCTTTTTAACTTTATCTCTTTTCGCATTTTTAATGAATGGGGTATACAACCGTCGTTGTGTACCCTTGCCTGTGCCCTCTGGCACAGGGACCAAAAGCCTATACACCACATGTATAGGGACCTTTGCCCATCATCTGAATGATGGGGACCTCTTTGCTCATAGCCCACATTGCACCAATGTGGGGACCTCAAGCCCATCAATACATGACGGGACTCAACGAATGCATACTTGGTCACCACGTGACCAAGCTTCAGCATGATCTCAATATGCACATGCACAACATCTATTCATCATCAATATACCAAGTACAATAACAACGGACATAAATAGAGCATAATCATACTTGGAGCATTCACCATTCTCAATATAAACATCATGCCAGCAACCTTACTTCGCTATCATATATCAAAAACATGCATGTATGACCAAGTCTCCAACACGATTGGAACATGCAATTGCTCCATGTCCACGTCTTTCATATACACGAATTTAACATGTATATAACAACATGTATGATTTAGCAACGCTCAAGGGAAACATTAACCATAGCTTGCATTCATCAAGATAAAAGGAAAACTCATTACGCTAACATTCGTGCAAGGCTACAACAAGCAATCACCACAATCATATCATACGACCGAAAATACGCTATAACCCGAATACTTGCCTCAACCGTGCGAAAACGGCGGACGCGAAGTGGGTGCTGCCCTTGGGATCTCGCTGCCACCTGGACAAGAAGATAACCCCAAACTAAGAATAACATACTGGACCAAAATCATACATCACATTACAATCGAAATCGCTAATCTTCTTATCACGTCTAGCTTTTCTAATTTCTAGCGATCGGTCACTGCGGACAGCAGACTTCAAAAAATTCATAACTTTCTGCTCAGGAGTCAAAATAGGATGATCTTGGACAATCTGAAAAGGTAATTGAAATGTCTAAATAAACTTAGTTGGGGAGACCCTCTGATTCGGCCATCTACCAGACCTACCAATCTATTTAATCAGAGCAAATATTTCACGTCGGGTTTCTGGACAGCGACAAAGAAACTATCATAACTTTCTCTACGTTCGTCCAAATTCAGTGATCTTTAGTTTTCCTGAAAGCTAAGAGGATTAGCCTCATTTTTCGTTATGGTGAGACCCTCTGGAAACCCCTCTAAATACGCGCTTCTATCAGGTTAACTAACACTAGCAAATCTGCTTCTCTCCAGAAACACAGAAGTACTAATAAATTCATAACTTTGGCTACCGAAGTCCAAATGACTTGATTCTTGTCGGCAATGAAAGGTAACTACGATAGCTACAACTTTCTAGGAGACACCCAGACCCAAATCTGCCTCTAACTTAATCAAAACCGACAAACTTCCTGCTGCAGAATAACGACGAACTGGCATCCGAAAATTAGACAACTAGAAAACGACCCCAAAACAACAAATCGCGGGTTACCCTTGCCGAAACGAAAAGAGCACGCAGCGGGGATGGTGACCACCATGCTTCGCTGCGGATCCCTTCTTCTCCCTCTTCTTCCCTTCTCTTCTTCCCTTCTTTCTCTTCTTTTCTCCTTCTCCTTCTTCTTCTTCCTTGGCCGGCTGCAAGGGAGATCCTTCTCCTCCTTGGCCAGCAACAATGGGGGTGGTGTGGGGATGGGGAGGCGCAAGAGAGGGTGGAGGAGGTGAGAGGAGGGGGAGGTGGGGAGGTGGGGTGGCGGCCGAAAGGGTGTGGGAGGGGAAAGGGAGGGGAGGGAAGGGGCTAGGGTTTTGGGGAGGGAGCCCCCCCTTGGCCGGCCACCCTCATGGGCCATGGCCCAGGCCCAAGTTGCCGCCCATTTGCTCTTTCCCCCCTCTAAAATTGCAGCACTGATAACAATCCAATTAGTCCCTCCTGTCGTTCAGTTTGATTCTTCCCCGAACCATCGATCTCTCCCGAAATAAAATTAATCTTCCTCGATTCAAACCTTAACTCTCTTTCGGGATATTACATCAGCGATCACCTAGAAATAGATAAACAAAGCAAGGGTGAGTCCATGACTCAGCAAGTACAAAGATTAAAAACACATTTATCAATACGAATAAGACCTACTCGGCCTCGACATTGATCATAACACAAATGAGTACTTATGATGACATGAAATGAATGCTTAAAAATCAAGGGAATGGATTTGCACACACACATATCTTTGGTATAGTCGGTGAACACCGTCGGTGTTCACTCAAGCCCGCATCTTAACAAAAATGCGGGATCCACTTCCGTATGAAGAACGTTTCATACGGGTGTCCAACATTGCCCATATTGGAATTAATGGGTCTTACTCAACCATCCTGGAATTGATGGTCTCCCTCATCCACTCCCGTGGACGGCAAAAGATAATGAATACATGAATCAACTTATTGAATACAACATTACCATCATTTCTATTCATGAATTCAACATACAGACAAAACATGGGTATTTCACTTCATACTACACAAGAGTTATCACAGCACGCTCATATCAATAACCACAATGCACAAACATTTAGATCAACAATGTACTTGCCTTCCGCGTTGAGACGCGTTAGTTGGAAGCGATGGCGTTCCTAAACTCGAAGCTCCGCCGCCTAACCAATGAAATAAATTCAATAAGAACACCAATAATACCCATTTCTACTAACCGACGTTATACATTGCTTCCCTGACGACTCTAGTCAATAAAACAAAGCTTAAACTAGAATCAATGTTTTCAGCGTTAAAACTGTCCCTGGACAGCAGCACGAGAACTAACGTATCTCAGTGTCAGGAAGTCAAAAAGTGGTAAACCCAATTTATGTAGCTTCTTAACTGACTAATCTACAGTACTCTAGTTGACGAGATAAACCAATTTGGCCAATTTAATAGGTTAATAATCATTTGAACTTTCTGTCCAGAATCTGTCCACAGAACGAACAGCAGAATTAAAAAGATCATAACTTTTATTAGGTAGCTCCAAATTGAACGTTCTTTACCAATCTGAAAATTTCATCGAATCCTCTACAATAACCTAGTTGGGTGAACTTTCAGTTTCAACCAATTTCCCTTTCATAATTTAGGAAATAACCAGACAGTTTATTCTCGTCAGATTTCTGGCAGCAGGTACTAAAACATCCATAACTTTTGACTCGGACCTCGGAATCAAGTGAACTTGGTGGTCACTGAAACTTAAGAACGAGGCCTAGATATCTCTAGGAGACCAAACCTTCAGATTCTGCCTAAAAACAACCGAAACAATCCCTCCAACATACAGGACAGAACTGAACGAAACGCGGACAGACTGGAAATTAACAAAACTACTCGCTCGCTTAACGAATGACTTCTAGGAATCCCAAGAACACATCGTTACCCTTGACGACGTGGGAGATGATGCTGAGCGAGCCTCGAAGAAGAAGTTGGTGGTGATTTCCTCTTCTTGTTCCGCAGCCCACGTTCGTCGTCCCCGATCCTTGCGAAGACCGGCAATGGAGGAAGACCAACACTGCAGCGGGGAGGACGCCTTGAGGACCAGCACCACGTGAGAACACCAGGGAGGGGAGGAGGCAGGGCGCACAGCAAGGGGGAGGCCAAAGGGGGCGGCGGCCAAGGGGGAGGGGCGGCCAAAAAGGGGGAGAGGGGCTAGGGTTTGGCAAAGGGGGAGAAAAGGGGTGATGTCCCCCCTTGGCCGGCCACTAGGGGGGCCAAATGGGCCTATAGCCCAGGCCCAGGTTGTCGCAAATAGCAGAAAAACCACTCAATTCCGAGACAATTCACTAAAACAATTGTTTCCTCTCCCTGAAGATCAAATTTCATTCTCAAAGTTTAATCCGGAGTATTACACTCTACCCCCCTTAACAGGATTCGACCCCGAATCTAAACGTCATCCTACAAAGAAGATAGCTGGAATTGAACTTATGTAACAGCCCTGACTTAGGGTTTGTATTTCAAATGTAAAATTTTGAGGAGAAATAAAAACTTTTGTTGTCTCATCAAATCATTTGGAAGTTTTCCAAATTTTCCCTAGCAATTTCCAATTTTTAGAATTTAATTCTTGTGATTGGAAATTGTTGTCAGCAAATTCTTAGCTTTCAAACTTGTGATCATCCTCTGAAATTATTTTTCCTATCATCTTGATCATCCTATCTACCTCCCTGAATTATTTCACAATTTTTAGATTTTATTTGCTATTTCAAATGGCCAAGTCAAACTAGTTTGAAATCTGGTCAAACCTCTGAACAGCAGCTTGTGAATTTTCTTGGGAGAAATCTAATGCATGAAAACTCCTGGAAAAATTACACAAGGTTGTCCTCTGTTCTAGTTAGCTCCCATAAAAATTTCGGAATTTTTGGAGCTCTGGAACTACCTCTAAAATTCCCCAAACCTTCTCACCTATTGAATTCAAACTCGAGATTCTTGTTCCTCGGGCTCGGACCCAACTCGGGCTCGGGTCCGACCGCACCTAATGGACTCGGTCGCACCGCCTAAGCTGCACCGTCGCGAGCCCGATGGTGTCGGCCGTCCGATGAAGATCGAGCGGTCCACGTTGCTTGCCTCGTCGACTGTCGAATGCATACACCAATCTCGGCCGTCCATCTCGGATCTAGCGGTCGGCACAATCTTGATCGAGTCAAACCAGCTCATCGCGCGCATCGGACCTTGACTCGCACTACTTTGTCACGATCGACAAGTGGACCCTACCATCAGCCCGCCCTCGTCTTCTACGCACCTCGCGGAGCTCCGGCGGCGCGCAGATGCTCGCCACGCACCTCGTCGCTGCCACCTTTTGTCCTCGTGTCAGTCCGAGAAGCATCGCCAGGGTCTCATTTACCCACCGAGTCCATCCACTATCCTTCGTGTCCATTCTAGTGCCTTCTCCGCCCAAATTTCCTCCGCGGCCGGAGAAGAACCCGAGCGTAGTACCGCCTAATCGGAGCCGCCTTTGAGCCCACGTCCGCACCATCGTGATCCACTCTACTCGCCGCCTCCATTTTGCCCATCCCGGATCATCAGCATCCAGTGGATCGCCTGGAGCAACTTCATCGTCTTCGCTTCCGGCAGCCTCGGCCCCGCGAGCTTGCTAGCGTTCTGGTAAGTCTCAAGCCTCAGAGTTTGGTTCCACTTGATCGCAATGCTCCACTGATGCTCTAGGTGGGTTCGTTTCTGTCTTTGATGCATCATGGAGGGTGTGCGACCCCTTCTTCTCCAAGAGCGGTGATCCGCCGCCGCATCAATTCCGGGCGCCACCGTCCTCCTCCGCCATCAGGATCGTGGGCGTATCGTTCGAGGTGCCATCGCGATCTCTAGGCGCGCCTCCCCAAGTCTCCTCGTGGACCATAGTGGCTCGCCCTCGGAAGCCTCTTCTTCGTCTCCGCCGCCGTCGCGAGCCCGATTCGACGACCATCGGACTCGCGTCGTCGCCAACAAGTTCGTGAGGTTGCTGCGCGCACCGAGGTGTCACTCTCGAGCCCGGGCGCCTCTCCTTCACCAGTCCGCCTACCTCGCCGTCGCGCCCGCGCACGGGGGCTCCAGCAAGTCGCCGGCGGGTTAGGTGATAATCCTGTCTTTAGCGTTTAAGCACTCTTTGAAATGTGAGTATGACTTGTGGACCCTCAGAGATAAAACGTGGTTAAAATCTTAACCTGCACCGGTTTAAAACCCCTTTGTGTCGCTGTCATATGGGCCCATGCTGTCAGTTTGTGGGTGTGTAAACCTTGGTGATACGTTTTCTCTGTTGGGAAGCGTATTTCTCTGTATGTATTAGTTAGGAGTGCACTTTGATAAGTCAAAGACGTATTCTTAGAATACGCCGACGTCGCCGTTGGCTCTGCTGGGTCAAGTTTGACCCGGTCGCCGTTTTTCTCACTGGTCCCGCCTATCTGTGGCTGTGGCTAGCTCGCTGTGGGTAGAAAAAGGAATAAATGCTTTAGTATTTCTGTAATGTGTTTTCTGTTGCACTGTTAATTCATTGAAACTTAGAAAATGCATAACTAATTCAATTTTTATCTAAATCGCATGAATCCAGTGCTGTTAATTTTCATTTTAAATGTGGTATTTACTAAAATTAGTTTCAACCTTGTATCTGTAGCAAAAATCTGTTAATTAATTAAAGGATGTTTTATGTATCTTCTAAATTAGAAAATGTATATCTCTTTCAATAATTGTCCAAATCCAGTGAAACCAATTCTGTAAAATTTCATTTTTAGTATACTAATTATCAGGATAGGTTTTAGATACTGTTTCTGTTCATGAAAATTTGTTAAGCAATTAACTAGTGTTTTGATGTATTTTTAGCTTAGAAAATTCATAGAAAATTCTTAATAACTTAAAATGATTTGTTCTCTGTTTCTAAAATTTTGTTATATCATGCTTAGGTTGCTGTGTGAGTTTGGTATGTTTTGTTGTTATTGTGTGGTTGAGTTTTGTCGGTGTTATTCGCTCTTATTCGCTGTTATTTGTTTTATCGTTAGGCTTCGATATTTGCGGCAACCCTGAGAACGACCCTTCGCAACAAATTGAGCAACGACAACCGTGCAAGCAGTTTGATCATGTTTATCGATATTTTAAAATCTAATATTTTGTTTCAATTTGTATGTATGCATGGCTTAATTTGTGTTAAATTGATTAGTTAAATCAGTGTTGCATATCCTGTAGGAGAAATATTGATCTCTACTACCGAGCCTAGGTTATTTCTTTGTGATTAGAGTTCGTTGGATGAATTCTTATCACTTAGTAGATTACGAGTTCAGTTGCTTAGCCATGCTTAGCTTCCGGTAGAATTGGGCGATCATCGACTTAGTCGATGATTTTGATCACATAAAATTATTATTGTCCTTATGATCCATCGTGTGCTATGTTCATTGCAAAACTAAAACTGAAAACAAAAACGATTTAGGCGGGCACAATGGTAAGATTGATGTGATCTGTTGGGTGTGATGGAAAGGTGCCGGGTCAATTAAGGACCGAACATCTTGTGAGTGAATTTTTATCCAGCATTTCGCGTGCTAACCACACTAGAGTATATGGGACCTCTCTTGACCTAGTATTTGGCGTGTATTGGCTCCGGTCGCAGGAGGTCGCGGGAGGGATGGTGTTGGGAGCATGGTAGTTGTCCAAAAGCTTTATCACGAGTGGGTAGTTGTCTTTTCGGCTTTACCATGTAAGCGTATGGATTTCTATCCATACGAGCTGCTCGTAGTTAATACACAATATTGGAAAAAGTCTCGTAGGACTTAGGTGTGCGGCATACCTTCGGAAGTGTGCTTTGGCTTAAAGCGATCGAAGTGTGGGTGCAGATGGTACACCTGCGGGGTTAAAACTATTCGAATAGCCTCGTCCTAGGTGATGGACACGCTTGGGTAAGCTTTTCAAGAGTTAGACTACAACCTTTTAAATTAAAACTTGCAGGGTGGTACGAATCTGGGGATTCGTACTATGTTGTGGTGACTATTGGGATAGTCACTTCTAGGTGGTTACTTGTATCTATCTTTATTACGCTGTTATTTCAACATTAAAAATGAATTGCAAACTTGCCTTTAAACTGTATTACATTATTGCAAACAAATCTGGCTATGTGCAAATAAAACATATGGCCTCCACTAAACAAGCCTGCATGTAGCATATGAACAGGTTTGCTAGTTCACACGTCAGTCTTGCGAGTACAAAGACAATCTTTGTACTCATTGGCTTTGCTTAATGTTTTGTTGCAGAGGAAGAAGGTGAGCCCCAAGGGCCTCACTTCTGTGAGTTCTGCTGCCGCTTCGTGTTCGACGACTAGACTTGGCGGTCCGGTCAGATGCCTTGTGGGTGGAAGGCACGCTGATTGGCTTTGTTTATAGCCATCTTATGGCACTTTTGCTTCCGCTGTTTATCTTCTGTTATTTGTGTATCTTGGCCTGTCGGCCTTTGTCTGTAATAACTCTACTATTTGTTTATCTTCCGTTTGGTAGTGTGGTGTTTGGACCCTATGTTTGGATTGGAGTTGATGTCTAATTTTGTAACGGGGTGTGTATACTGCTTTCTAGGAAGTATACATATCTCGAGGATCGATTTATTTGATTTGTGATGCCAGGACCAGATGGTTGGTTAAGCATTACAAGCCAAATAAATTGGGGTCCTCACAAAGTTGGTATCAGAGCCATTCTGACCGTAGTAACCCAAGCATAGTCGTCCTTAGGATATTTTAGAAAAGTTTATTTCCAAATTATAAAAAGGTTTATGAAAACCTAGGCAGATTCTCAGATTTTACTCCTTACCTATCTTAGCTTTCTACTCTCACCTTACTCTAATTTGAGCTTTGAAACTTGGTTTCTCTCTTTCCTTTCAAAAGATAGTTACTTATCCGGTGGGATTAGTCTTTGGGAGAACCATAGAGAATTAGTCTAATTAAAATTTGTGGGGGCATAAGGGTAAGATATGTATGAGTTTGCTAAGTGTCTGATTTTTGTCAATTGGTTTTGTAACTTAAAAGTCTTGTGTTTGTTTTGTGCTGTTAGTAAATTATTTGCAGTGGATTGTCGACTTCGTGTTTTCCGGCTATTGTTAACTTGTCTTAGTGAAACAGGATGGCCGGGAGAACGCGTGGCAGTCAGCAGGCTGGTCATGATGAGGAGCTTCCTCCTCCTCAGACCATGGTGAGGTTCTCGCCGATCGAGCGAAACCGCATGGATCGACGCGCATCTTGGAGGTTATTGCTAGGAATACCTCCACTCCTGCCGGTGGTGGCGGCCACGGACTCGCGGGGACTTGCGAGTTCCTCCGTACCACGACCGCCGACTTTCTCCGCTCACGAGGACCCTCTCGATGCGGATGATTGGCTGCGCATGATTGGCGAAAGCTCAACATTGCTCAGTGTCAGGCGCAGGATAAGGCACTTTTTGCGTCCCACCAGCTCGAGGGCGCAACACTTTCATGGTGGGAGAACTACCTCGCCATGCAGCCTGCGGGCCATGTGGTCGCGTGGGAGGAGTTCGAGTCGACTTTTCGTCGGGCCCACATCCGGATGGCTGATGAAGTGAAGAAGAAAGAATTCCTCGCGCTCAAGCAAGGGCGCAAATCTGTGACGGAGTACTTATACGAGTTTAATCATCTGGCTCGTTATGCTCCGGGGGAGGTGGCCTCAGATGAGGCTAAGCAGGAGAAGTTTATGGATGGTTTGTCCGAGGAGCTGCGGGACAAGCTATCTGTGTGGACTTCTCGACTTTCGTGCCTTGGTAGATAAGGCCATTGTTCGCGAGCATAAGGCAAAGCGTGGCGAGTCTATAGCGCAAATGGGAGGCGCATCGGTCTACTCACACCGGCCTCACTCGTCCTCGGTGGACCGGCACGAGGGCCCGTTCTTTTGCTCCACAAGGCCGAGGCCGTCGGCCAGCTCCTCGTCCACGCAGCGTGTTTGACCACATGCGCTGCGATCCAAAGCACAGGTGGCCTCCGCAATCCGGCGGCGAGGTTACTTGTTTTTTTGCCACAACAAGGGCCACTACGCCAACACTTGCCCTCAGTGTTGCGGTAGCCCTCGTCCTAATGGAGGGCGCGGGGGAGTGGTCACCCGCGACCGAGAAGATGATCCAGAAGCCCCAGGGTGTGGGCAGCGGTCGAGTCAACCACCTTTCAGCTGAGGAGGCTCCGGAGGCGCCAGATGTCGTGATGGGTACACTTCTTGTTAATTCTCGTCCTGCTGCAGTATTATTTGATTCTGGAGCATCGCATTCTTTTGTTTCAAGATCATTTGCTGCGACTAGTGGTCTTCACTGTGTTCCTTTGAGGGTTCCTTTGCTCATTCGCTCTCCGGGATCGGAGATGAGAGTTGGTTTAGAATGTCGGAATGTTCCTATCGAAGTTAAAGGAGTGGGATTCTCGGCGAATCTCATCCTGCTCAACTCAGCGAGCCTGGATGTAATTCTTGGCATGGATTGGTTGTCCCAACATTTGGGACAGATCGATTGTGCCAAGAAGATGGTTTTCCTCACCAACCTTTATGGTGAACAGGTTGGCTTTTCCCCGCAGCTGCAAGGGTCACACCTTTGTGCACTTGTAGCAAAGCCAGCTTTGAAGATTCAGGAGGTTCCCACCGTTTGTGATTTTGAGGATGTTTTCTGATGATTTACAGGATGCCCCGGTTCGAGATCGGAGTTTGTTATCGAGTTCTTTGTCCGGCACGCCCCTATCTCGAAGGCGCCGTATCGGATGCCTCCCAATGAGCTAGAAGAATTGAAGAAGCGGCTTGGTGAGCTCCAAGCAAAGGGTTTCATCCGTCCCAGTTCATCTCCTTGGGGTTGTCCGGTGATCTTTGTGAAGAAGAAGGACAAGACTTTGCGCATGTGTGTTGATTACCGTCCTCTCAACGAGGTGACGGTGAAGAACAAATATCCTTTGCCCCGTATCGATGATCTGTTTGATCAGTTGACTGGAGCCCAGGTGTTCTCAAAGATTGATTTGAGAATGGGGTATCATCAAGTCGGATCGATGAGGATATTCGAAGACGGCTTTCACTACTCGTTATGGGCTGTACGAGTACACCGTCATGTCCTTTGGCTTAACCAATGCTCCAGCTTTGTTCATGAACTTAATGAATTCGGTATTCATGGAATATTTGGATAAGTTCGTGGTGGTTTTCATCGATGACATTCTTATCTATTCCAAGACTGAAGCAGAGCATGCTGAGCATCTGAAGATTGTTTTGGGCAAATTGCGGGAGCACCAGCTATATGCGAAGTTCAGCAAATGTGAGTTCTGGTTGAAGGAAGTGACATTCTTGGGCCATGTTCTTTCAGCAGGAGGCGTAGTTGTAGATCCCAGCAAGGTCAGTGATGTTCTATCTTGGGGCAGCAAGTCGATCCAGCGATGTGCGAGTTTTCTCGGTTTAGCGGGCTATTACCGCCGCTTTATCGAGAACTTCTCCAAGATCGCAAAGCCAATGGTGAATTGCTCAAGAAGGACAAGAAGTTTATGTGGACCTCTGCTTGTGATGAGAGCTTTCAGGAGCTCAAACAGCGGTTGACTTCAGCTCCAGTTCTTACTCTTCCTGATATCCACAAGAGCTTCGATATTTATTGCGATGCCTCTCGTCAGGGACTTGGATGTGTTCTTATGCAAGAAGGCAAGGCGATTGCCTATGCATCGGCGATTGAGACCTCATGAGCTCAACTATCCCACCCATGATTTAGAGCTTGCCTGCGTGGTTCATGCACTCAAGATTTGGCGGCATTATTTGATCGGAAACCGCTGTGAGGTGTATTCTGATCACAAGAGCTTGAAGTACTTGTTCACTCAGCCAGATCTGAACCTCAGGCAGAGGAGATGGCTGGAATTGATCAAAGATTATGACATGGGTATTCAGTATCATCCTGGCAAGGCCAATGTCGTTGCTGATGCACTTAGCCGAAAGGTGTACTGCAATACTTTGATGATCCAAGAGCAACAGCCTGCACTTCTTGCAGAATTTCAGCGTCTCAACTTGGGTTTGGTTGAGCATGGCTCCCTTGCTGCCTTGGTTGTGCAACCAACCTTGGTGGATCAAATCAAGTCAGCACAGCAATCAGATGTTGGTGTGGGTAAAATCAAGCAGAACATCAAGAATGGATCAGCCAAATGTTTTACAGAAGATGAGCACGGTGTTGTGTGGTTTGGGCAGCGTCTCGTGGTCCCAAAGGTCCCCGAGTTGCGGGATTTGATTCTCCAGGAGGCCCATGATTCGCCTTTGTCCATCCATCCCGGGGCCACCAAAATGTACCAAGATCTGCGTCAGAAATTCTGGTGGACTCGCATGAAGCGAGATTGCGGGTTCGTTGCGGATGTGACATATGTTGTCGAGTCAAGGCCGAGCATCGGCGTCAGCAGTCTTCTTCACCCTTGCCTACACGAGTGGAAGTGGGATTACAGGCATGGACTTCATCACTGGATTGCCCGTTCATCCAAGGAAATGACGCCATTTGGGTTGTCATTGATCGATTAACTAAAGTGGCGCATTTCCTGCCGGTCACCAGTCACTGTCGTGTGGAACCTCTGGCGAGCTCTATGTATCAAGGATTGTGAGCTTGCATGGTGTACCCAAGACGATTGTGTCGGTCGTGGCTCTGTTTACCTCTTGATTTTGGCATAGTCTGCAGGAGGCCATGGGAACCCGTCTTTCTTTCAGCTCGACCTATCATCCTCGGGATCGATGGTCGACGGGCGAGTCAACCAAGTTCTTGAAGATATGCCGTGCTGTGTTCTTTCCTATGGGAAGAAGCGGGAGAAAAGTTTGCCGCTGCGAGTTCTCTTACAACAACAGCTTCCAAGCTAGTCTCGGTATGGCACCATTTGAGGCTTTGTATGGACGGCGCTGCAGAACACCGTTGAACTGGTCAGAAACCGGGGAGAGGCAGTTCTTTGGCCCGGATTCGATCAATGAGGCGGAAAGTCAAGTGCAGTTGATTCGTGAGCACTTGCGCGTAGCTCAGTCCAGGCAGAAGAGCTATGCAGATCGTCGTCGTCGTGAGCTGAGTTTCCAGCCCAATGACTTTGTGTATCTCAAAGTCTCACCTTTGAAGGGTCACCGGCGTTTTGGTGTCAAGGGCAAGTTGGCTCCTCGGTATGTCGGGCCTTATCGCGTCATCAAGAAAGTAGGAGCCGTTGCATACCAGTTGGAGTTGCCAGCTACACTTGAGGGGGTGCATGATATTTTCCATGTATCGCAATTGAAGAAGTGCCTCCGCGTTCCAGTTGAGGAAACGCCTTTGGAAAATATTGATGTGCAGGAAGATCTATCTTATCGTGAGCGCCCCATTCGTATCCTCGAAGAAGCTGAACGCAGAACAAGGAACCGTGTGATCAAGTTCCTTAAAGTTCAGTGGTCGAACCACTCCGAGGATGAAGCCACCTGGGAGCGGGAAGATCGTCTCGAGCAGATTACAGTCCTTCTTCTCCCAGTGATCGAATCTCGGGTGAGATTCTGTAAGGGGAGATTTGTAACAACCTAACCTAGGATTTGTATTTCAAATGTAAAATTTTGAGGAGAAATAAAAACCTTTGTTGTCTCATCAAATCATTTGGAAGTTTTACAATTTTCCTAGCAATTTCAATTTTTAGAATTTAATTCTTGTGATTGGAAATTGTTGTCAACAAATTCTTAGCTTTCAAACTTGTGATCATCCTCTGAAATTATTTTTTCTATCATCTTGATCATCCTATCTACCTCCCTGAATTATTTCACAATTTTTAGATTTTATTTGCTATTTCAAATGGCCAAGTCAAACTAGTTTGAAATCTGGTCAAACCTCTGAACAGCAGCTTGTGAATTTTCTTGGGAGAAATCTAATGCATGAAAACTCCTGGAAAAATTACACAAGGTTGTCCTCTGTTCTAGTTAGCTCCCATAAAAATTTCGGAATTTTTGGAGCTCTGGAACTACCTCTAAAAATTCCCCAAACCTTCTCAGCCTATTGAATTCAAACTCGGAGTTACTGTTCCTCGGGCTCGGACCCAACTCAGGCTCGGGTCCGACCGCACCTAATGGACTCGGTCGCACCGCCTAACTGAACCGTGCGAGCCCGATGGCTGTCAGCCGTCCGATGAAGATCGACCGGTCCACGTTGCTTGCCTCGTCGACCTGTCCGAATGCATACACCAATCTCAGCCGTCCATCTCAGATCTAGCGGTCAGCACAATCTTGATCGAGTCAAACCAGCTCATCGCGCCGCATCAGACCTTGACTCGCACCGCTTTGTCACAGTCGCTGACAAGTGGACCCTACCTGTCAGACCCGCCCTCGTCTTCTCCGCACCTCACCGGAGCTCACGGCCGCGCGTGCATGCTCGCCACGTACCTCGTCCCTGCCACCTTTTTGTCCTCGTGTCAGTCCGAGAAGCATCGCCGGGTCTCATTTACCCACCGAGTCCATCCACTATCGCCGCGTCCATTCTCGTGCCTTCTCGCCCAAATTTCCTTCGCGGCGGGAGAAGAACCCGGCGTAGTACCGCCTAATCGGAGCCGCCTTTGAGCCCGCGTCCGCACCATCGTGATCCACTCTACTCGCCGCCTCCATTTTGCCCATCCCGGATCATCAGCATCCAGTGGATCGCCTGGAGCAACTTCATCGTCTTCGCTTGGCGCACCTCGGCCGCGAGCTTGCTAGCGTTCTGGTAAGTCTCAAGCCTGAGTTTGGTTCCACTTGATCGCAATGCTCCACTGATGCTCTAGGTGGGTTCGTTTCTGTCTTTGATGCATCATGGAGGGTGTGCGACCCCTTCTTCTCCAAGAGCGGTGATCCGCCGCCGCATCAATTCCGGGCGCCACCGTCCTCCTCCGCCATCAGGATCGTGGGCGTATCGTTCGAGGTGCCATCGCGATCTCTAGGCGCGCCTCCCCAAGTCTCCTCGTGGACCATAGTGGCTCGCCCTCGGAAGCCTCTTCTTCGTCTCCGCTTCCGGCCGTCGCGAGCCCGATTCCGACGACCATCGGACTCCGCGTCGTCGCCAACAAGTTCGTGAGGTTGCTGCGCACCTGGAGGTGTCACTCTCGAGCCCGGAGCGCCTCTCCTTCACCAGTCCGCCTACCTCGCCGTCGCGCCCGCGCACGGGGGCTCCAGCAAGTCGCCGGCGGGTTAGGTGATAATCCTGTCTTTAGCGTTTAAGCACTCTTTGAAATGTGAGTATGACTTGTGGACCCTCAGAGATAAAACGTGGTTAAAATCTTAACCTGCACCGGTTTAAAACCCCTTTGTGTCGCTGTCATATGGGCCCATGCTGTCAGTTTGTGGGTGTGTAAACCTTGGTGATACGTTTTCTCTGTTGGGAAGCATATTTCTCTGTATGTATTAGTTAGGAGTGCACTTTGATAAGTCAAAGACGTATTCTTAGAATACGCCTTCGACGTCGCCGTTAGCATTCTTGAGTCAAGTTTGACTGGTCGCCGTTTTCTCGCTGGTCCACATGCGTGGTCGTGGCTAGCTCATTGTGGGTAGAAAAAGGAATAAATGCTTTAGTATTTACGTAATGTGTTTTGTTGCTTTGTTAATTCATTGAAACTTAGAAAATGCATAACTAATTCAATTTTTATCTAAATCGCATGAATCCGATCTTTGTTAATTTTCATTTTAAATGTGGTATTTACTAAAATTAGTTTCAACCTTGTATCTGTAGCAAAAATCTGTTAATTAATTAAAGGATGTTTTATGTATCTTCTAAATTAGAAAATGTATATCTCTTTCAATAATTGTCCAAATCCAGTGAAACCAATTCTGTAAAATTTCATTTTTAGTATACTAATTATCAGGATAGGTTTTAGATACTGTTTCTGTTCATGAAAATTTGTTAAGCAATTAACTAGTGTTTTGATGTATTTTTAGCTTAGAAAATTCATAGAAAATTCTTAATAACTTAAAATGATTTGTTCTCTGTTTCTAAAATTTTGTTATATCATGCTTAGGTTGCTGTGTGAGTTTGGTATGTTTTGTTGTTATTGTGTGGTTGAGTTTTGTCGGTGTTATTCGCTCTTATTCGCTGTTATTTGTTTTATCGTTAGGCCGATATTTGCGGCAACCACGAGAGCGACCCTCATAACAAATTGAGCAACAGCAGCCATGCAAGCGGTTTGATCATGTTTATCGGTATTTTAAAATCTAATATTTTGTTTCAATTTGTATGTATGCATGGCTTAATTTGTGTTAAATTGATTAGTTAAATCCGTAGTTGCATATCCTGTAGGAGAAATATTGATCTCTACTACCGAGCCTAGGTTATTTCTTTGTGATTAGAGTTCGTTGGATGAATTCTTATCACTTAGTAGATTCTGAGTTCGATTGCTTAGCCATGCTTAGCTTCGGTAGAATTGGGCGATCATCGACTTAGTCGATGATTTTGATCACATAAAATTATTATTGTTCTTATGATCCATCGTGTGCTATGTTCATTGCAAAACTAAAACTGAAAACAAAAACGATTTAGACGCGGGCACAATGGTAAGATTGGTGTGATCTGTTGGGTGTGATTGGAAAGGTGCCCGGGTCAATTAAGGACCGAACATCTTGTGAGTGAATTTTTATCCAGGCATTTCGGCGTGCTAACCACACTAGAGTATATGGGACCTCTCTTGACCTAGTACTTTGGCGTGTATTGGCTCCGGGTCGCAGGAGGTCGCAGGAGGGATGGTGTTGGGAGCATGGTAGTTGTCCGAAAAGCTTTATCCTGAGTGGGTAGTTGTCTTTTCGGCTTTACCATGTAAGCGTATGGATTTCTATCCATACGAGCGGCTCGTAGTTAATACACAATATTGGAAAAAGTCTCGTAGGACTTAGTCTGTAGCGGCATACCTTGGAAGTGTGCTTTGGCTTAAAGGCGATGCAAGTGTGGGTACAGTGGTACACCCCTGCAGGGTTAAAAACTATTCGAATAGCCTCGTCCTAGGTGATGGACACGCTTGGGTAAGCTTTTCAAGAGTTAGACTACAACCTTTTAAATTAAAACTTGCAGGGTGGTACGAATCTGGGGATTCGTACTATGTTGTGGTGACTATTGGGATAGTCACTTCTAGGTGGTTACTTGTATCTATCTTTATTCCGCTGTTATTTCAACATTAAAAATGAATTGCAAACTTGCCTTTAAACTGTATTACATTATTGCAAACAAATATGGCTTTGTGCAAATAAAACATATGGCCTCCACTAAACAAGCCTGCATGTAGCATATGAACAGGTTTGCTAGTTCACATGTCAGTCTTGCGAGTACAAAGACAATCTTTGTACTCATTGGCTTTCTTAATGTTTTGTTGCAGAGGAAGAAGGTGAGCCCCAAGGGCCTCACTTACGTGAGTTCTCTTTGCCGCCGTGTTCGACGACTAGACTTGGCGGTCGGTCGGATGCCTTGTGGGTGGAAGGCACGATTGGCTTTGTTTATAGCCATCTTATGGCACTTTTGCTTCATTGTTTATCTTCTGTTATTTGTGTATCTTGGCACATCGGCCTTTGTGCGTAATAACTCTACTATTTGTTTATCTTCCGTTTGGTAGTGTGGTGTTTGGACCCTATGTTTGGATTGGAGTTGATGTCTAATTTTGTAACAGGTGTGTATCTGCTTTCAGGAAGTATACATATCTCGAGGATCGATTTATTTGATTTGTGATGCCAGGACCAGATGGTTGGTTAAGCATTACAAGCCAAATAAATTGGGGTCCTCACAACTTAGGAATTAAGGTTACATACCTGTCGAAACAAGTCTCGATACTGATCGCGCATGCGAGATTCCAGTTCCCAAGTGGCTTCTCTCGATCGATGGGACCAAAGTACCTTGACAAACTTCGAGGTTTTATTTCTTAGAACCCGCTCGACTCTCTAGAATCTTCTCTGTCGTGACTCAAAAGTAAGGTCCTGCTCAATGTTCAAAGGCTCTAAGGGAATTGCATGCTCAGGGTCTCTTAAGAACTTCCTCAGCATAGACACATGAAACACATTATGAACTCCACGCATGGACTCGAAGATCCAAGCGATAAGCCAATTTCCCAATTCGTACCACGATTGGGAATGGTCCAATGTACCTCGGACTAAGCTTTCCTTTGGTACCAAACCGCACGACACCTCTGGTAGGCGATACCCTCAGAAGAACCTCGTTTCCCACTTCGAATTCCAACTCTCGCCTTCTCACATCTGCATAACTCTTCTGTCGGCTCTGAGCGAGCAGCAGCGATTCTTCCCGATCTCTCGCTACTCTAACCACGGTTTGCTGAACCCGATCCAGACCCAAAACAGCCCGCTCTCCAACTCGCATCCCAACCCAATGGAGATGCATCTCCGCCCATAGAGAACCTCAAATGGTGCGGCTCGAATGGCGTGATAGCTATTGTTATAGGCGAACTACGCCAAAGCCAGTGATCTTCCCAACTACCCTTCGGGATAAAACACAACACCGAGCATATCTTCTAAGGTTTGGATTGTACCCTCGATCGACCATCCATCTGTGGGTGGAATGCAAGACTAAGACGATTGCGTGCCCAAAGCACTTTGCAAGCTCTCCCAAAACTTGAAACAAATTTGGCATCTCGGTCGAAAACAATAGTCTTTGGCACCCGTGTAACTGCATATATCTCATTACATAGAGTGGAGCCAAATCGCTCGCGAGAATTGGTTGTTCGAATGGGAATAAAATGTGCAGACTTACTGAATCGGTCCACTATAACCCAAATAGCATCCTTCCCTCGCTGAGTGCGAGGTAATCCAACTACAAAATCCATGGAGATGTCATCCCATGGCCACACCGGAACCTCTAAAGGTTGCAACAATCCGCGGCCGCTTATGTTCACCTTAACTGTTGGCGATTCCACAAGAGGCCACATCTCGCGCAATATCAACTTTCATTCTCTTCCACGTAAGCTCTTCTTCAAATCCTTGTACATTTTGGTCTCACTGGATGTCTATCAGATACGTGTACGGTGTGCTTCTTTTAGAATCTCATCTTTAACCTGTGCCCCCTGTGGCACACAAAGGCGACCTTTAAATCGCAAAGCACCAGAATCATCTATACCAAAATGGCCTTGCTTGCCTTCATCTAGGCGCTTCCTCACACGCTGGAGCATCTGATCCTGCTGTTGTGCTTCCCGTACTCGTTCTGGAATGGCTGACTCAAGAAGCAAACGGGTCTCGGTCTCGACGGTACCCGCAAAGCAAAAAGATATATTCATACGCTCAAAATCACTGACAAGACAACTGAGGGTAGGAGGGGTCGCCTTACGACTTAGAGCATCTGCTACAACATTTGCCTTCCCTGGGTGATACTGAATGGTGAGATCATAGTCTTTTATCAACTCTAACCACCTTCTCTGTCTCAGATTCAAATATTTTTGGGTAAAGATGTATTTCAAACTCTTGTGATCAGTGAAAATGTCACAAGACTCGTCGTACAAATAATGGCGCCAGATCTTTAAAGCAAGTACTACTGCTGCAAGTTCTAGGTCATGGGTAGGATAGTTCTGTTCACGTTTCTTCAACTGCCGCGATGCATAGGCAATCACCTTGCCATCCTGCATAAGTACACAACCAAGCCCGACTCTAGATGCATCTGAAAAAATAGTGAACCGCTTCCCTGGTTCAGGAAGAGTGAGAATTGGAGCGGTCACCAATCTATCCTTCAAAGCGCAGAAACTTCGTTCACACGCGTCAGTCCACTGGAACTTGACCCCTTTCTGTGTCAACTGTGACATTGGTCTAGCAAGGGTAGAGAAACCATCCACGAAACGCCGATAATAACCAGCTAAACCCAGAAAACTCCTCACTTCTTTTATATTAGTTGGTCTTTTCCATTCCACCACTGTTGAGATCTTACTTGGATCAACGAAATGCCCTCTTGATTGATTACATGGCCGAAACCCAACTCGTAAATCCGAATTCACATTTCTTCAATTTGGCATAAAATTGGTTCACTCGTGGTCTCAAGTACCAACCTCAGGTCTTGAGCATGATCTTCTTCGTCTTGGAATAAATCAAGATGTCATCAATGAATACTACGACGAAATCATCAAGGTAAGGGTGCAACATACTATTCATGGCTTCCATGAAAATCGCAGGAGCATTGGTTAGCCCAAAGACATAACCTTATACTCATAATGACCATACCTTGTAGAGAAAGTTGTCTTCTCAATATCTTGCTCTCGAACTCTAATCGATTATAACTTTGATGAAGGTCAATTTTGGAGAATATTTTAGCTCCCTTCAACTGATCAAAGAGATCCTCAATACGGGGCAAGGGATATTTATTCTTCACAGTTGCTTGGTTAAGAGCCCGTAATCCACACACATACGCCAACTACCGTCCTTCTTCTTAGTGAAAAGAACAGGAGCTCCCCACGGCGAAACACTACGCCGGATCAAACCTTTGGATAGCAAATCATCCAATTGCTTTTTCAACTCCTCCTGAAAGGGACGCGCCAAACGATATGGAGATATAGAAATAGGTCGGGTTCCCGGAACAAGATCTATCCGGAACTCCACTTTACGCTCGGGAGGCATTCCAGGAAGCTCTACCGGAAAAACATCGGGAAACTCATTCACTACCAGAATATCTTCAATACGAAGTGGAGATTCAGACTTCTCGCTAAGGGACCAAAGCAACCCAATGGTTGAGGCTCGACGACTGGGAAACAGACTAGCCAACACGAACAAGGAATCAAACGGCGCGCTACCCTGAAATACCAGTTCTTCACCCGATGGAGCCTGCAAGGTCACCGTCTTCCAAAAGCAACAAATCTTGCACGATAACTGAATAATCATCCATACCCAAAATTACATCAAAAGGTGATAATCGAATCAGCATAAGGTTGGCGGTGAAATTCTCATCTTCAATAGTAATAGTATACAGTCGGAGGACACGTGAGAGCTAGAAATAAGATCCTGAGAATTGACCACCACAGACTCGATATATAAGCACACTCAGACTCGCCCTTCTAACAAATTCTAAGGACACAAAAGAATAAGTAGCTCCGGAATCAAATAGTACGAAAGTCTCATGTGAATCAACTAGCAAAGTACATTACCACGTCAGGGCGGCCCACGGTATCGAGGAGTAGGCATGGCGTAGACTCCCATGGGCACCGGAGCGGAGGACGACCAAAGACTCTGTGAAGGATGAGCGAGAACCGCTGCGGGAGAAGCATACGAAGGTGGTGCAGACGGGCGGGTTCAGTAGAACCCCGCGGGAGGTGCAGGAGTAAAAGCTGCGGGAGGAACCCATCTCAAGAAAACTGAGTGCTGTTGGGCGGCTAGAGTCTGGCGAGGCCCGAGGTGCACTGGAAGAAGACGCAAGCTGGGCGCTTCCCACTTAATGATGCTCGTTGGTTTTGTTTGCAACCGACGCCTTGTGGCCTTCCGCCACACCGCGACACATCCTCTGAAAGAACACTCTGAAGACCGGTGACCCTCTCCACATCTGAAACATTTCATACCTTGTCCCGGGACGGGATGCAGCTGGGGTGTGGATGACGAAGTGCGTGGCGCCGAGGAAGAAGACTGCCACTGTTGAACTGGACGAGACTGGCGACTCCCTTGAAATCTCTTGGATGTAGGTCGCTGAGAAGACCCGCCTCCACCACTAAAGCTCCGCTTCTGGCCACTGCCAGAACCACCAACAGGAACAGTGCCACTAGCTGCCTGCGTCTGCGAAGGGAGATTCCTCACCAACTCCATTCCTCTAGCTTGCTCAACCACCGTACTGAAATCACGCAAGACAGATGCCCCCAGAATCTGGCGATACTCCTGAACGAGACCCCGACGGAACCTCTTGGCCTTCTCCATATCATCATTGGCTACCGCTGGTACAAAGCGTACCAGGCTGTTGAACTCAGCCTCATACTCTGATACTGACTTATGACCCTGAGTCAACGTCAGCAGAGACTGCTCCATCTTCTCCACGAAGGAATCCGGATAGTACTTGGCTCTAAATTGCCCCACAAAAACTTCCCAAGTAACCGGTCCCTGCACTGGGGTCCTAGCAGACAGAACCCCTTCCCACCAGATATCAGCTTGGCCCTTCAGTTGAAAGGCCACAAAACGAACCCTTTGCACTGAGTTCATCTCCAGCGCGTCAAAGCGCCGCTCCATGTACGGAGCCAATTTGCTGCTCTGGCGGGTACGCCCCATCAAAAGTGTCAAGTCGGCGACATCCACTCGCGTGAGACTTATCCTAGTCTCGGGTGGAACCGCTGCAACGCCCGGACTCGCAAGCGAGAGAGCAAAGAAGAAGCAAGCAGCAGCAGCGGCGAGGCATACCGCATCTGCGCGGCACGGCTGCTCGTTCTCCTCTCAAGATTTCGAATAATAATAGCCGACGCCGCACGGGCATCCACGGCGCGCGGCTTGAGCCTGCGGTGGGTGAGCGGTGAGGCAACCTCCTCGCGTGACTCCACCAGCGGCCTCTTCTGCGGAGGTTGCGAAACAACCGGACCACGCCCACGACGCGACCACGGCCCGGCAGACGACCACGTCCTCTACCTCTCGCCATCTAAGAACACCACAACCGAACAAAACTAAACACTTAACTTAGCAGTTTAGAAGAAGCACGGAACTAAACAACAATTACACAACAAATAAAGCATAACAACAGAAATTACGGAAACAATGAATCACCCAACCCAACCTACTGTGCACAGTGTGTCAATTTTAATAGTTTTATTTGAACCACGGACCTAAAGCCCGCTCTGATACCAACTGTAACACCCCAACTCAGCATGAGCCTGAAATGCTACTATCCTAAGCTAAACCACAAAATTTCGACATAACCTCTTTGGTATACGACGATACCGGAGGTTTTTTTCACAATAAATCATAAAACAATAATAAAATCAGTTATAAGACTTAATCATAAATCCTAATTAACCAACTAAGTTAACACCTTGGCTATTCGAAGTCAAGATGCTAACCACCAATTTAACATAAGCCATACAAACATAAAACTTCTCAATAACATCGATCAATCCTCAAAGATCATAAAAGAATGCCATCCATGACTAGATTTATTTATTACAATCGAAAGTTAACATAATAGAGTCTTTAATAGTTTTTGCAATGGAACTAAGGTGAAGTACATTATTCGAGTAGTGCATGTCTACTCCTCCCAAGAGAACCTCATCGATCACCTACAAATAGATAAACAAAGCAAGGGTGAGTCCATGACTCGGCAAGTACAAAGATTAAAACACATTTATCATCACGAATAAGACCTACTCGGCCTCGACATTGATCATAACACAAATGAGTACTTATGATGACATGAAATGAATGCTTAAAAATCAAGGGAATGGGTGCACACACACATATACGGTATAGTCGGTGAACACCGTCGGTGTTCACTCAAGCCCGCATCTTAACAAAAATGCGGGGATCCACTTCCGTATGAAGAACGTTTCATCACGGTGTCCAACATTGCCCATATTGGAATTAATGGGTCTTACTCAACCATCCCGAATTGATGGTCTCCTCATCCACTCCCGTGGACGGCAAAGATAATGAATGCATGAATCAACTTATTGAATACAACATTACCATCATTTCTATTCATGAATTCAACATAGAGACAAAACATGGGTATTTCACTTCATACTACACAAGAGTTATCACAGCACGCTCATATCAATAACCACAATGCACAAACATTTAGATCAACAATGTACTTGCCTTCGCGTTGAGGCGCGTTAGTTGAAGCGATGGCGTTCCTAAACTCAAGCTCGCCGCCTAACCAATGAAATAAATTCAATAAGAACACCAATAATACCCATTTCTACTAACCGACGTTATACATTGCTTCCCTGACGACTCTAGTCAATAAAACAAAGCTTAAACCAGCATCAATGTTTTCAGCGTTAAAACTGTCCCTGGACAGCAGCACGAGAACTAACGTATCTCACTGTCAGGAAGTCAAAAAGTGGTAAACCCAATTTCTGTAGCTTCTTAACTGACTAATCTACAATACTCTAGTTGACGAGATAAACCAATTTGGCCAATTTAATAGGTTAATAATCGTTTGAACTTTCTGTCTAGAATCTGTCCACAGAACGAACAGCAGAATTAAAAAGATCATAACTTTTATTAGGTAGCTCCAAATTGAACGTTCTTTACCAATCTGAAAAGGTCATCGAATCCTCTACAATAACCTCGTTGGGTGAACTTTCAGTTTCAACCAATTTCCCTTTCATAATTTAGGAAATAACCAGACAGTTTATTCTCGTCAGATTTCTGGCAGCAGGTACTAAAACATCCATAACTTTTGACTCGGACCTCGGAATCAAGTGAACTTGGTGGCCACTGAAACTTAAGAACGAGGCCTAGATATCTCTAGGAGACCAAACCTTCAGATTCTGCCTAAAAACAACCGAAACAATCCCTCCAACATACAGGACAGAACTGAACGAAACGCGGACAGACTGGAAATTAACAAAACTACTCGCTCGCTTAATGAATGACTTCTAGGAATCCCAAGAACACATCGTTACCCTTGACGACGTGGGAGATGATGCTGAGCGAGCCTCGAAGAAGAAGTTGGTGGTGATTTCCTCTTCTTGTTCCGCAGCCCACGTTCGTCGTCCCCGATCCTTGCGAAGACCGGCAATGGAGGAAGACCAACACCGCAGCGGGGAGGATGCCTTGAGGACCAGCACCACGTGAGAACACCAGGGAGGGGAGGAGGCAGGGCGCACAGCAAGGGGGAGGCCAAAGGGGGCGGCGGCCAAGGGGGAGGGGCGGCCAAAAAGGGGGAGAGGGGCTAGGGTTTGGCAAAGGGGGAGAAAAGGGGTGATGTCCCCCCCTTGGCCGGCCACTAGGGGGGCCAAATGGGCCTCTAGCCCAGGCCCAGGTTGTCCGCAAATAGCAGAAAAACCCCTCAATTCGAGACAATTCACTAAAACAATTGTTTCCTCTCCCTGAAGATCAAATTTCATTCTCAAAGTTTAATCCGGAGTATTACAGTATTTGATACCGGATCGGTTGCTCATATTTGCAATTCAATGCAGGGACTAATAAGGAGTAGAAGTTTGGCAAGAGGAGATGTTGATCTTCGCGTAGGCAATGGAGCAAGAGTTGCTGCATTAGCTGTTGGCACTTTACCATTAGCTTTACCTTCAGGATTAGTTATGGAACTAAATAATTGTTATTATGTTCCAGCCTTAAGCAAAAATATTATTTCTGCTTCATGCTTAGGAGCAGAAGGTTATGAATTCAGAATAAAGAACAATTGTTGTTCAATTTATTTTGAAGATATACTTCATGGTCATGCTCCATTGGTGAATGGATTGTATGTTTTGAATCTTGAGGATATGCTTATTTATAACGTTAATGCTAAGAGACTTCGACCCAATGAATTGAATCCCACTTTTATTAGGCATTGTCGACTAGGTCATATAGATGAGAAGCGCATGATGAAGCTCTATAAAGATGGTCTTCTAACCTCATTTGATTTTGAATCATTTGAAATATGTGAATCTTGTTTACTTGGCAAGATGACAAAAGCACCTTTCACGACCAGAGGTGAAAGGGCGAGTGACTTGTTGACCCTTTGTAACATCCCAAAAAAATTGGTCTGTTTTGAAGTTTTAAAAGAAAAATAACCATTTGGATTTTTCTGGTAAATTAAAAAGCTTAATATGAATTTTCAGAGTTCAAAAACAATTTAACATGATTAATGTCAACATCAATTATTACCAAAATTATTTTATTTGGGTTCTATGTGCTTGGATATATTTTCTAGATTTTTCTAGAATTTTTCCGAGTGCATTTGCTATTTTCTATTAGCTATTTGGATTTTCTGCTATTTCCTAAAAGAAAAACTATTATAAATCTCAGTTCGTTTGCTGCCTAATCTCCAAAGCGGCCCATCTTTCCTCCTTCCCGGCCCGGCCGCTCGGCTCCCTCTCGCTTGCGCCGCAGCCAGCCCCACTCGCGACCTCGGTGCCGTTTTGTCACTCGCCGCTCCTAGCGCATTGTCATTGCTGTGGGTCCAAACGCCACGAGGGCATCGTCTTCTCAAGGACTCGTGAGTCCGTGTCTGCCGGCTCTGCGCGCCGCTCCATCTTGGACTCCCCTCTCGGTCCCTATTTAAATGCATGCCGTGCGTCAATCTCTTCGCCCCAAGCTCCTCTGTCAAAACCCCAACATCTTGTCCCGATCTCGTTCTCTTTGCGCGCAATCCACCGAAAACAGAGCCGCCACCGAAGCTTTCGCCGTCGAAATTGCCGCATTTGTCAGACATCTCGCCCAAGCCGCCACGCGTCGTGATCACATTCCGTGGGCTTCGTCGTGCTTCCACCATCTCCTCGGAGGACCATCCAATCGCCGTTGTCGTCTTCGTCCGACAAAACGATCGCCGCCCTTGACGATCTACACCTACGGTGAGCCTCCTTGCTATCTTAGCGTGTCAAAACGTGTGTCTTGTCACCCGCATCCAATCCCTGCCCCTCTTGGTTCCTTTGTCACCGAGTGCCCGCCGCCGTGCTTCTCCTTCAACCGGTCACCACACCGTCGCGCAGCCTTGATCCTCCGCCGACATCCCGAGGTGTTCCTGTGCTCTCGTGACCGCCATGGCCGGTGCTCGCTTCCGCTTGCCGGGCACCATCTCATCGCCAAAGCCGTCGCATCAGTGAGCTCGCCGCCGCCGCCGTCGTCTCGTCGCCGGAGTTGCCGAGCCATCGCCACCTGAAGCTTCGCCACCTCCTCGCCTTTCCGTTTGCTAACTCCCGGGCTCCTCGCCATGCTTCGCCCGTCGGCAGCGCCAGTTCCACCGCCGGCGGGAGCTTCTTTCTTCTCGGTTTGCCTCGTACCAGCGTGGCATGCCACCTCCCTTCCACACTGTGTGCCACCACCGACTCATGCCTCTTGTGGCATCCGGTCAAAGCGCGCCGCGTGTCACGGCCATGTGGCGGACTCAAAACCCCCCCCAAGCCCAAGGTCCATGAACCAAGTCCATGGTACACCAAGTCTATGCCAAGTGGGACCCAGTCGTCAGATGGTTTTCATCCAGTCCGATCGTCTCTGCTGACGTCATGCTGACGTCATAACTCCTTTTCCTTCAGAAAAACAATTCCAGTAAATCCATAAATTCTGATTTTCAGCATTTTATGTGATTTCAATCTTCCAGAGCCCATATCTTTTGCATCCGAACTCCGATTGAGTCCATTCAAATTCCTAAATTTATCTAAATTCAATATCTATTTATCTGAGATTTTTATTTAATTTTTGGAGTTTGTTTTCTCTCTGTTATTTATTTATTTGGTTTATTTGCTTGTTTTGCGAGTAGACGTCGATGCTTCGGGAAGCTTCGAGCAAGGAGTAGCATACCAAGATCAAGATCAATCACAGGATTTATTCCAAGGCAAGTCGTGGTCCTTTGATCATATTGAACCCATGATTTCAAAAGTATATTGTTTTATACAATTGCATGCTATATTTATATAAATTGCTCTGGGAATAGTTATTACCTATTGTCATTATGCTTCCATTGATTATTTGAATGCCATGAATCCTTTGTCACCTTAGCATGGGTAATTTTAGTTGGACATATTTGTATTGCCAACATGGGTATCGTACATATGCTTAGTCTTGCTTAGTTACGATGGGTTTGTCATCACATGTGTCATAATGATCAATTTTGATTTAATGATTTATGGAATCGTGGTGGTGAGCCACTCTTGCTAAAATTTGTGTACCATGACGGGGTTAGTCATGGGTGTTGGTTAAACAAAATGGTTTTCGCTCGGGCGAGTGGTTGGTGGATAGGGAGGATGTGGATGGAACATGTTGTGGGTTTGTGGTAGTCTCGCTTTGAGTAATTTGTCAGGACTTAATCTTGTGCGCCATTGAACTGGCCTTAACCGCACAACCACATGTCTGGTATGGGACGGACCTGGCTGATTAATTAGCAATGTCTTAATTTCGGTTCTGTCGTGTAAAGCGTGGTTACGGGAAACGTATTCTCACGGTGGCGCAAGAGGGGGGCCCTGTCTGGTCGGAAAGACATTCAGTGTTGAAACCTTAGCGGGCAGAACTGGGTTAAGAAGGAGCTTTGTAAAAGCCTTGTGATGATCACTTAGTCACACGCCTACGGAAGCGTGAAATGCCTGACATTATAAGTTGATCTATCTCTTGTGGGTCAAGCTGTACAACCTCTGCAGAGTGTAAAACTATTCGAATAGCCGTGTCCGCGGTTATGGACGTGCCTGGGGATTTCACACGGGAGATAGAGTTTCTTTAAAAATGTGTCGGAGTGTGGATGGGAAGTTCACTTGATGAATATAATGTTCGTTTGGTGAATAGGTCATTCACTTGGTGGGTTGTGTCGATTGGTGAATGGGGAATTCACTTATCTTTGGTTTGGTTGGGAGTGAATGGGAAGTTCACTAGTTGTTTCAAAGAAAGTGTTTAATTATTTATTATTGTTTTCAATTACGCATTTCAATCTATTTATTGTATTTATCGTAAATGCTGTTTTATGCAAAAGAGCCATACAGCTAAACTTTGTTCAAGCCTTGCATGAATATTATTTGCATACATTTCCCCACGGCTTGCTGAGTACATTCGAAGTACTCATGGCTTTGCGCCCTCTGTTTGATTAGCAGTAGAGGAAGAATACCAAGCTGCCAAAGAGTTCTTCGCCCAGGAAGACCATGAAGGTTTTGCGGATTAGGATGCGTTTCTCCACTCGATTGCCTGTGGGCATGTTGATTGGCCTTTTGAAGAGTTTCGTTCCGCTGCAAGAGTTCATTTGTTTCTTTAGCCCTGCGTGGCAAGTTAAGTAAACATTGACCATAAGGTCCAGTTATTATTATTATTTGATACTCTGAGATCTTTTTAGTTAAATTGAATAAATGGATGGTATTTCATCACTGTTTTCCTGTGTGAGCTAGCTACTGATCTGGGACTAGTTCAGAATACACAGAGGGTTCCTGAGATGTATTTTCGGGTCCCGACACCCTTGTACATTCGGATGTATGTGGACCTATGAGCACGTCGGCCAGAGGTGGTTTTCAGTGCTTCATAACTTTCACTGATGATTTCAGCAGATATGGCTATGTCTACTTGATGAGACATAAGTCAGAATCCTTTGAAATATTCAAGGAATTTTAGAATGAGGTACAAAATCAACTTGGCAAGACAATCAAATGTCTACGATCAGATCATGGAGGTGAATATTTGAGCCATGAGTTTAGTGATCATCTAAAGAAGTGTGGAATTGTTCCACAACTCACTCCACCGGGAACGCCTTAATGGAATGTGGTGTCTGAACGACGGAACCGAACATTGTTGGACATGGTTTGGTCATTGATGAGCCAATCTGATCTTCCATTGCAATTCTGGGGATACGCTCTAGAAATAGCGGCTTTCACTTTAAATAGGGTTCCATCAAAAACAGTAGAGAAGACACCATATGAGATATGGACCAAGAAGTGTCCCGTTTTGTCTTTTCTCAAGGTATGGGGTTGTGAGGCATATGTCAAACGTTGGACGTCTGATAAACTCACACCCAACAAGTCTGATAAGTGCTTCTTTGTGGGGTATCCTAAGGAAACTAAAGGATATTACTTTTATAAGCGGGATGAAAACAAAGTGTTTGTTGCCCGTAATGGTGTCTTCTTGGAGAAAGAGTTTTTTTTTCCAAAGGAGTCAGTGGGAGTAAGGTGCAACTCAAATAAATTCGGGAAACATACGAAAATGTTTCAACTCCTACTGATCCTCTACAGGATGAACAAAATGTTATTAAATCTGTAGATGAAGCATCAGCCCCACGTAGATCTAAAAGGCCACGTCAATTGCCTGTAAGGTATGGGCATGACGTTTTATTATTGAATAATGGTGAGCCTAATACTTATTCGGAAGAGATGGTAGACCCAGACTCTGAATCATGGCTTAAGGCCATGAGATCCGAAATGAAGTCCATGCATGACAATCAAGTTTGGAACTTGGTTGATGCACCTGATGGTGTTAAAACCATTGAGTGCAAGTGGTTTTTTAAGAAAAAGATAGATATGGATGGAAATGTTCACATTCATAAGGCACGACTAGTTGCGAAGGGTTTCAAACAAATTCAAGGTGTTGATTATGATGAAACCTTCACTCCTGTCGCTATGCTTAAGTCTATCCGGATCATTCTAGCTATTGCTGCATATTTCGATTATAAGATATGGCAGATGGACGTCAAAACAGCTTTCCTAAATGGAAACCTAAGTGAGGATGTGTATATGACACAGCCTGAAGGTTTTGTCGATCTAAAGGAAGCTAGAAAGGTATGCAAGCTTAAGAAGTCCATCTATGGATTAAAGTAAGCATCTCGGAGTTGGAACATTTGTTTTGATGAAGTGGTCAAAGGGTTTAACTTCATCAAGAATGAAGAAGAACCTTGTGCTTACAAGAAGGTTAGTGGGAGCAAGCTTGTGTTTCTGATCTTGTATGTAGATGACATACTACTGGTCAGAAATGATATTCCAACGCTTGAATTTGTTAAAACTTCATTAAGAAATAGTTTCTCAATGAAAGATTTAGGAGATGCAGCATATATTCTTGGTATAAGGATCTATAGAGATAGATCTAAGAGGCTAATTGGATTAAGCCAGGACATGTACATTGACAAGGTGTTGAAACGGTTCAACTTGCAAGATTCCAAGAAGGGTTTCTTGCCCATGTCACATGGTGTTAATCTTAGCAAGACTCGGTGCCTACGACCAGCGATGAGCGAGACAAAATGAGTAGAATTCCATATGCTTGGCTAATGGATCTATCATATATGCCATGCGTGCATGCGCGACGGATGTGTCGTATGCTCTAAGTGTTCTGAGCAGATATCGATCGAGATCGGTGAAGGTCACTAGATAGCAGTCAAGAATATCCTTAAGTACTTAAGAAGAACTAAGGATGCATTCCTTGTATTTGGTGGTGAGGAAGAGCTGGTCGTAAATGGTTACACCGATGCTAGCTTCCAAACCGACAAGGATGATTTCAGATCACAATCAGGGTTTGTGTTTTGTTTAAATGGAGGAGCAGTAAGCTGCAAAAGTTCCAAGCAGGGAACGGTTGCTGATTCTACAACAGAGGCTGAGTACATTGCGGCTTCGGAAGCTGCGAAAGAAGCCGTATGGATTAAAAAGTTCATTGATGAGCTGGGTATGGTTTCGAGTGCTTCCAGTCCAATGGACCTCTATTGTGATAATAGTGGGGCCATTGCACAAGCAAATGAGCCTAGATCGCATCAAAAGTCCAAGCATATTCTTCCGCGAAATCACATTATTCGTGAGATCGTTGAGAAAGGTGACGTGAAGATATGCAAAGTGCACATGGATTTGAATATTGCTGATCCGTTGACAAAACCTCTCCCGCAACCTAAGCATGAGGCGCACACAAGAGCTATGAGTATTCGATACCTATATGATTGATTCTAGTGCAAGTGGGAGATTGTTGGTGATATGCCCTAGAGGCAATCATGGAGATGATTGTATCACGTCTATGTTTATGAGTTCTTGAATAAATATTATTCTGTTCCTTGAAGAATCGTTAGTTCTGAAGATCAACGAGTATGTGACTTGTTGGTGAAACTCTTCGACTTGTATGATGTCGTTCTAAAAGTATCCCTGGTCAAATGTCACTGATCGGAACACCAGTGACTCTACGACCAGCGCATATATTGATTGATGACCATGTTTCACCGGTCATGGATATAGGGATATCGAATCAATAATGTGAACACATGTTAGAGAACATGGGGTTGGATTGACCCACCTTGAGACACTATTGAGATTGTTATGATTTTGTGTGTCATTAGTTGGTCTCAAGCAATGATGATGTATAATCCTTAGACCTGAGATCAACATGGTTCCCTACATGTGTAACAACACTCTTAGGGGTTGCCAAACACTACTCGTAACTCGGTAGTTATAAAGGTAGATTTCGGGTATGCTATGAAACATGCGGAGGGATGTGACTGGTCGGATATGGGATTTGCCCCTCCTAACATAACGGGAGAGATGTCTCTGGGCCCCTCGAAGTGGTCGGATAAAGAAAGTAAATGGCCATGCCACTAGTGGTCGAAGTATTCGACCACACAAAGTTATCCGACAACTCGATCGAGAAAGTATTGAACAGTCCATGGATGACACATTATCTCACCTGGAGTTCAAACCAGATATCGTGAGGCAAAGGAAGAATACTAGAGTAAGTCGCTTAGTTCGATCAGATCCATACAAGTGGTATGGTGATACGAGCAAGTCGTAGACTGATCGAACAAAATCACAGAGTAGTCGAAACCTGGTCGTAAGGAGTTATGAACTGGTCATGACCGAGTGCGAACTGGTCGTATAAAGATAGGACCTAGTCGTAAGTGATGAGGACCTAGTCGTAGATCATATTGCATTAAGGTTCATCTGATATAATTTGTGTGTACGGGAATCGTTATGTCCTGCTAGGGACCAGTACGACTCGTGGTCGGAAAGGGTTTCCGAGTCATAACTGATTACACATAAACCTAACGGGTCAAACACTTAATGGGATGGAACAAACCAGTACAAATATGATTCATCAAATGTGTTCAGATAGGATCCGACACAGGGCACTATATATAAGGAGATGCTTGAGGCTAGTGGAAAGGGGGCGAGACAGACACGTGAGTGGTTTCCACTGAAACCCTAGCCGCCATCTTCTTGAGAGAGCCTTCCCGTGCGACTTGGTGCTAGCACACCGGCGTATGGTTGTTCCCTCTCTGGACGTGTGGATACCGTAGAGGCGCTACTGCGATCGTTGTTGCGCTAAGGACGATCTGCAATCTTCACAAGGAACTGCGGAGGTTGCTGGAGGAGACGATCGACTACGGGGACGTTGGACGATCTTCTACGACCACTACATCAGCGCGTTCTTCGTCGGACTAGGCTGCTCCGACTCTACTTCCGCTGCACTACGCGTCTGGTGGTAATGATCTGTGATCATCTAACTTGCTTGGCATCCTGGTTTACGTGGTAGAAATTTTGATTTGTTGCTAGCGTAGCCTACCCGTATCCCTACAGTGGTATCAGAACCATCTTGCATAGTCCGGTCATAGAGACATGTGTGATTAGATTGGTAGATATCATATGCGACTAGTCTGGTGAAATGTTGTGTTGTGCATGTGATTGGATTCAATACCGGAGAATCGGTTAAGTATATGATTATGAGAAGATTTTATTTGTCGGTAGATATTTTCCTTTAGGAAATAAATAGAAAATAAAATAAAATATGTAGGCCCCACTTGTTATGGCAGAGACTACGTCAGCCTATGTATAAAAATTATTTATTGCGAAGGAAATTTCAGAAAAAATAATATTTTTTACACTAGAAATTGAATTAACTTCAAAATTCATAGAAAATTCATTTGAACTCCAAATGGGGTGATTCAATTTTTATTGATCATGACCTTTTATTATCTTTCATGCCATGTAAAGCTTATCCCCTCCACTATTCTACAAATTTTCGCGAAATAATTAAATTCGGATGAACAGTAACCGAACCATGATTTTTCAACATTTTCCAGAAATCTGATTTTCAAACTACTTTAACTCTCACATATAAACTCCAAATTGAATAATGTTTATACCTAAATTCATATAAAATCATAATCTAGCTACTGTATGAATTTCAAGTATTTTGGAGCATTTTGAGTTTTTGGCTATTTCTTGGTGTTTATTCGATGTCGTTATTTCCTTAGAGTCCGAACTGCCGCAAGCGAGTGATTACGCAACCGAGAGTGATAAATTGGAATTCCAACCAGGCAAGCATCATTGTAACTTTCTTCTTGCATCATATTGATCCCAGTTTTTATACATTAGTTGTGAAATGCAATGATATTGCTTGCATGCTATTTTCGGTATATCATTATGTTGTGAGTAATTAGTTATGTCCTATACTTGCTAGTTATCCTTGATATCTCCCATATACATATGCCTAAGATAGATTCTTGTGTGATATGGTTGTTGTGTGTGAATGCTTAGCCATTGCGAGTCTAGATAACACAATAGATCAATTGGTGGGAATAGCTCGTTAATTGTGGGAAACACATAACAACTCTTAATTTTTCTTTTTGTCCAGATTGTTATTTCTGGTTGTCGGTTTAAACTTTGGTTATGTTAAATGGTTTTAGGTCTGGATAAGTAGTCGTAAGTGTGGGTGCAGTTATGCACGAGTTTTAGGTATGTGGTGGTCTTGTCCGGAACCTTAAGGACCGAGCTTTGAACTTTCAGTCCAAGTAACGAGCGTGCTATCACATGCGGTATATGGGTGTCGTCTGGTTAAGTAAAGGGAAGGTTTCATTGGGTTCTACCGTAGGTGGTGCAAGGACATAGAGACCGTGAAATCCCTATGTTCCTTAGGAACCCAGTGTAATATATACTATGAATAATGACCACGATTACTTATGTTGCTCACAAACAACATACTAACTACCTTACACTGGCCCCTCCAATGCAACGTGTGTGCCTGCTTAGCATTTGCTATATGCTTATGTCTAAGTTGCGAGTTATCTCGTACAGGTGGTCTATCTCAATAGGATCTTCTTGCTGAAAATGACCGTATCTCGGTTCTCCCCGGTCGAAATACCAAAGGAAGTGTGTAACATCCCTGCCCAACATGAGCCTGGAATGCTACCAAACTAACATTAAACAATTCTAAGCCAAAACATTCTATCAAATTTTTGGCAGAACCTCCCCTATACTGTTAACTACGAGGAGGTTCCAACATTTGAATAAAACATATATAAATAATCCAACATTCAGAATCATCAATAGGCATTCAAAACATGTAAGCAACTAGAATATTCATACGTATCCAAAGACACTACTTATCATTATTATACTTAATCCAATGCATGAAGCATAATCATAATCAATCTTTAACCGGTTTGCTCTTTTATTAAAGTACGAACTAAAGATTTATCAACTTTAAAGGTGGATGGCAGTGTGTGAGTCCAATTCAAGTCTACTCCCTCCCATGCATGCCGTTCTTGGAAATGGTACCTAAAAATACAACAAAAGCAAGGGTGAGCCCAAAGGCACAACAAGTACCAATAATGAAACATTAAACTCACATTTACAACATCAACATTCCATTCCGAAGCATTACTCGAAAACATATCTCATGCGGTACGTATGCAAATATGCAATGCAACTTTTCTCTTTCACTCTTTTTCGCATTTCACCGTGTCTGAGATATCGACATCGCCACATACCATGCCTGTGCTCGCAAGCACAGGGACCAATTGCCCAATACTCCGCAAGTAAAGGGGACCACAAGCCCACACTCCACAAGTGTGGGTACTTCAAGCCCGTCATATACATGATGGGGATCTCAACAAATGCTTGGTCACCACGTGGCCAAGTTTTCATTTTATCAACATGATGCATATGCACAAATCATGAATCATACGTCCTCAGCAACATCATTTATGAATTTAACTCATTCAAACTTCTATCATACATGTTCATAGACATGCAAACACTCAAGCAACCATGCATCATATACATTTTCACAACATTAATAATCATGGTCAAAAACATCTATAACATTCTAGTATCCATTGACATTACAATCATTCACAATACTTGCAAACAAGTACTTGACTTAACAGCGTGAGCGGAGGATACGAAGAGGTACTGCCTCTCGAGTCAAACTAACATTCTTCACTCTGATAATCGAGTCAGATTCTTTGTTCGCGTGAAATGATAATCAATTTCAAAAACCGTCCTACTTTAATTTGGAAATTTAAACTAGTCTCCTCTCGGTTTCCCTTGTATTGTGAGCTTTCCTTCTCTTAGCTTGCGCTGAATTTGTTCGATGCACTTGATGCTTCTTTTATGCCAATGTAACCCTTGTTGCCATGTCACAATATGTCTTTCTTGACCGCGCATGTGCTAGGGTTTTATCCACGAGAGCGTTCCCTCTCGTTGCCACATGGGTTTCTTTTCCTTGTTGCGCATGTGCTTCTCCTCCATGAATTTGTTCCGGCCTCCTCTCCTCCCTTTCGGTTTCAAAGTCTTTAAATTTGTCAAACACGAGAATGCACCAAGTATTGCTTTAGGTAGTAACCAATTCTCATTGGCAACAAAAAAAATTCATTAAGAAACAAATGCACTGTTGTTTGAGAGTTTAGCTCTGGGACCCCTCCCCCACCTAAAATTCATTTAAAAGCTTACTAAGACAACAGTAATGGACCAAACAAACCACATAAGCAAGCACAAACTAGCAA
Organism: Ampelocalamus luodianensis; assembly: GCA_036346255.1. Lineage (NCBI taxonomy): Eukaryota > Viridiplantae > Streptophyta > Magnoliopsida > Poales > Poaceae > Ampelocalamus > Ampelocalamus luodianensis. Next base: position 24,703,317 of record CM070639.1, read on the forward strand.
TAGCTTGTAACGCGATCCCGACTCCAATTTCCTAAATGCTGAACTGACCCCTCTGTAAACAGTCGCTTTCAAAAATTCGTATCTTTTAGTAAAAAGTCCAAATGAGGTGTTCTTGGACTTCATTGAAAGGTTATCAAATTCCCCAACTAAACCTAGTTGGTGGGCCTTCCTGATTCGGCCATATATTATCCCTATCAAGCCAATTAATAGAACATCATTTTCACGTTAGGTTCTCTGGACAGTACACTAAAACTATCATAACTTTCAGCTTGTTTGTCCAAACTTCACGTTCTTGACCTTCCCTGAAAGCTACGACAATTTTCTACAACTTTAGTTATACTGAGCTCCTCAAATTTTCCATTTAACGGATCGCTCAAGTCAAATTACTAAAACCTGTCATAGTACTGACAGATTCGCAGAACAGTCACACTAATAAATTCATAACTTTTGAACTGTTTGTCCAAACAACGTGATCTTATACTCTACAGAAAGATATCGACGTCGCCTCCAACTTTCTCGGAGGCGTCCAGGATAGATTCTGCACTTAAACACATCAAAAATGTCGGCCAACCCTGTCTGCCCTAAGAGATCTAATTACCGACGAAACTAAATAATCAATTAATCGACTAATCGCAAGGGGATCGGATCTTACCCTTGACGAACCACTGAAGATCACGTATTGAGGCCACGATCTCTCCCCTTCTGTCTCTTCTTCCCTCTCTCCTTCTTCTCCCTTCTTTGGCCAACAGCAATGGGAGAGCACCACCAAGAGGGAGGTGAACAGCAATGGAATGCAAGGGGGCGTCTACTGTAGCACGACACTGTAGCGGCGGTGGGATACTGTAGATCCGCGTGCTACAGTAATGATAGGGTTTTCCCCCCTTCTTTTATTGATAGCTAGCCCCTCATGGGCCTCCTAGGACAAAGCCCGAGGCCCTGGTTGCCGAGGATTTGCATAAAACCCCCTTTCTTCTTCTGCTAAACTCTTTTCTATTTGGTCATTCTATTAATTCTACTAACTTTCTCCTAATAAACATTCAAATACTTTTGGGATATTACATTCTATCCCCTTAAACAGAATTCGACCCTGAATTCTAATCACGGTTAACGCCAAAGAATAATCGCAGCTAAAAACTTACTAACATTACCGCGAAACTGCTGTGAATAATTCTGGATATTGCTCGCGCATGCGAGACTCCAATTCCCAGTTGGCCTCTCTCTCGATCTGCTGCGACCTTCGCACCTTGACATAATTGACATGTTATGCCTTATTACTCGTCCCAACCTTTTAAGAGTCACTCAACGGACATGACTCGAAGGCACGGTCTTACTCGTGGGTCAACAGCTCTAACAAAACTTCACACTCCAGATTTCTCGAGTGCTCCCTCGACACTAGGTCATACAAAATGATCTATGCCCCACGCAGGACTCAAGACAGTCCTAGTGATATGTTATCTCCCAAATCTTCGCAACTTTCACAAATAACCAATGTACCTTGGCCAACATTCCCTTTGGTACTCAATCACACAACCTGCACATAACACACAAAACTCTTGTTCCCTGTATCAATCGATCTCTTCACTTTAACAATGAGCACCTCCTTTAACCAGGGACGCACAACAGAAATCGACTGCAAATACATGATTCTCATTACAAACACGCATTACCAACTTCCCACCAAAAGAGTTAAATCCAAAACCAAAAGATTCATCATAAAACTCTTCCACTTTCCAAGTAGGCAGATTGCCAAGGAACACTACATAAGCCAAAGGCGAGATCACTCGAATGCCCAAAACAAAGCTCAATTAAAAACCAAGAGTACATTTCATTATCTGAGAATACCACCTTTTTCTCAAACTTTTTTTTAAGAATTCAACTTCCTCTTAAATCATGAAGTCCCAAACCATCGCATAACATACTAATTCATTTCTTTTAATTTGGCAACCTCAAAGCTATGCTCAAACTGAACACAAAATCCACACCTATGTAGTGAGACTCTTCCAATCCACAATAACATACTCTATGTAGTGAGACTCTTCCAATCCACAATAACATACTCTGATCAACTTCTCCACCAAAAAAATTACTTTGACAAATAATTTCCAACACACCTCAATATAGATTTTAGCCACAATCATATCACCTCAAACTTTTAAGGATAATTAACTTAAAATTCACCGCATACACACTCATTTACTGCATCCAAAGGATTCTATCAAAGATCACCATAATTCTTGGAACCTAAGCATAGGAAACCAAGATGCTAGCATAAAAATGCAAGCCCAAATTCAATCTCTAAGACTCCTACAATGAACTTCTGGTAAATTTGATAGGTAACCCCCAGGTCTGATGACTAAAATTTCACACAGCTCAACAATAACCTCAGTTCTTAATATCAACATTCCTCACTAGTCATGTAACCGCCCAAGGTGATTCGTTTCATCAATCTTAGACCTTCTCTAACCCACACCAATCAAATGCAGCTACTCGACCACAATGAACCCATATTGTCACAATACCCTAACTGATTGACCAAGATTCAAACATACTCAATCACTAACGTCAATAAATAAATATATTCTTGATCAAGTTATCCTTAGAGATAATCTTACTCCTATAGGGTTACTCACTGAGGCCGAGTCATACTTGACAATAACTCAACAATCCCTGCTATCTCATTAATTAACACGACTATTAGATTTCTCTACACTGCTACTCTCATTGAACTACACCATCATACTTCTTCTACACAATTTTACCGAGTACCCAAACGCGATACTCTAATAAACTGATCAAGATTTTCATACTTGCTAATTCTAATGTTATGTCAAAATGAACACAAAATCTTGGACCACATCTCGCTATAGGTCCTACTAGTTGCGACAACGAAACATGTTAGCTCCAGAGACAAACATTCTTTTTAAATCAAATCCTCTCCAAGGATCATTCTAATAAATCGATTTATTACTCAATGCCCTTCAGACAACCTGACACCTAAAGGTTCACCAAACCATCTACTAGACCACCACTATCTAGTTGCCAATTCACATCCGAAGAGACTTTGCAATACAGTTCGGTTAACCCTTTCTTAGAAGAAGAAGCAAATAGAAGTAAATTTCAGCACAAAGGAAAACGTTACCACTTACAGTAGTTACAAGGTCAAGAGAAACAATCAAATAACAATGATCTTGGAAAACAAAAGATAAGATCATAGTTGAGGGCACACGTCCCACAAGCAGAGAATATCAAACCTCAAACGAGAATAAAGTATTGCTTTGGAAATTCGGGAAAACTCTTATGGGCAAGAACAACAGTTTTAGACAAACTTCAATAACCTGCAAGTTACAAAACTTGACTTCAATCTCAAATACTTCTACTTTACTCTTTCCTTTAACAAAAAAAATGACTTTCGTTGATTACAGCATCACCATACCAACTCCAACAAAAAGAGATTTGAAGACCACAACACATAAACCACTTAGGAACTAATAAAACCTCTCAACACTTCACTTTGCTCAAAACAATTTCAGCTACCACATCAACATGAGATCTGAAAGATCACAAACGCGAAACTAGAAACATTTTCATTTAATCAATATCAGGCGAGCGATCCAATTCCTTTATACAAAACATTCAATATTATGATCATAATCCCTTACTGACCATCACCATAACAATGAAATAATACATTCTTAGCGAGACTCATCATAGCCTCTTATCCTATCATAAACCTCTCCAAAAGAAACACAAGCCACAAGGTTGAAACAAACCTCTTTTAACCAGATCATACTATCAAATAATAATTTCGCAAGGCACTCTATCAGAGACCACTTATTCATTCATCCACTCAACCATTAGTGTTACTCACACCCACTCCAACCGTCACTAACAATTGACAATTGTATTTATCACATATGCAAATAGGGTCCTACTTCTATTTGTAATCACACAACCATCTATAAACACCGAGTCAACATTCCACTTTATGCTTAGAGTTCTGGGCAAAATAAAATTAAACATTTAATAACATCATCTCCGGTAAAACAGGGTTTCACAAGATACTACCTCAACATTCATCTAATATGATATACATGTTTCAATCTAGCAATTATGTAAGATCATCAAGTAGCCAGTTTATGAAAATTTCCAAATTGATATCCTCTAAGGCATCATTCAAACACATCCCTAACATAACCATCACTAATGGGTAGACTAATCCATTGAGACACACTGCTCTAAATTATCCAATAAATCTACTGAATTCCATAATCTTAATGATCAGGCCAAATCATCAATATACCACAGCTCTTAGTAAATCCTGGATTCCAAGTATAAATGGTCATACCATTAAACAAGTTCATCATGTAATTACTCCATAACAATACCAAATTTATCAACTTCACTTCCAAGGATCTTGGTTAAGATCGATTACGTACCACATTACAGACCCAGCTTTATAACTCATAAGTTATCAATTTATCTTCATTTCTCAAAGAAGATGCACTAAACTTCAACATTCCATCTACTCCAAAAGAAGTGCGTAGAGTCGAAATGTACTTCAATGAAGTTGGTAATTGATACCTTCCATCATAAAAACACCAAGCGAATAAATGGGTCAAGTTTGCCAACAATATTGCCAATGACAACGTTTACAATTACCAAGAATAGCTCAATAGTCAGAAAAGACAATATTTGCTCTTTAAAACAAATACAAACCAATTGAAACTGTGAGGACCCGGAATATTTAACTAGTAACACTGAACCTCCAAATGGTTCTAGCATTACTAATTAAACATTCTAAGCCTCGATGGACATATGCTTCCCAGAATTGCAGCATATGCACATCATCACAAAATTACACATCATTTCCATACAACATACATTAACAGGTCTAGTAAAGGACATAGATAAAGTAAGTTATTACAAAAGAGCCTACCGGCCAAATGACATAATTACAAGAAAGACAGCGGAAGCAAAAGGTGCCATAAGATGGCTAGAACAAAAGTCGACCGGTTAGCCACACAACCCACAAGGCAACCGACCGGGCCGCCAAGCTAGACGCCTCTAAGGCTACCACGGCACAACTCACGAAGTGAGGCCCTCAAGCTCACCTTCTTCTCTGCAACAAATACATTTAAGCAAGATAGCGAGTACACAAAGGTACTACTTAAGGCGGCGTGTGGAATAGCGGACCTATTCATAAACTACATGCAAGCTTATTTAGGTGGAGGTTGTATGTCTCATTTTGCACAAAGCCAACTTTATTTGCAATAATGTAATACATTTAAAACAAGTTTGCAAATCCGTTTGTTGTCAAAATAACAGTGAAATAAAGATACATACAAGTAACCACTGGAAGTGACTATCCCAATAGCCACCACAACATAGCACGAATCCCGATTCGTACCACCCATCAAGTTTTAATTAAAAGGTTGTAGTCTAACTCTTGAAAGACCTTGCCAAGCGTGTCCATAACCTAGGACGAGCCTATTCGAATAGTTTTAACCTGCAGGGTGTACCAATGTACCCACACTTGGACCGCCTTTAAGCCAAAAGCACACTTAGAAGGTATGCGCCTGACTAAGTCCTACGAGGCGCTTTCCAATATTGTGCATTGACTACGAGCGCTCGTATGGATCGAATCCATACGCTTACATTGCAAGCCGAAAGACAACCACCATCACGGAAGCCTTCGGACACTACAATCATGACACCATCCCTCCTGCGACTCCCTGCGACCCGAAGCCAATACACGCCAAAGTACTAAGTCAAGAGAGGCCCCATACCCTCTAGTGTGGTTAGCACGCTAAAATGCTTGGTTTAGTGTAACAAGAGGTTCGGTCCTTGTTGACCCGGGCACCGTTCCAGTCACACCCATAATCACACCATCTTACCAATGTGCCCAAGTCTAAATCATTTTGTTTTCAGTTTTAGTTTTCATAAGTAGACAAGGCACAAGGCTGAAATCATAAATCATAATAAGTTTTATGTGATCAAGATTATCGACAAGTCGATAACCGCCCATTTCTACCGGAAGCTAAGTATGGCTAAGCAATTAATTCGCAACTACTAAGTGACAAGAGCTCATCCACGAGCTCTAATCACAGCAATAACCTAGGCTCACGGTAGTAGAGAATAATCATTTGCCTAAGGAAATGCATCTACTAGGTCAACAAACGACAATAGTTTAACACAAACTAGCAATGCATACATAGAATTTTGTAAACAACATAAATACTTAAAAATACAGGGATTAACATGATCAAACTGCTTGCCTTGCTGGGATTGGTCTTCCTGCAGAGGGGAGTGCTCAGGTTCAATAAATTCTTCGGAACCTAACGCGAAAAGGCGATAAAACCAATAAGAACGAAGAACACCAAAAGGAACTCAACAGCAACGAATATCCAAATCCCATGAAATTTCTACAGCAGCTAGAGGTTGATTTTATAAAATTTTAGAAACAAGAATCACTTCATTTGGACTTAGTATGAAAAAGTTATGGCTAAACTAAGTTCTCTCAGCCTGAAAAATCCTAATTAAATTAATTACAGTCACTGTTCATGGCGAAAATTTCTAGAATGATCTGGAACCTGAAATTTTTATGGTAGGTAGATATGGTTATCCTAACAACAACAAAACTGAGTTTGCACAATTTGGAGTTATAATGAATTAGTTATGATTTTTCTAAGTTCTAGAACTAGTGAATCATTAATTTCAGTGGCCAGGATCATATGAAGACCTATTCTATATTATAGTACATTCCTAGTGGGTTTTAACAAAACTTAGTTTGCTCAGTTTGGAGTTACAGAGAATAAGTTATGCATTTTACAAATTTTCAATGAATTTCTAAACAACCATTTCATATTAAACAAGTTCTTGCAGTTTCTATCATTTTCTACTACATAACAGTGCCTAAATCCATTCTCAGATTAAAATTCATACTATAACAGAGCTACAGCAACTGAAATCATTCAAAAAGGAGCTAAAATGGCAAAGATAAACACTTTTGAAATTTGAAACATCAAAAGACTTAGAAAATTTGAGCTCTCGGGAGGACCAAATGAAGTGAAGGAAAAAGGAGAGGTCGTGGGCCGTTGATCTTGCAACGCAGGGCCACGGACCTCGAAGCACAGCGCACAAAAGACCTCCTCTCGCTTTGGGGAGGTCTGGACCGTTGAGATTGGATCCAACGGCCACGACGATGCATGCACGGCCGCGACGCAAAGGAGGTCCTCGTGCCTACGGAGTCGTGGCCGTCGGATCAAGATCTGGCGGTCCCGAGCACTAGGGGAGGTCCTAAGGCTAAACCTACGAGAGGAGAGTGCGGACGGCTAAGATCTCACGGAGGAGGCCTTCAACGGTCTAGATCTCGAGAGGAGGTCATTGCGGTCACGATCAAGTGAGGAGGTCGGCCGTTAGATCTAAATCTAACGGTTGAGACTGAGGAGGAGGTCCTAGACGGTCAAGATCTCCCGGGGAGGTCTTGATGGTGGGATTTACTGAGGAGGTCTTGGATGGCCAAGATCTACTCGGGAGGTCCTAGCGATAGGGTTTTAACGGGAGGACATCCGGGCGGCTCAGATTTGCGGAGGAGGTCACGAGATTAGAGATTTTGCAAAGGAGATCTCACGCTCAGATCTAGATCCGGGAGAGTCGTGAGCGGCTGAGATCGCGCCTAAGAGGTCTGGCGGGGTTTTCTTTGTAAAGACCAGGTGGCTTTTACCAAGAGGACCACGAGGTGGTCTAGGGTGGTCTTTGCAAAATAACCAGGGGGTCTTTTTGCAAGAGGACCTCGGTGGAGGTCGGGGTGGTCTTTAACAAAGAGGACCTCAGGAGGTCTTTTGCAAAGAGGACCCCAAGGCGGAGGTGATCTAACGGTGGGATTTAACCTACGGTGGTCTTAAGCGGCCGGGATTTGTGGGGAGGTCACGGCACTAAGAAAATACACGGAAAACCCTCTGCATGCAGATCTACTTGGAGGTGATCTTAGGCGGTGAGATCAAACTAGGGGAGGTCGAGAGGGTTAAGTTTTTGGAAAGGAGCCAAAGGCTCGGATCTAACCCGGGGTGGTCTTTGGCGGCCAAGAACAACCCGAGGAGGTCCTAGGACTTAGCGACGCGCAGCGTTTTGCAGACAAGACCGCATTAATGAGCAACCTCGGACACATTAATGCTAATCATACGACAGATTCTGTCAAAGTGCGACACGGCAAAACACGAGTTTGGTTTTGATGCCGCGGCGATGGGGACCTCGCGGCGAGAACCAGGACGGACTGAGTTCTAAATAACGTCAAGAATCTAAAGGACATGCTCTCGGACGGCGGCGATGCAGGAACGCCGTGGCGTGAGAGAGAGGAAGGAGTATAATATGGCAAAACTACGAAAACTAAACGAGCTCTACGACGACTAGAAAACGCAAAGACCATGCTAAGAAAATGGCACGAGGGCAAGAGGGGACCAAGGTGGTCGGAGGAGCTTGGAGAAGGTCGAAGTCGGCGGTGAAGTGCTTGCCGGCGAGGAAGAAGAAGATGACCTCGACCCTGAAAAGTAGCTCCCCAACTAGTTCACCTTTGCAATGTGAACCAAACTAAGTTAGAGCAACCCTAGGTGATCAAGCTGACAGTGAAAAAGACAAGAATGTTGCTGGGACCACTGGAGCTCGAGCTTCGGCAGGGAGCTCCAAAGGTGACAATGGTGGTAGAAGGGGTGTTGTTCTCGGGTGCTCAAGCTTGGGGCTCACACTCACAACCGAGGGAGTTGAAGCAGCAACCAAGGGTGGGAAGGAAGAGGAAAAAGGAGGTCTCAGGCTATACATAGCCTAGGAGCTCGACAATGGTGTGGGCAAAAGCCTACTGTGAACAAAGTCCATGCCCTGCCATGGACTTGCTTGATTTGACAAGGCGGCGGGGATGACTTCCTTTTTGAGGCAAAGCACGCGCAATTAATGCATGGCGAGAAAGAGCGTTGGGAAGGACCAAAAGTGACAGTCCTTTGCTCCCAACTACTCGACCACGACACACGCGCGGGCGTGTGAAAATCATGGCGACAGGACCTCGGGAGGTCGGGAGGAAGAAACGAGTTGAGGAGAGATCTTGGGCGATCCGATTTGCATGGGGTAGTCTGGGCGTCCCGGATCACCGAGGTGGGGAGGTCTTTGCGGGTGAGGAGGTCGGGGAGGTCGTGACCGCGGGATGGAGATCCATTGGCCTAGACCACCCCGAGGCGAGATCGAGAGGGAAGTGCAGGCGGTGGATGGAGATCAACGGCGGCATAAGTGCGCGTGTAACAGCCCAAATTTCAATTTCCAGTTGAAAATAAAGTTTAATTATTTTATTGTATTTTTGTGGAATTTTTAAAGCTTTTCCTTAACCAAATGAAAGCTAAAACAAAATGATGTGCAAAATCTATTACGGATAATATTTGAAATATTTTCTTAACTCTAAATGCTCTAGAGAATTTATGAATTTTCTCATAATTTTTGGATTTAGTTTGCTATATTTTAAAGCCTCATTGAATTATCGGCAATTAATAAAATCAGAAATCAAAGAAAATCCTCAAATAGTGTTTGGGCGAAACCTCTCTCGGTCCCACCATCCCAGCATGCAGCTGCATGCGTCAGCTCGGCCCAGCGCGCGCTTCCTCTCTCTCAGGCGGCGGCAGGACCCACGTCGGTTCTTCTCTCTCTCACGCCACACCAACGCATCTCGGCCGTTGGTTTTAAATCAACGGCTGAATTTCAATAGATCATTGGGCGACCGAGCGTCACACTTGATCGAGACCGTTAGATCTAAATCAACGGCCCGTACATCGATCCTTAACGATTCACCGCGCACCGCGCGATCTATCGCGGCCGTTGAATCGAGATCAAGCGGCCACACCAACCCCAACTTACCGATTCGTATGTTCTATCTCTACCGTCGATCAAAATCGGACGGCCCGGCGTCATCGTCTTCCTCACCTTCTTCCCAGCGTAACGCACGATGCTTCCGCCATTAAAGCCCACGGCCGAGCTCGATTCGCGTTTCTCTTCCCGCTCCCTTCGCCATCGTGCGCGGTGAAGACCACTCATCCGCGCGCCCACTTTGGCCGTTTCCCCTTCTCTCATGCCCACGATCGCGCGAACACCATCATTACCGCCGCGCGCGACCTTGCGTCGCGCCGTTTCAACCACTCCCGCATCCTATAAATAGGGGCTACGGGAGCGCCCCCTTCACCGCATCTCAACGCCGCCACTCACAAAACTCCTCCGTCACGTAGCGCCCCAATTTTGAGTTTCTTCGCCGGCGACCTCGGAATCTTCTTCTCCGACTCAGACGCCACCGGAGCTCCATCATCCCTCGCCGTTGGTACCATCGGCATCGCCGCACCGTCGCGGCTGCTGCCGCCATCTACTCCGCCCGAAGGATCCGTGCGTCTGCCGTCGGCGACGAAGTTCGCCACCGCCAAATTCCGTCGCCGACGACCTTTCCGCCCCGCTCCGCCGCTGTTTTGGTAGCCCCTGAGTTCGCACTGTTCTCCTCTACATTATGCACGCACTCACTCGACTCGCGGCGTAGAGCGCCGAGCGAGCGCGCCGCGCGCATCGCCGCTCACGGACCTCGTGGCATAACCACGTGGCGCGGTCAGCGCCACCTCGATGCCAAGCCGCTGCGTGGCGCCCACATGGTGGCCACCTCGACCACGTCCACCCTCGGGCGAAGTCCGTGGACTTGGTTCATGTGAATCGGTCAGCGATCGATGGGGTCCACATGTCGGAAAAATTAATTCATTTCTTTTAATTCCCGGAAATTCATCATTGGCGTCGGCATTCGCAATAAATAAATTTTCTTTAGAAAAATAATTGAGAGAATTCAATTAAATTCGATTTTGTATTAAACTTCAAAATTCATATCTTTTGCATTTGAACTCCAAATTGAGTGGTTCAAATTGCAAAATTTGTCTAAAATCATAATCTAGCTAACTAAAGCAAAATATTTCAATTTGGAGTTAGTTTGGTCTGAGATTTTGAATTTATTTGAATTTGAGTTGAATTTGTCGTATTTTCACGTATAGACTTCGACGACTCCGGAGAGTTAGATCCTTCCGACGATTTAGAGTTCCAAGACTTCAACGAAGACAAATTACACTATTGATCATATTGTTCCTATTGTTTTAAAGTATTTATTTACTATTTACAATTTACTATTGCATGCATATGTTTATAAAAATATCTGAATATCCTGATTTCGTATATAGTTGTTCCAAACACCATGGTATGGCCAATTTGACTATCAAACCTGAATACCTTGACACCTTAGATAAAATTTGTCAAATGCTTAGTCTTGCTTAGATAATATTTACAAATTTGAGAGAATTTAGTCAAATCTTTACAATTTAATTTAAAATGTGTTTCTATGGTAATGATTTAGATGAAAGGTTTATAAAGGGGTTTTTACTCTAAATAAAATGAAATGGGTTTGGAATTGGGCGAGATGGATGGATGGTGGGTGCAGGTTCATGCACGGGTCTAATCTGGTTAGGATTATGACCCAGGGTTTTAAATTGGAAGTCGCCCGAGTCAGTTAAGGACCGGTCTTTGGCGTATTTTGCTCGCCTTACCGTACCACCACATGTCTGTATGGGCGGGATTTGGCTAAATAATCTGTAGTGTCTTAGTGTTATTTGTGCTATGTTGTATGTGTGGGCGTTGGTGGACATTAGTCCCTTTGGTGCAAGAGGGGCTTAGGAGGATGGATAGTCAAAGGTAGCGAAACCTTAGCGGGCATGAATCTGATGGGACAACGCTTTATAACGGCCTCATGATAATTGCTTAGTCACACGCGCCGGAGCGTGCTTTGGCCGACATTAAAGCATTTTATCTCGTGTGGGTAAAGCTGTACAACCTCTGCGAGTGTAAAACTATTCGAATAGCGCGTCATGATCATGGACATGCTAGCAAAGCCACTCTAAGTTAGAATTGTTTTTGGTTTATAAAATGTGTTCAACGGATGTTTTAGGATGGATAGTCCTATGGTAAAAATTGGGTGGTTAGCCAAGTGTTAGGAGGATATCCTTCAATATTAAACTAATGGAGGTCATCAATATTAGTTGTCGGTTTGTCCTTTGTCTTTATTTGAATTATTAAAATTGGTCTTACAAAAGTATTAGCAATATAATCTGAAAATCTTTGTTTATGCAAAACAACCTGCCATTACCTTTGTTTACCTTATGCATGCATTAAACTTTCTATATTGGGTGTGACTTGCGAGCACGGTAGTAGTGCTCACTCTTCTGAATAAATCTTATTCGGGAGAAGGCGTTTTCCGACGGTGAGGATCTTGGCGAATAGTGCGTCCTAGGCGATTGCATGTGGCAAGTCGTGTGGCCTACTACTACTACTACTACTCTTCCATTGTGTTATTTCTTTTCTTTGGCGAGCCCTTTTGTAATAAACTTTGAATTATTATCAATTAACTCGTGATATGATTGTGCTATCACTTTTGTTTAAGCATGTACACTAGAAATCTGGACTAGTGTATGAACACGAGAGAATTTGGGATCCTTCGTTCCCGGGTTCGACAAAAGTGGTGTAACACCCCAACTCAGCATTGAGCCTGGAATGCTACTAAAATTAAATTAAACTAGGCTAAACCAAGACCAATTACAAAATCTCGACAAAACCTCCTTTGTATAGTCAACTATACCGAGGTTCCAATAATTAATCAAGGTATTTATCAATATAATCATAATCGAGTTCATTCAAGCGTGCGAGATAATCTCATAAACATAACCAAAATTTGCTATTCTCATTATTACTGATTAATCTGAAACTCAAACTATCCATAAGTAATTCTTAAGATGGAGTGGTAGTGTGTGCATCCAAACATCTACTCCCTCCCATGCATGCGGTCTTGCGGTTGTACCTAAAACACATCAAAGCAGAGTGAGCCCAAAGACTAAACAAGTACCAACAAGGCTAAGCAAGTTATTATTCATAGCATCAATAATCCAAGATAAACAATGCACCAAAGTATAGCCTTCATGCTCATGTGAATGCAACCAATGCAATACGCCTTTTAACTTTATCTCTTTCGCATTTCTGTGTAATGGGGTATACAACCGTCATTTGTATACCCTTGCACGTGCCCTCGGCACAGGGACCAAAAACCTATACACCACATGTATAGGGACCTTTTCCCATCACATTAATGATGGGGACCTCTTTGTTCATAGCCCACATTCCACGAATGTAGGGACCTCAAGCCCGTCATCTACATAACGGGACCTCAGCTGAATGTGCTTGATCACCACATGACCGGGGCACTGTATGCTCTCAACATGCATATGCATCATGATAACATATTTATAAGCAGGAATACATCATATTCTCATTATCATGTAAGCAACCTTACATCGCTATCATATATCAAAAACATGCATACATGACCAAGTCTCAACACGTTTGAAACATGCAAATGCTCCATGCCCGTCTTTCATACCCAAGAATTTAACATGTACATAACAACATGTAAGATTTGGCCACGCTCAAGGAAACATTAACCATAGCTTGCATTCATCAAGATATAAGGAAAACTCATTACACTAACATTCGTGCAAGGCTACAACAAGCAATCACAACAATCACATCATACAACCGAAAATACGCTATAACCGAATACTTGCCTTGACCGTGCGAGGCGGTGGAGCGCAAAGAGGCGCTGCCCTGGGATCACGCTCCCACCTGAACATAAAGATATCCCAATCTAAGACCAACATACTGGACCAAAAGCATACACAACATTACAATCGAAATCGCTAACTTCTTATCATTTCTAACTTTTCTAATTTCTAGCGATCGGTCACTGCAGACAGCAGACTTCAAAAATTCATAACTTTCTGCTCAGGAGTCCAAATAGGATGATCTTGGACATTCTGGAAAGGTAATTAAAATTTCTAAATAAACTTAGTTGGGGAGACCCTCTGATTCGGCCATCTACCAGTCCTACCAATCTATTTAATCAGAGCAAACATTTCACGTCGGGTTTCTGGACAGCGACAAAGAAACTATCATAACTTTCTCTACGTTTGTCCGAATTTAGTGATCTTTAGTTTTCCTGAAAGCTAAGAGGATTAGCCTAATTTTTCGTTATGGTGAGACCCTCTGGAAACCCCTCTAAATATGCGCTCCTATCAGGTTAACCAACACTAGCAATTCTGCTTCTCTCCAGAAACACAGAAATACTAAAAAATTCATAACTTTGGCTACCGAAGTCTGAATGACTTGATTCTTGTCGGCAATGAAAGATAACTACGATACCCACAACTTTCTAGGAGACACCCAGACCCAATTCTGGTTCTAACCTAATCAAAACCGACAAACTTCACTGCTGCAGAATATCGACGAACTGACATCCGAAAATGTACAACTAGAAAACGACCCCAAAACAAAGAATCACGGGTTACCCTTGCGAAGCACGCGAAGGCACGCTGTGCGGATGATGATCACCATGAGTTCCCGGTCGCGGATCCTTCTTCCTCTCCCTTTCTTCTCTTCCTTCTTCCCTTCTCTTCTTTTCCCTTCTTCTTCCTCCTTGGCCGGTGCAAAGGGCTTCCTCTTCTCTTTTGGCCAGCAGCAATGGAGGTGGAGGAGGTGGAGAGGTGCGCAGGGGTGGAGGAGGTGTGGAGGAGGTGGGAGGAGGTGGTGGCCGAAGGGGAGGTGGGAGTGGAGAGGAGGAGATGGGGAGGCGGCTAGGGTTTGGGGTGGAAGTGGCAGCCCCCTCTCCTTGGCCGGCCACCCTTGGTCCCTCTTGGGCCAAGGCCCAAGCCAGTTGCCCACTAAGCGAAAACCCCCTCAATTCTGATTTGGCGATTTTCTAAAGAACCCTCCTCCGATTAATTAATCTCTCAGAATAAATAATCTCTCGAATCAAATGCTTTTCACACTATCGGGTATTACATTCTACCCCTCTTAACGAGATTAGGCCCGAATCTAAACACGCTTAAGCGAAAGAACAACCACGATTGAGAGCGAACAGCGGTAACCACGTATCCGTTGGGAACAACAACAGTTAAAGCTCCGGACGCAAAACTCCAACTTCCCAAGTGGTCTCTCTCTTGGGTGAGGACCACAAGACAAAGGCGGGATACAGCGTGCGATCTAACACTCGACCCAACCTTCGGTACACTCACGGTGAAGACTCGAAGGTAAGATCTCACTCGATGGTCAGCGGTGCAGCAGAAGATTCAAACTCTGGATCTCGGTACTCACTCAACACTAGAACATACAAGGCGTTACGTACTCCGCGCGCGGACTCGAGGCGGACACGGTGATCGCCATCTAGCGAGAACAACCCAATGTAACGGGTTAACCTTCCCAAGGATACAGAACCACACGACAAGCACATAGAACCACGAACTCGTGTTCCACCTTCTCAAATAAACTCCTCACTAAAGCAAGGACCACCTCCTTTACAGGAATCAAGCGACAAAACTCCTTTAAGCAAACTTTTTGACCAACAAAACCCATCTAAAAAAAAATCATATCGCAACTAAAGCGTTACGGTAGCGGTGCTAAGAGTCAAATCAAAAATCGAATTTCATCACGAAAACCCTTCCACCTTCCAAGTTGCGGTTTGCGAATAAACATCACGAAAACCAAAGGAGGAATCATTTTAAATGCCCAAATCAAAAACTTTCTTTATTCTTCTGAACCGATAAGAACCAAGCGTACCAAAATCGAGTCAAACTCAACTTACGAAAGACATTGGTCATGACACAAAACTCAAGCGAGAATCGAGAAACAATTCACTCCTTTGAGAAGTATCAATTTCTCAGTATCTCTTTTAAGAATAAAATCTCTCTCAACTTTGGAGTTTGAGTTCATCATAAAACACACTAACTCATCTCTCTTAACTTGACAATCTCAGCGTTACACTCAAGTTGAAATACATCATCCACAATTCATTATAAAGGCTCTATCAGCGCCACCAAAACTTTCTCTCAACAACTCCTCTATCGACATGATTAATTTGTGGTGACTTCAATGCATCTCAAAATAGATTACACACGCAATCACATCTCCTTAATCTTTTAGAAATAAACAACTTGGAATTCACAGCTCTCACATTCATATACTTTCTCTAAAGGGCTCTATCAATGATCATCTCTTTGTTGAAACCCACACTTAATCTACCTCCTCTACACATAATCATTGGGTGCCCCAAGTCCTAGCATAAAATGCAAAGCCCAAATTAAACTCCAAGACTCCTACAACGAACTTCTCATAAAAATATAGGAAATCCTCAGTTAAATCCGTAAAATCCACAATTCCAACATACTCACTCATTAACATCATCATGAAAATCTTTTCTTGACCGGTTTACCTTTACAAAGATTATAACTCTCGAAGGTTACTCATTAAAGCGAAATCACTCTTGGCGTTACTCAACATTTTCCATTATCCCATTAATTGACATGGCGATTCGATTACGTTGTAATGTCACTCTCATTAAACCACATCATCAAGAATAACTTTCATAGCCTCGCAATACTACCAAATTGCGATACTCTAATAAATTGATCGATTTCCATACTTGCTAATTCTAATGCTCGGTCAAAAAGAACACCAAATCTTGGACTACATCTACGCTATAGGTCCTACTAGTTGCGACAACGAAATCTGTTAGCTCCAAAGACAATTATTCTTTTAACTCAAATCCTCTCCAAGGGTTATTCTAATAAATTGATTTATTACTCCGGGCCTCTCGGACAACTGACACCTAAGGGTTCACCAAACCATCTACTAGACCACCCTTGTCTAGATGCCAAAACACCACCTACGAGACTTTACAATACAATCGGTTAACCCTTTCTTAGAAGAAGAGGCAATAGAAATAAATTTCAGCACAAAGGAAAGCGTTACCACTTACGGTAGTTACAAGATCAAGAGAAACAATCGGATGAAA
Organism: Ampelocalamus luodianensis; assembly: GCA_036346255.1. Lineage (NCBI taxonomy): Eukaryota > Viridiplantae > Streptophyta > Magnoliopsida > Poales > Poaceae > Ampelocalamus > Ampelocalamus luodianensis. Next base: position 24,720,259 of record CM070639.1, read on the forward strand.
CTGTTCTCGAAAACCAAAGATATGATCAAAGTTGAGGCACACGTCCACAATCGAGAGAATATCAAACCTCGACGAGAATAAAACACTTTGCTTTTAGAATTCGGAGAACTCTTATGGGCAAGAACAAAAGTTTTAGACAATCCTCAATAATGCAAGTTATGAAACTTTACTTCAATCTCAAACACTTCTACTTCACTCGACTTTTGTTGGTTACCGCATCACCATGGCAATTCCGATGAAGAGTATTTGAAGATCACAACACCTAATCCACTTAGGAACTAATAACACCTCTCAACACGTCACTTTGCTCTAAACAAATTCGGCTATCACATCAACATGAGGTGCGAAAGATCACAAATGCGAACTAGAAACATATTCAATTAATCAACATCGCGGCGATCCGGTCCTTTATACAAAACATTCAATATTATCATCATAATCCCTTCTTGACAATCACATTAGTAACATAATAATACACTCTTAGCGAGACTCATCATAGCCTCTTATCCCATCATAAATTTCTCCAAAAGAAACACAAGCCACAAGGTTGAAACAAACCTATTTTAACTAGTTCATACTATCAAATGATACTTTACGCAAAGCACACTATCGGAGGCCACATACTCAATCACCCACTCAACCATTAGTGTTACTCACACCGCTCCAAGCTGTCATTAACATTTGTCAATTGTATGTATCATGTATACAAATAGGGTCCTACTTACATTTGTAGTCACATAACCATCTATAAACACAAAGACAACATTTAATAATCTCATCGCTTTGTACAACAGAGGTTTCACAACATGCTACCTCAACGTTAGTCTAATCTAATATACATGTTTCAATCTAACAATTATGTATGACCATCAAGTAACTAGTTTCTGAAAAATTTCCAATTTGATATCCTCTAAAGCATCGTTCAAACACATTCTTAACATAACCATCGCTAATGGGTAAGCTAATCCATAGAGATACATTACTCCATGCTATCAATAAATCTACGATTCCACAATCCTAACGATCGGACCAATTCATCAAAATACCACACCTCTTAATAACTCTATTGATTCCAACAAAATATTGTCATACTCATAGTCACGACTCATCAAGAACCACTGGGGACAACCTCCACTCATTCAACTTTCTTTGATAAGGACTTTAGTTAAGATCGAGCATGCACACACTACGGACTCAACTTGAAACTCATAACACAACCATTAATCTTGAACGCTCAAAATACCCAAGAGAGATACGTTGAGTCAAAGCCTTCATGAACTAAAGGACTTGCAAAAAGGAAACTTTCATTAACCAAAAACATCAAGCGAATAAATAGGTCATGCTTTCCAATAAGAAAAACAAAACTATCCTACAAAAGTCAATCTTGACAATTAGCAAAGTTCACCAATCGCGAGAATAACTCAACGGTTGGGAAAAACAATAATTGATTTACGGGACAAATTAAGCCAATGGAAACACCAATAATTTCAAAGCAACCCAACAATCGCAACCGGATAAGGGTTGACCAACATTCAAATTCAAGGAAGAGAACAACTCTTCTAAAGATTCTCGCTATTGACACCTATACTAAGATATCCGGGGTAGCACTTCTCTATTCCCACTCCACGAGCGGTGGTGTAACACAGTAAAGCCACGGGTCACAACCACGACCTTAACCTCTCAACAACGACTAATCCCACTCATAATAATCATAATAATTAATTAATAAGCAGCCAAACTCAATTCATATCGGCAATAATCAAAGCGATATAAGGAAGCGTAAATGCAATGATTGGCCCATCCCCATCCTACTATAAACCAGTGTGTCAAACTTTTAAGTTGATTAACATTAGCAATTTTTTTTATAACCTAGTCACCACGGACCTCTGACCGCTCTCGATACCAGCTGTAACACCCACTCGGCATTGAGCACGGAATGCTACTAAAATTAAATTAAACTAGGCTAAACCAAGACCAATTACAAAATCTAAACAAAACCTCCTTTGTATAGTCAACTATCACGAGGTTCTAACAATTAATCAAGGTATTTATCAATATAATCATATTCGAGTTCATTCAAGCGTGCGAGGATAATCTCATAAACATAGCCAAAATTTGCTATTCTCATTATTACTGATTAATCTGAAACTCAAACTATCCATAAGTAATTCTTAAGATGGAGTGGTAGTGTGTGCATCAAACATCTACTCCCTCCCATGCATGCAGGTCTTGCGGTTGTACCTAAAACATATCAAAGCAAGAGTGAGCCCAAAGACTCGGCAAGTACCAACAAGGCTAAGCAAGTTATTATTCATAGCATCAATAATCCAAGATAAACAATGCACCAAAGTATAGCCTTCATGCTCATGTGAATGCAACCAATACAATGCGCCTTTTAACTTTATCTCTTTTAGTATTTTACGTGTAATGGGGTATACAACCGTCATTGTATACCCTTGCACTGTGCCCTCTCAGCACAGGGACCAAAACCTATACACCACATGTATAGGGACCTTTGCCCATCACATTAATGATGGGGACCTCTTTCATAGCCCACATTCCACGAATGTGGGGACCTCAAGCCCGTCATCTACATAGCGGGGACCTCAGTGAATGTGCTTGATCACCACGTGACCGGGCACTGTATGCTCTCAACATGCATATGCATCATGATAACATATTTATAAACAGGAATACATCATATTCTCATTATCATGTAAGCAACCTTACATCGCTATCATATATCAAAACATGCATACATGACCAAGTCTCAACACGTTTGAAACATGCAAATGCTCCATGCCCGTCTTTCATACCCAAGAATTTAACATGTACATAACAACATGTAAGATTTGGCCACGCTCAAGGAAACATTAACCATAGCTTGCATTCATCAAGATATAAGGAAAACTCATTACACTAACATTCGTGCAAGGCTACAACAAGCAATCACAACAATCATATCATACAACAGAAAATACGCTATAACCGAATACTTGCCTTGACCGTGCGAGGCGGTGGGCGCAAAGAGCGCTGCCACGGGATCACGCTCCCACCTGAACATAAAGATATCCCAATCTAAGACCAACATACTGGACCAAAAGCATACACAACATTACAATCAAATCGCTAACTTCTTATCATTTCTAACTTTTCTAATTTCTACCGATCGGTCACTGCAGAAAGCAGACTTCAAAAATTCATAACTTTCTGCTCAGAGTCCAAATAGGATGATCTTGGACATTATGGAAAGGTAATTAAAATGTCTAAATAAACTTAGTTGGGAGACCCTCTGATTCGGCCATCTACCAGTCCTACCAATCTATTTAATCAGAGCAAACATTTCACGTCGGGTTTACGGACAGCGACAAAGAAACTATCATAACTTTTCTACGTTTGTCGCATTTAGTGATCTTTAGTTTTCCTGAAATCTAAGAGGATTAGCCTAATTTTTCGTTATGGTGAGACCCTCTAGAAACCCCTCTAAATATGCGCTTCTATCAGGTTAACCAACACTAGCAATTCTGCTTCTCTCGAAAAACAGAAATACTAAAAATTCATAACTTTGGCTACGAAGTCGAATGACTTGATTCTTGTCGGAAATGAAAGATAACTATGATACCCACAACTTTCTAGGATACACAGACCCAATTCTGGTTCTAACCTAATCAAAACCGACAAACTTCACTGCTGCAGAATATCGACGACCGACATCCGAAAATGTACAACTAGAAAACGACTCCAAAACAAAGAATCACGGGTTACCCTTGCCGAAGCAGCGAAGGCACGCTGTGCGGATGATGATCACCACGAGTTCCGGTCGCGGATCCTTCTTCCCTCTCCCTTTCTTCTCTTCCTTCTTCCCTTCTCTTCTTTTCCCTTCTTCTTCCTCCTTGGCCGGTGCAAAGGGCTTCCTCTTCTCTTTTGGCCAGCAGCAATGGAGGTGGAGGGTAGGTGGAGAGGTGCGCAAGGGGTGGAGGAGGTGTGGAGGAGGTGGGAGGAGGTGGTGGCCGAAAGGGGAGGTGGGGAGTGGAGAGGAGAGGGGGCGGCTAGGGTTTGGGGTGGAAGTGGCAGCCCCTCTCCCTTGGCGGCCACCCTTGGTCCCTCTTGGGCCAAGGCCCAAGCCAGTTGCCCACTAAGCGAAACCCCCTCAATTCTGATTTGGCGATTTTCTAAAGAACCCTCCTCCGATTAATTAATCTCCCCGAATAAATAATCTCTCGAGAATCAAATGCTTTTCACACTATCGAGTATTACAAGTGGTATCGAGCCATATCATTGTAGGTCGTGGCCCCTAAATGTCCTAAGGACTTATTTGCAAAAAATTAAAAACTATTTTGAGTTTATCCGAGTCATCTCTCAACCCTTGTCTTTAAAAACGATTCTTGACTTGTCTATTCCTCAAAATTGTAGATGGCGGAAATGCTGGACGCTATCTCTCACGGAATCATTGCGGACAGCTTGGTGAACTTCTGCAGGAAGTGATGCGGCACTTGGATTACAAGAAGAGGCCAGCGTTTGAGGCTACGGTACAAGGTGGGAGAAACGGCGTCTGCGGAGGTGGAAATGCGATCTACTCCGACTGTGCGCCAAACACCGTCCTCCACACCTTCCACGCCCGATCCGGCGCGACACCTTCGCCGATGGCATTCGAGGATGCGAGAGAAGCGATCCGTCGGCTCGCCATACTTACGACCGCCACCTCAGCGGCACGGGTTTCACTATTTCCGATGCATCTTCCAACCAGACTTAGCGGTGTCTTCCGCACCAGGAGGAAGATTCCCGAGTTGACGCACAGTGGACGACAAAGCAGCGGACTACGCCTATGGAAACGCCTTGGGCGACTTGCGTACCACTCAGGATAGTCTAGAGTATACAGAGGCGAGACTGAAGGCAGTCGAAGAGGAATTGGCTATTTACAAATCAGGTCAAGGCAGTACCAACAATTCCCCCGAATACACCCCATCCACCCCATAGATGTTTATTTTTTTTTTACATCCATACTTTAGCTACGCATTATGAGCTATCAACTACTCATGTGATAGCCATCATATATTAATAAAATAAATGAATAAAAAACCATTTTGAAAAGTTGATTCTTTGTTTGTGTGCTTGTTCGTTCTTGGGCTATCATAGATTTATTCACCATAGAATTCCTTGCTACCTCTTCTAAATCATTGGAGGATTCGCGAGATGGTGACCACCATGAAGCGGCAATGCGGCGGCGGTGCCAACGGACAAGGAAGCGATCGAGCGGATCACCGGGATAACCACGTTTAGCGACCGCCACCACCGCCGCGAAGGACGGTGGCGCGGATGATGGCGAATCAGATTCATTTGATCGACCTTCTTGCCCAATCGCTGCGAATGTTCGAACACTCGGGCGCTACGGCGGCGGCGGCTCGGCTCCACCTCCGCATAACCAAAGGTGACTATGTGCGAGTTTATGAGGATCGTCGCCGACATTCTCAAATAATCTTGAACCAATGGGCGCGGCGGCGGCGGGCTATTGGAAAGAAACTAGACATTAGTCGGTGTTACGGCCGTGAGAGGTCTGTTTGCCTCTCACAACCGAATGGCCCGCATCGAATGGTGGGACAACTCTTTGCATCGCACACAATGATGCTCGATCCATCACATGGGCCGACTTCGTGCGAGCTTTCGTCATGCACATATCGGCGAGGATGATGGCGCTCAAGAAGAAGGAGTTCCACGCGCTCCGACAAGGCAACCGTCACGGTGAATGAGTACCTTCACCGCTTTAACCAACTTGCCCGCTACACCCGGTAGCGTAGCGAGATGAGGGCGAGCGGGGAAAGGTTCTGGAAGGCTTAAGCGATGATATCTCTGTCGGCTTATCTCTCAAAATTTCGCGACTTCCAGGTTGGTGGATAAAGCAATCGGCGAGGAGGCCAAACGCAGAAATGGAGAACGCAAGCGGAGGATGGCGCCGGAGGTTTAACGCGGAGTGCGCCCAAACCTCGCATCACCACACGCGGCCGCAGCGCGTGGGAAGTTTCAATCTTCCCGTCTCGTACTCGGCACCGCCACGGCGCTCCATCCTCCAACCAGTGGCACTTCGCCGGAGGCGGTTTCAAAGTGGCACTCTACCTCCTCGGCCGAGTCACATGCTTCCGCTTGCAGCGAGGCGGGGCATTATGCCAATAAATGCGAAAAGAAGCGACAAGGTTTGGCACCAACAAGGCCAACCTCGGAGTTCAAGCTACCGCGGCACCACCGAACCAGCGAGGCGGTTCACCAAGGGCGGGTGAACCATGTCACCGCCGGAAGCTCGAGCGACACCGATGTTGTTCTCGATGCGTTCCTCGTTAATTCGATGTCGCATCTGTCCTATTTGATTACGGAGCTTCACACTCTTTTATGTCATATAAGTTTATGGGAAAATATGGGTTACCTATATTCTCTTTAGCTACTCCCATGATAATTCATTCCCGGGCTCGGAAATGAGAACCAATTCTCTATGCCCTAATCTCACTCTCGAGATATCAGAGTAACTTTTCTATGGATCGATAGTTTTACACTCCCAAGGTTTGGATGTAATACTTGGAATGGGTAGCTAGCCAAAAATCAAGGTCAAATAGGCGTGCCAATAGATCCATCACCTCACTAATGAACAAGGTGTGTGCATTGAATTCAAACACGAGACTCAAGCGGAGGAAGTTCCATACATACCAGATTGAAGGAAGTGAAACTTGAAGATATACGTGGCGCGTGAGTATCCCGGCGTCTTTCGGATGATTTACGGCATGCCACGGATAGGGACATCATATTCCTAATTGATCTAGTCCGGGACACTCCGATCTCGGCGACCCTATAGAATGCCACCAACGAGTTAGCGAATTGAAGAAAGCAGTTGAAGAACTACGAGAAAAAGCGTACATTCGACCAGTTCCTCACCATGGGGAGCGGTACTATTTGTCAAGAAGAAAGACAATAGCATGAGAATGTGCGTCGATTACATGATCACTCAGCGAAGTAACAATCAGAACAAATACCCATTACCGAATTGATGATTTGTTTGATCAATTAAAGGAGCAAGTATCTTCTCAAAGATCGATCGAGATCCGGTTATCACCAATTAAAGATCGGACCAGAAGATATTCAGCGCCTTCACCACGGATATGGACTATATGAGTTCACGGTAATGTCATTTGGATTGACCAACGCCCTGCCTATTTCATGAATATGATGAACAAGGTGTTCATGGAATTCTGGATAAATTCGTAGTCGTCTTTATTGTGATATTCTCATCTACTCGAAGAGCGAAAAGAACATGAAGAGCATCTCGGATGATCCTAGACAAGCTCGAGGAGCACCAACTCTATGCCAAATTCAGCAAGAGTGAATTACAGCTCGGACAAGTTGCATTCCTTGGACATATTGTATCGCGGGGAGGAATTGCGATGAGACCCGCCAAGGTTGAAGCGATAATGGGTGAAGCTTGACCAAAATCGATCCAGGGTGAGAAGTTTTACGGGGTGGCGGGGCTATTATCGTCGGTTTATCGAGGTTTCTCTAAACTTGCCAAACCCATGACTCAATTTCGAAGAAAGAAAAGAAGTTTGAATGGTCAGCGCTTTTGTGAAGAAAGTTTCCAGAAGCGAAAAAGAGGCTAGTCTCGGCACGGTGTTAATTTTCTGGGACATCGCAAGGATTTTGAGATCTTTTGTGGCGCATCCCGTCAAGGCCTCGGATGTGTACTAATGCGGGAAGGCAAAGTTGTAGCTTATGCATCCCGGCGATTGAGGCCCACGAAGGGAATTACCGACTCATGATTTGGAGTTAAGCGGCAATTGTGCATGCTCACGAAAATGGCGGCATTATCTCATTGGTAATCATTTGTGAGATTTTCACGGACCATAAAGTCGAAGTACATATTCACGCGATCGAGCTCAATCTCCGACAAAGAAGATGGTTGGAACTAATAAAGGATTATGATTTAGGAATTCATTATCATCAGGCGGGGCCAATGTGGTAGCAGATGCCTGAGCGAAAAGCATATTGCAACACCATCATGGTGCAACAAAATCAGCCAGAGCTGTATGAAGAGCTGAAGCACCTGAATTTGGAGATTGTCAACCAAAGGTGTATAAGCGCTTTAGAAGTTCAACCAACTCTTCAGGATCAGATTAGAATAAAACCGTTGGAAGATGAAGATATCCAAGAAATCAAGAAAAATATGAGAAGAGGCAAAGCCCCAGGTTTCTCTGAAGATGAGCAAGGGACAGTGTGGTTCGGAGACCGCATCTGTGTGCCTAACAGCGGGAGATAAAAGACTCAGTGCGAAATAAGCTCATGAGTCGCCATACTCCATTCATCTGGCGGCACCAAAATGTACCGGGATCTAAAGAAAGATATTGGTGGAGTCGACATGAAGCGTGAAATTGCTGATTTCGTCGCTCGTTGTGGCGTTTGTCAAAGAGTCAAAGCACAACACCAAAGACCCGACTGCATTGCAACCATTACAAATTCCAGTGGAAGTGGGAAGAAGTCGGTATGGATTTCATCACTGGACTCCCAGGACCCAATCGGGATATGACTCCATCTGGGTGGTAATTGACCGGTTAACTAAAGTCGCTCACTTTATTCCTGTCAAGACCACCTACCAGAGCAGTAAACTAGCAGAATTGTACATGGCCAGGATCGTCTGCCTGCACGGAGTACCCAAAAAGATTGTGTCAGACCGAGGTTCCCAATTTACCTCTCGGTTTTGGAAAAGTCTGCATGAAGCCTTGGGGACCAGACTCAATTTTAGCACGGCGTATCATCCCCAGACCGATGGTCAGACAGAACGCACCAATCAAGTTCTTGAAGATATGCTTCGAGCATGTGCCTTAGAGTTCGGAAAAGGTTGGGACAAGGATCTGCCGTATGCAGAGTTCTCATACAATAATAGTTACCAAGCTAGTTTGCAGATGGCTCCATTTGAAGCTCATGACGTAGGAAATGCGAACCAGCTTCTTTGGGATGAGGTAGGAGAGCGTCGGCTCCTTGGACTGAGTTGATCAAAGAAGGCGAGAGTAAAGTGAAAACTATTGGAGGCGTCAAAGCGGCCCAATCCCGACAAAAGAGTTATGCCGATAACCGCAGTGAGAATTAAGCTTTGAGGTTGGAGATGTTGTTTATCTGAGTAACCCCACTCGAGGTGTGAAGAGATTCCGGACAAAGGTAAGCTCGCTTTTGGTATATTGGGCCATACAAGATCTTGGCAAAGCGTGGAGAAGTAGCTTATCGGCTAGAAGCGCGAAGCCACGTCACGCGATGACATAACGTCTTCCACGTGTCGCAATTAAAGAAATGCCTACGAGCGGAAGATCATACGTTCTGGAAAGCTTTGACCTTCAAGAAGATCTCACCTCACGTGGAGCGACCGATTAAAATTCTAGATGTCATGAGCGTGTTACGAAGCGAGAATAATCGGATCGTACAAGGTGCGGTGGAGTCACCATCCGTAAAGCGAAGCCACATGGGAGAATGAAGAAGAACTCAAGACTAACTACCCGATCTTTTGCTAACCAAGTCGAATCTGGGTCGAGATTCCCTTTAAAGGGGTAGGTTTGTAATGTACCCAAATTTCAATTTCCAGTTGAAAATAAAGTTTAATTATTTTATTGGATTTTGTGGAATTTTAAAGCTTTTCCTTAACCAAATGAAAGCTAAAACAAAATGATGTGCAAAATCTATTACGGATAATAGTGGAAATATTTTCTTAACTCCTAAATGCTCAGAGAATTTCTGTGAATTTTCTCATAATTTTTGGATTTAGTTTGCTATATTTTAAAGCCTCATTGAATTATCAGCAATTAATAAAATCAGAAATCAAAATAAAATCCTCAAATAGTGTTTGGGCCGAAACCTCTCTCGGTCCAACCCATCCCCACGCGTAGCGACACGCTCGGCCACGCCGCCGCGCGCTTCTCTCTCTCACTTGGCGAGACCCACCGTCGGTTCTCTCTCTCTCACGCCACACCAACGCATCTCGGCCGTTGGATTAAAATCAACGGCTAGATTTCAATAGATCATTAGGCGACCGAGCGTCACACTTGATCGAGACCGTTAGATCTAAATCCAACGGCCACGACATCATCGACTTAACGATTCACCGCACACCGCGCGATCTATCGCGGCCGTTGAATCGGGATCAAGCGGCCACACCAACCCCAACTTACCGATTCGTATGTTCTATCTCTACCGTCCGATCAAAATCGGACGGCCCGTATCATCGTCTTCCTCACCTTCTTCCGCGTCGCGCACGATGAATCGCCGCCATTAAAGCCCACGGCGAGCTCGATTCGCCGTTTCTCTTCCCGCTCCCTTCGCCATCGTGCGCATTGAAGACCACTCACCACGCCGCCCACTTCCGGCCGTTTTCCCTTCTCTCATGCCCACGCGAACACCATCATTACCGCCGCGATGACCTTGGCGTCGCCGCCGTTTCAACCACGCGCATCCTATAAATAGGGCTACGGAGCGCCCCTTCACCGCATCTCAGCGCGCCACTCACAAAACTCCTCCGTCACCGTAGCGCCCCAGTGCGAGTGTCTTCGCGGCGACCTTAAGCTTCTTCTCCAACTCGGGCGCCACCGAGCTCCATCATCCTCGCCGTTGGTACCATCGGCATCGCCGCACCGTGCGCGGCTGCCGCCGCCATCCACTCGCCGAAGGATCCCGTGCGTCTGCTTAGTCGACGGCCAAGTTCGCGCCGCCAAATTCGTCGCCGACGACCTTTCCGCCCGCTCCCGCTGTTTTGGTAGCCCCTGAGTTCGCATTGTTCTCCTCTACATTATGCACGCACTCACTCGACTCGCCGCGGCGTAGAACGCCGGCGAGCCCGCGCCATCGCCGCTCACCGGACCTACGTGGCATAACCACGAGGCGCCGGTCAGCGCCACTTCAATGCCAAGCGCTGCGTGGGCGCCGCGTGGTGGCCACCTCGACCACGTCCACCCCACCCCTGGCCGAAGTCCGTGGACTTGGTTCATGTGAACAGTCAGCGATCGATGGGGTCCACATGTCGAAAAATTAATTCATTTCTTTTAATTCCGGAAATTCATCATTGGCGTCGGCATTCTGCAATAAATAGAATTTTCTTTAGAAAAATAATTCAGAGAATTAAATTAAATTCCAGATTTTGTATTAAACTTCTAAAATTCATATCTTTTGCATTTGAACTCCAAATTGAGTGGTTCAAATTGCAAAATTTATCTAAAATCATAATCTAGCTAACTAAAGAAAAATATTTCAATTTGGAGTTAGTTTGGTCTGAGTTTTTGAATTTATTTGAGTTTGAGTTGAATTTGCCGTATTTTCACGTATAGACTTCGACGACTCCGGAGAGTTAGATCCTTCCGACGATTTAGAGTTCCAAGACTTCAACGAAGGCAAGTTACACTATTGATCATATTGTTCCTATTGTTTTAAAGTATTTATTTACTATTTACAATTTACTATCGCATGCATATGTTTATAAAAATATCTGAATATCCTGATTTCGTATATAGTTGTTCCAAACTCCTTGGTATGGCCAATTTGACTATCAAACCTGAATACCTTGACACCTTAGATAAAATTTGTCAAATGCTTAGCCTTGCTTAGATAATATTTACAAATTTGAGAGAATTTAGTCAAATCTTTACAATTTAATTTAAAATGTGTTTCTGTGGTAATGATTTAACATGAAAGGTTTATAAAGGGTTTTACTCTAAATAAAATGAAATGGGTTTGGACTTGGCGAGATGGATGGATGGTGGGTGCAGAGTTCATGCGGGTCTAATCTGGTTGGGATTACGACCTGTGGTTTTAAATTGGAAGTGCCCGAGTCGATTAAGGACCGGTCTTTGAGCGTATTTTGCTACGCATTACCGTACCACCACATGTCTGTATGGGCAGGATTTGGCTAATAATATGTAGTGTCTTAGTGTTATTTGTGCTATGTTGTATGTGTGGGCGTTGGTCGGACATTAGTCCCACAGGCGCAAGAGGGCTTAGGAGGATGGATAGTCCAAAGGTAGCGAAACCTTAGCGGGCATGAATCTGAGGACTTTGCTTTGTAAATGTGCCTCATGATAATTGCTTAGTCACACGCCTTGAAGCGTGCTTTGGCCGACATTAAAAGCATTTTATCTCGTGTGGGTAAAGCTGCACAACCTCTGCAGAGTGTAAAACTATTCGAATAGCGCGTCATGATCATGGACATGCTAGCAAAGCCACTCTAAGTTAGAATTGTTTTGGTTTATAAAATGTGTTCAACAGATGTTTTAGGATGGATAGTCCTATGGTAAAAATTGGGTGGTTAGCCAAGTGTTAGGAGGATATCCTTCAATATTCAACTAATGGAGGTCATCCAATATTCGTTGTCAGTTTTGTCACTGTCTTTATTTGAATTATTAAAATTGGTCTTACAAAAGTATTAGCAATATAATCTGAAAATGCTGTTTATGCAAAACAACCCTGCCATTACCTTTGTTTACCTTATGCATGCATTAAACTTTCTATATTGGGTGTGACTTGCGAGCACGGTAGTAGTGCTCACTCTTGCTGAATAAATCTTATTCAGGAGAAGACGTTTTCCCCGACGGTGAGGATCTTGACGAATAGGCTGCGTCCCCAGACGATTGCCTGTGGCAAGTCGTGTGGCCTACTACTACTACTACTCTTCCGCTGTGTTATTTCTTTTCTTTGGCCGCAGGCCCTTTTGTAATAAACTTTGAATTATTATCAATTAACTCGTGATATGATTGTGCTATCACTTTTGTTTAATCGTACACTAGAAATCTGGGTGGTGTATGAACACGAGAATTTGGGATCCTTCGTTCCGGGTTCGACGGTAGCGAGATCGAGCACAGGTGCGGCGCTGCACGACTTGACTCGAGCGAGTCAAATGGTCTGGTCGTACTCAGTCCGACTCGAGCCGAGTTTGACTCACCCTAATTTTGGTTTCCAAACAGATCTGAAGTTTGGGATTTATTTGAGATAGCAAACTCACTCCAAAAATTATGAAATATTTACAGGAGCTTGCTAGTGAGTGGTGACCTTGTATAAATTTTGCAGAGGTTTTTGTGCTATACCTTTTCCTCCAAAAATCCCACATGGTGCTGGTCCAAGGTTTGACCAGAATTGAATAGGTTTGAGTGACCTCCAAAAATATTCAAACAATTTCTAAAAATTGTGAAATTTTTCAGAGGGTCACATACCATCCCAAGAACTCGGAAAAATATTTCAGGAGATGATCAAGAGGTTTGACAAGATTGTTCTTGAAAGCTCAAGATTTGGATCAAAAGACTGTGACTTTGTATTTCCATAACTTCTTATGCAAGACTTGTTCAGTACATATAGGAAATACATGATGTTAGGAAAAGTTTTAATTTCTACTCATTTTCTTACATTTGAAACACAAGCCCAAAATTGGGATATTACAGAAACCCATCGACTGCATTGTAACCACTATCCAAAGAAGGTTCATCAACCGCAAGCGGCTCAACAGTTGGAAAAACAAAGTTCGCTTTAAGGGTCAAATTAAATCAATGGAAACACATTGACTGGAATAAGAACTACTAACCCAAGAGAAATTCATCAAGCCCAACTGAACAAGAGTTAACCAAATTTAAATTAAAGAAAGAGAACAACTTCTCTAAAGATACTCACTATCAACACCTGTGCTAAGATACCCAAGGTAAACACTTCCCTATTCTCATACCGCGAACGGTGGTGTAACCTGGTACAGTCCAGGGCCACAACCACGACCTCAACCTCTCAACATGGGTTATCCCCACACGTAATAACCATAGTATTATAATATAGATATATCATATCATCACATAACAGGGATCATCAATACAACATAATGAAAGCGTATATGCAATGCAAAAACCCAACCCACCTACTGTGTACAGTGTGTCAAAATTAATAATTTCAGTACCACGGACCTACATCCCGCTCTGATACCAACTGTAACACCCCAGCCCAACATGAGCCTGGAATGCTACCAAACTAACATTAAACAATTCTAAGCCAAAACATTCTACCATATTTTCGGCAGAACCTCCCCTGTATTGTTAACTACCAGGAAGTTCCAACATTTGAATAAAACATATATAAATAATCCAACATTCAGAATCATCAATAGGCATTCAAAACATGTAAGCAACTAGCATATTCAAAGGTATCCAAAAGACACTACTCATCATTATTACACTTAATCCAATGCATGAAGCATAATCATAATCAATCTTTAAGCGGTTTGCTCTTTTATTAAAGTACGAACTAAAAATTTATCAACTTTAAAGGTGGATGGCAATGTGTGAGTCCAATTCAAGTCTACTCCCTCCCATGCATGCCGTTTTTGCAAATGGTACCTAAAAACACAACAAAAGCAAGGGTGAGCCCAAAGACTCAGCAAGTACCAATAATGAAATATTAAACTCACATTTACAACATCAACATTCCATTCCAAATCATTACTCGAAAACATATCTCATGAGTTATGTATGCAAATATGCAATGCAACTTTTCTCTTTCACTCTTTTTTGTATTTCACCGGTAATGCGAGATATGCAACCGTCGCCACATACCATGCCTGTGCTCGCAAGCACAGGGACCAATTGCCCAATACTCCGCAAGTAAAGGGGACCTCAAGCCCACACTCCACAAGTGTGGGGACTTCAAGCCCGTCATATACATGACGGGAATCTCAACAAATGCATGGTCACCACGTGACCAAGTCTTCATTTTATCAACATGATGCATATGCACAACTCATGAATCATACGTCCTCAGCAACATCATTTATGAATTTAACTCATTCAAACTTCTATCATACATGTTCATAGACATGCAAACACTCAAGCAACCATGCATCATACACATTTTCACAACATTAATGATCATGGTCAACAACATCTATAACATTCTAGCATCCATTGACATCACAATCATTCACAATACTTGCAAACAAGTACTTGCCTTAACCGCGTGAGAGCGGAGGATGCGAAGAGGGTACCGCCTTCGACCACTCCCCCACCTAAAATTCATTTAAAAGCTTACTAAGACAACAGTAATGGACCAAACAAACCACATAAGCAAGCACGAACTAGCAATAGCTTGTAACGCGATCCCGACTCCAATTTCCTAAATGCTGAACTGACCCCTTTGTAAACAGTCGTGTTCAAAAATTCATATCTTTTAGTACAGAAGTCCAAATGAGGTGTTCTTGGACTTCATTGAAATGTTATCAAATTCCCCAACTAAACCAATTTTGTGGGTCTTCTGATTCGCCATCTAGTACCCCTATCGTGCCAATTAACGAACATCGTTTTCATGTCGGAGTTCTCGGGCGATGCACTAAAACTATCATAACTTTCAGCTCGTTTGTCCAAACTTCACGTTCTTGACCTTCCCTGAAAGCGACGACAAGTATCTACAACTTTAGTTATACTGAGCTCCTCAAATTTTCCTTTTAACAGATCGGTCAAGACAGATTACTAAAACCTGTCAGAGTACTGACAGATTCGCAGAACAGTCACACTAATAAATTCATAACCTTTGAACCGTTCGTCCAAACAACATGATATTATACTCTACAGAACGATATCGATGTCGCCTACAACATTCTAGGAGGCGACAAAGACATATTCTGCACTTAAACACATCAAAAACGTCGGCCAACCCTGTCTGCCCTAACAGATCTAATTACCGACGAAACTAAATAATCAATTAATCGACTAATCGCAAGGGGATCGAATCTTAACCTTGACGAACCACTGAAGATCACGTACTGAGGCCGCGATCTCTCCCCTTCCGTCTCTTCTTCCCTCTCTCCTTCTTCTCCCTTCTTTGGTCAACAAAGAATGGGAGAGCACCACCAAGAGGAGGTTGTAACATCCCAAGTTTCAGACTTGCGTTTCAAATGTAAGAAAATGAGTAGAAATTAAAACTTTTTCTTACATCATGTATTTCCTGCTGCTTTAAACATTTGTTGTAAAGAAGTTATGGAAATACAATGTCACAAGTCATTTTGCCCCAAATATGTTCTTCTAAAAAACTTTCTTATCAAACTTTGTGGCCATTCTCTGGAAATGGATTCCCCAAGCTCTAGGGTTGAGATGTGACCCATCTGAAAAATTTCACAATTTTTAGAAATTGTTTGAATACTTTTAGAGGGCAGTCAAACCCTATTCCAGAACCTTGCAGAATTTTTAGAAAAAAATACACTGCATAAAAACCTCTGAGAATTTTACACAAGGTTAATATCTAAGTTAGCAAGCTCCTGTAAAAAATTAAAAATTTGTGGAGTTGTTTTGCTACCTCAAATAAATCCCTAAAGTCCAGCTCTTTTTAAAACCTAAAATTCAAACCTGGTCTGAGTCTGACTTGGGCTCAAGTCGAACCCGAGCCCAAAATCATTTGACTCGGTTGGACTAAGTCTTTAAGTCACGCTCGGGTGCGTAGGTTTGAGCCGTTGGATTAAAATCCAACGCTCACGACCTCCCCTACCCCCTGTTAACCTCTGGACCTCTTGGTGTGTCTCACCGTCCGGTCGGATCTATCGGCCACGACCACCCCGCCTCCTCTGGTCATCTTCTTCCTCGCGCGCGGCGCAAAGCAAGGCGTGGCGTGGCCCTGTCTTTTCGTGTGTCCTCGTCAACGCCTACCTTGTCGGAGAAGAGCGCGTGGCGATGCTTTCGCTTAAAGCCATGTTTGCCTTTGCGCCGCCTCTGCCGCTCCAGCTCTGTCGCGGTTTTGAGTTCGCCGTAGCTCACCGCGGGGGCCCCTCTCCTTTGTTCCGTTGATCTCTAATCTCTTAATGCCTCCGAGGACCTCCCCTGGCCCTTTTCCCCTCACACCCACCACCCTTAGCTCCTTCTTTGCTTGTGGAGCTCAACACACAGAAGAACACCCACATCGCCATTTTCGGCCGTGGAGCTCCCTTGGGGACTTGGTTTCTCCAGTGGTTCTTGCTCCCTTCATTAGTTATTCTTTAATGCTCCTTAACTTCCTAATTGTTATCCCTAACTCCATTTTGGGTTGCTTCCTCAGGGGCGGCTTGAATTGGATTTGAGCGGAATTCGGTCTTTGGCGTTCTTCTTCGTCTTTCTCAGCTCCGGTGAGTGCCCTTGACCAATTGGTTGCTCTTGGACCTCCTCGGGGGTGTCGCGAAGCTATTCTCATCGTTCTTCTTGCTTCTGGATGCCCAGGGGCTTTTCTCATCGTCATCTTCCTTAGCTCCGGTGAACTGCTCCGCCGCCAGCACGCCTCCGACCTCCCTTGGACCTTGTCCGTGTCCTGGTGAGTTCGCATTGTCCCTGTAGTGCTTAGGGACCTGTTAGTTTAGCTCGGAGTGGAGCTTTTCTAAGTTTTTGGGTTTTACCGAAAAAGCTCCTCTGCCCCTCTCCAACTCGCCGGCGGTACAGGCCAGCTCCGCTATCGAGAATGATCCCAATAGGTTCGCAATAGTACTTAGAACATTTCGGTATAAGTAATTAGCGCCACCGTAGCTTTGGTCGCCGGCGACGTGCCGGAGAGTTCAACGTTGAGCTCTGTCCTTTGTCGCATTTTTGTCAAGTCGTTTGACCTCCTCAGGTTAATCTTGACCGTTCACGACCTCTCCAGGATTAGATCTGGGCCTTAGGTTCTTTTCCAAAAAAATCTTAAGTCCCGTGACCTCCTAGAGTTAATCTCGTAGTTAAAGACCTCTGCGGCCTAGCTTGTAGCCGTAGGTGCGGCTCTCTGTTAGGTCTTAAGCGCTAGGACCTCCTTGGGTTGAATCTCAGCCGCTCAAGACCTCCCTAGATCTAATCTCGGCCGCCCGGATCTCCTCCCGTTAAAACCCCATCGCATAGGACCTCCCGGCGTAGATCTTGGCCATCCATGACCTCCTCGGTGAGATCCCAACCGTTCAGGACCTCCCCCGAGAGATCTTGACCGCCCAGGACCTCCCCCGCGAGACCTTAGCCGTCGAGATCTCCCGCGCATAGATCTTATCGCGTAGGACCTCCTTTGTGTAAATCTGGGCCGTTCAGGACCACCCCGGGTGGATCTTGACCGTTCAAGACCTCCCCTTGGAGCTCTGGACCGCCAGATCTTGATCTGATGGTCACGACCTCCGTTAGGCGCGAGGAGCTCGCAGCACGTGCGCTGTGCATCAACTCGTCGGGGCCGTTAGATCCAATCTTAACGGTCACGACCTCCTCAGTGCGCTTGGAAATCTTTCGCGTGCACTGTGCATGCACTGATCGTAGCCGTTGGATCTCATCTCAACGGCCATGACCTCCCTGTTTTCGTTAAGTCTGTTAGACCTCCCGGGAGCTCAATTTTTTCAAAGTGTTTGGTTGGTTCAAATTTCAAAACTGTATAACTTTGTCATTTTTAACTCCCTTATGAATGATTCCAGTTGCATTAGCTCTATAAAAGAATGAACTTTAATCTGAGAATGAATTTAGGCACTGGTTTGTAGTAGGAAATGATATAAACTGTATTAACTTGTTTAATATAAAAGGTTGTCTAGAAAGTCATTGAAAATTTGTAAAAAGCATAACTCATTCTCTGTAATTCCAAACTGAGCAAACTAAATTCTGTTAAAACCCACTAGGAATGTGCTGTAGTGTAGAATAGGTCTTAATATGATCCTTGCCACTAAAGTTAATGATCTACTAGTTTTAGAACTTAGAAAAATCATAAGTAATTCAATTTAACTCCTAATGACATGAACTCAATTTTGCTAACCTTAGGATACCAAAGATCTACCTACCACAAAAATTTCAAGTTCAGATTCGATATAGAAATTTCTGCCATAAACACTAATGGATAGGAATTGTCTGGAATTAACAAGCTGAGAGAAATAGTTTTAGTCATAACTTTTTCATGCTAAATCCAAACGACTTGATTCTTGTTCCTAAATTTGTCTAAAATCATGCTCTAGCTGCTGTGTAAATTTCATGGAACTTGGAGAAAATTTGCTGTTAAGGTTTATTTGGTGTTATTCGTTCTTATTGGTTTTATCGCCTTTTAGCGTTAGGTTAGAAGATAATCTTGATATTGAATCGAGCCACGACCATCGGATCCTACACTCCAAAGAAGGCAAGCGGATGTAGCATCATTTGATCATGTTGCTCCTACTATTTTCAAGTTCTAATATATTGTTTGTAAATTCTATGTATGCATTGCTATGTTGTTTTAAACTATTGTCGATAGTCAACCTAGTAGATGCATTATCAGTAGGCAAATGTTGATCCTCTACTACTGAGCCTAGGTTTATCTTGCTGTGATTTTGGGTTCGTTGGATGAATCCTTGTCATTTAGTAGTTTACGAGTTTGTTGCTTAGCCATGCTTAGTTATCGGTAGAATTGGGCGGTTATCGACTTGTCGATAACCTTGATCACACAAACTGTTATAATCTATGTATTTTAGCCTTGTGCGTTGTCTAAATTGCAAAACTAAAACCGAAAAAACAAAATAATTTAGACTTGGGCACAATGGTAACATGGTGTGATCTTTTGGGTGTGATTGGAATGGTGCCCGAGTTAATTAAGGACCGAACATCTTGTGAGTACCATTATCCAGCATTTATGCGTGCTAACCACACTAGAGGAATGGGACCTCTCTTGACTTAGTACTTTGGCGTGTGTCGGCTACGAGTCGTAGGAGGGCGTGTGTGTGTTGTGTTGTGGAAAAATAAGATGGTTATGTGTGGGAGCATTGTAGTTGTCCAAAGAGCTTTACCCCGAGGGGTAGTTGTCTTTTTGGCTTTACAATGTAAGCGTATGGGTTTCTATCCATACGAGCGGCTCGTAGTTGGTACACAATATTGGAAATGTCTCAGAGGACTTAGCCGTGCGGCATACCTTTGGAAGTGTGCTAAATCATGTGGCTTAAAGGCGGTTTGAGGTGTGGGTACATTAGTACACCCCTGCAGGTTTAAAACTATTCGAATAGCCTCGTCCTAGGTTATGAACACACTTGGGTAAGCTTTTCAAGAGTTAGACTACAACCTTTTAAACTAAAACTTGTTGGGTGGTATGAATCAGGGATTCATGCTATGAGTGGTGGCTATTGGGTTAGTCACTTCTAGGTGGTTACTTGATAATTAATGTTACTCACTGTTATTTCAATGATTAAAAACTGATTTGTTAAATTGCTTTCAATCTATTACATTATTGCAAATGAAACTTGCTTTATGCGTCCAAATAACCATATAACCAACCTTCCTTTGAAACAGCTTTCATGTAGCTATGTATAGGCTTGTTACTCGTAAGTCTTGCGAGTACATTATTGTGCTCACGTGCATTGCTTATTGTGTGCAGAGGAAGAAGGTGAGCCCGAAGGGCCTCACTCCTATGAGTTGTGCTGTGGCAGTGTGTGGGGCGATTAGCTTGGCGGCCCGGTCGGTTGCCCTGTGGTATTATGTGGCTAACCGGTCGTCTTTTGGTTTAAGCTATCTTATGGCATCTTTTGCTTCCGCTGTTATTTGATACTTATGTTATTTGGCCGGTCGGCTGTTCTGTAATAACTTATATTATGTATGTCTTTTGGTAGTCTTGTTATATTATGTTGTATGGAATTGATGCATGCTTTGGAATGATGTATGTGTGCTGCATTTTCTGGGAAGCACATGTTCATCGAGGCACGGGTTATTTTGTTTGTGATGCTAGGACCAGTGGAAGGTTAAGTATTACAAGCTTAATAAACCGGGGTCTCACAGAGTTGGTATCAGAGCCATACGGACCGTAGAAACCCCTAGCTTGGTCGTCCCTAGTATATTTTCAAAACTTACTTTCCAAATATCAAATGTTTCATGAAAGTCTTAAGTAAGTTCTCAGATTTTACTTCTCATCTATCTTAGCTTGCTTGTCTCACCTTATTCTGGGTTGAACTTAAAATGCTGATTTTCCTCTTTTCTCCTTTCAAAAGATAGTTGTTAAATCGATTAAATTGGTCTTGGGAAAACCATGAGAGCTTTAAAAAGGAAGTGTTGGCTGTTTTGGATTAAAGGTTAGGAGGTCCTGAAGATCAAGATTTTCGGCTGAACACTTGATGAAGAAAATCTGGACAGCAAGTTTCGGATTTTGGGCAGCTAGCTATAGATAGCATATGGTGCTGAAAATGAGAGGTAAACCCAACTAAAATTTGTGAGGGATAAAAAAGGTAAGAAGTGATATGAGTTAGCTAAGTGTCTAACCTTTCTCTAGGTATTTCTCACCTAGTTTCCTAGCTGTTTTGGACCAAGGTTTAGGTGCTGAATTTGCCTTCCTAAAGACTGATTACTCATTCTTCCATACGAGTTAGTCATGTTAGGAAGTTGGATTTTATTTTTTGTGTTCTTGCTGCGATTTTATGTTGGATCTCTAGCTGTTTGAATTTATTTCGTAAAGTGATTAATTGTCTTTCTTTGTCTCATGTTTCGAGTTGTTGTGACCTATCTTTGTGGGACAGATGGCAAGAACCACCCGCAATCGGCCAGGTTTGGTTCCAATGAGGAGCTTCCCCTCCTCCTACCATGGTTGAGGTTCTTGCTCGACGAGCGAAATCGCATGGATCGACTCGGATTCGGAGATCATCGCGAGGAACACCTCCACCGCCTCGGTGCTTGAGTGCGGAGGTGGTAGTCACGATCTCGTGGTGGGCTTGCGGAGTTCCTTCGCACTCAACCACCTACTTTCTCCCGATCTGAGGATCCTCTGGACGCAGATGATTGGCTGCGTCTAGTTGAGCGAAAGCTTAACATCGCTCAGTGCCAGGAGCAGGAGCGGGCACTCTTTGCATCCCATCAACTTGAGGGTGCAGCACTCTCTTGGTGGGAGAACTTTCTCGCCATGCAGCCCGCGGGTCATGTGGTCTCGTGGGAGGAGTTCAGATCTGCTTTCCGTCGAGCCCACATCCCCGATGGCCTGGTGAAGCTCAAGAAGAAGATGTTTCTCGCGCTCAAACAGGGGTGCAAGTCTGTATCGGAGTACTTGTACGAGTTTAATCACTTAGCTCGTTATGCTCCGGGTGAGGTGGCCACTGATGAGGCCAAGCAGGAGGAGTTCATGGAGGGCTTGTATGAGGAGCTGCAGGACAAGCTCTCTATTGTGGACTTTGCTGACTTCCAAGCCTTGGTGGACAAGGCCATCGTCGCCAAGCACAAGGCGAAGGCGCTGGGGGAGTACCGCAGCGCAAGTGGGAGGCCCCGATGCCGCTCAGCCGATTTCTCCGTCCGTGTTGGGCTCGCACGAGGCCCGTGCTTTGGCTTCACCACCGCCGAGGCCATCGGCACCAGCTCCATGTCCCCGCAGCCGTGAGCCACCACACGCACTGCGACCCAGCAGCAGGTGGCCTCCGCAATCCGGCTGCCGAGGTTACCTACTTCGTCTGCAACAAGAAGGGCCACTACGCCAACAATTGCCCTCAGAGGATTGGAGTAGCCCCTCGTCCTAATGGAGGACGCGGGCAAGGGAATGGTTACCCGCCTGACTAGAAGGTGGTCCAGAAGACTCAGGGTGTCGGGAGTGGTCGAGTCAACCACATCTCGGCTGAGGAGGCTCAGGAGGCGCCCGACGTTGTGTTGGGTACGCTTCTTGTCAGTTATCATCCTCTTTGTCATTATTTGATTCAGAGCATCACATTCTTTATTTCGAGATCTTTTCTCGCTGCTGTGACCTTCACTTTGTTCCTTTGAGAGTCCTTTGCTTATTCGCTGTCGGGTGTGGAAATGAGAGCTAATCAGGAATGCCGGGACGTTCCCATTGATATTGAAGGGGTGGGATTCTTGGCAAACCTCATCCTACTCGACTCAGCGCGCCTGGATGTGATTCTTGGCATGGATTGGTTGTCCCAACACTTGGGACAAATCGATTGTGCCTAAGATGATCTACCTCACTAGTCCCTCGGGAGAGTAGGTTGGGATTTCATCACATTTGCAAGGGCCACATCTTTGTGCCCTTGAAGCTAAGCCACTTGAGATTCGTGGAGGTGCCCACGATTTGTGACATTGTGGATGTTTTCCCCAAGATTTGCTCGAATGCCTCGATTCGAGACACTGAGTTTGTTATTGAGTTGCTGCCCTGCATCGCTCCCATTTCAAAGGCGCCGTACCAAATGCCTCCTAATGAGTTGGAGGAGCTGAAGAAGCAATTATGTGAGCTTCAAGCAAAGGGCTTTATTCGTCTAGCTCATCTCCTTGGGATTGTCCTGTTATTTTTGTGAAGAAGAAGGACAAGACCTGCAGATGTGTGTTGATTACCGTCAAGCTTAATGAGGTGACGGTGAAAAACAAATATCATTTGCCTCGTATTGATGATCTCTTTGACCAATTGACTGGAGCCCGTGTGTTCTCCAAGATTGATTTGAGGTTGGGGTATCATCCAGTCCGGATCAGGGCTGAAGATATTCCAAAGACAGCGTTCACTACTCGTTATGGCTTTTACGAGTACACCGTCATGTCTTTTGGCTTGACCAATGCTCCCGCTTTATTCATGAATCTTATGAACTCGGTGTTCATGGAGTATTTGGATAAGTTTGTTGTGGTCTTCATTGATGACGTTCTTATCTACTCCAAGAGTGAAGAGGAGCATGCTGAGCATCTACAGATTGTATTGGGAAAGCTGCGTGAGCACCAGTTGTATGCCAAGTTCAGCAAGTGTGAATTCTGGTTGAAGGAAGTGGCGTTCTTGGGCCATGTTCTTTCCGCAGGAGGTGTAGCTGTGGATCCTAGCAAAGTCAGCGATGTTCTATCTTGGGGTCAGCCCAAGTCAGTCACCGATGTGCGGAGTTTTCTTGGTTTAGCGGGCTACTACCGTCGCTTTATCGAGAACTTCTCCAAGATCGCAAAGCCAATGACTGAGTTGCTCAAGAAGGACAAGAAATTTCTGTGGTCCTCTGCATGTGAGGAGAGTTTTCAGGAACTAAAGAAGCGCTTGACTTCAGCTCCAGTGCTTGTTCTCCCTAACATACACAAGAGCTTTGATATCTTTTGTGATGCGTCTCGTCAGGGGCTCGGTTGTGTTCTTATGCAAGAAGGCAAGGAAGTGGCCTATGCATCAAGGCAGTTGAGGCCTCACGAAGTCAACTATCCTACCCATGACTTGGAGTTAGCTACTGTGGTTCATGCACTCAAAATTTGGCGGCATTACCTTATTGGTAACCGTTGTGAGGTGTATTCTGATCACAAGAGCTTGAAATATTTGTTCACCCAGCCAGATCTGAACCTCAGGCAAAGAAGATGGTTGGAATTGATCAAAGATTATGATGTGTGCATTCAGTATCATCCAGGCAAGGCCAATGTGGTTGCGGATGCACTTAGTCGAAAGGTGTATTGCAATGTTTTGATGCTCCAAGAGCAACAGTCTGCCCTTCATGAAGAATTTCAGCAACTCAACTTGGGTTTGATTGACCATGGTTCTTTTGCTACCTTGGTTGTGCAACCAACTTTGGTGGATCAAGTCAAGGCTGCACAGCAGACTGATGTTGGTGTGGGTCAAATCAAACAAAATATCAAGGATGGGCCAGCCAAGTGTTTCTCAGAGGATGAGCATGGTGTTGTGTGGTTTGGATAGCGCCTTGTAGTTCCGAACGTCGTGGAATTGCGGGAATTGATTCTCCGCGAAGCCCATGACTCCCCCTTGTCCATTCATCCCGGGGCTACCAAGATGTATCAGGACCTTCGTTAGAGATTCTGGTGGACCCGTATGATGCGCGAGATTGCCAAGTTCGTGGCCGAGTGCGACATGTGTTGTCGTGTCAAGGCTGAACATCAGCGTCCAGCAGGTCTTCTTCAGCCTTTGCCAGTGCCCGAGTGGAAGTGGGATTCCGTTGGCATGGATTTCATCACCGGTCTGCCCTGTTCTTCTTCGGGGAAGGATGCTATCTGGGTTGTCATTGACCGATTGACAAAGGTAGCGCACTTCCTGCCAGTGCGTACTAACCTCGGTGTCAGTCAGTTGGCAGATCTCTACATAGCCCGCATTGTGTGCTTGCATGGTGTGCCACGAACAATTGTGTCAGATCGTGGTTCTCTTTTCACCTCTCGGTTTTGGCACAAGTTGCAAGAGCCCATGGGGACTCGTCTTTCTTTCAGTTCAGCCTATCATCCTCAAACTGATGGTCAGACGGAAAGAGTCAACCAAGTGCTGGAAGATATGCTCCATGCTTGTGTTCTTTCCTATGGGAAGAAGTGGGAGAAGTGCTTGCCGTTTGCAGAGTTCTCCTACAACGACTTCAAGCCGATCTTGGTATGGCACCTTTGAGGCATTGTATGGGAGGAGTGTAGAACCCCATTGAACCGGTCGAAGCGGTGGCGGCAGTTCTTGGCCTAGACTCAATCAATGAGGCCGAAAGCCGAGTTGATTGATTCGTGAGCATTACGCGTAGCCAGTCCGAACAAAGAGCTATGCGGATCGTCGTCGCCGCGGTGAGCTTTGAGCCCAATGACTTTGTGTACCTCAAAGTCTCACCTTGAAGGGCCATCGTTTTGGCATGAAGGGCAAGTTGGCTCCTCGTTATGTTGGGCCTTATCGTATCATCGAGAAAGTGGGAGCCGTTGCATACTGATTGGAGTTGCGGCTACTGGAGGGTACATGATGTGTTCCATGTGTCACACTTGAAGAAGTGCCTCCGTGTTCCAATTGAGGAAACTCCGTTGGAAAATCTCGATGTGCAGGAGAATTTAACCTACCATGAGCATCCGGTTCGTATTCTCGAAGAATCCGAACAGAGAACTAGGAACCGTGTCATCAAGTGCCTTAAGGTTCAGTGGTCGAACCATTCTGAAGATGAAGCAAGTTGGGAGCGGGAAGATCGCCTTCGTGCTGATTACCCGTCTTTCTTCTCCGAGTGAACGGAATCTCGGGACGAGATTCTTGTAAGGGAGGGGGAGATTTGTAACATCCCAAGTTTCAGACTTGCGTTTCAAATGTAAGAATATGAGTAGAAATTAAAACTTTTTCTTACATCTTGTATTTCCTGCTGCTTTAAACAATTGTTGTAAAGAAGTTATGGAAATACAAAGTCACAAGTCATTTTGCCCCAACTATGTTCTTCTAAAAAACTTTCTTATCAAACTTTGTGGCCATTCTCTGGAAATGGTTTCCCCAAGCTCTAGGGTTGAGATGTGATCCATCTGAAAAATTTCACAATTTTTAGAAATTGTTTGAATACTTTTAGAGGGCAGTCAAACCTGTTAGGTCTTTAGCGCTAGGACCTCCTTGGGTTGAATCCTAGCCGTTCAAGACCTCCTAGATCTAACTGGGCCGTCCAGATCTCCTCAGTTAAAACCCTATCGCATAGGACCTCCCGCGTAGATCTTGGCCATCCATGACCTCTCGGTGAGATCCCAACCGTTCAGACCTCCCAGAGATCTTGACCGCCGGGACCTCCCCGCGAGACCTTAGCCGCCGAGATCTCCCTCGCATAGATCTTATCGTGTAGGACCTCCTTTTTCATTAAGGTGAAAGAAATAGTTTTAGTCATAACTTTTTCATGCTAAATCCAAACGACTTGATTCTTGTTCCTAAATTTGTCTAAAATCATGCTCTAGCTTTGTGTAAATTTCATGGGACTTGGAGAACTTTTCTTTGTTAAGGTTTATTTGGTGTTATTCGTTCTTATTGGTTTTATCGCCTTTTAGCGTTAGGGTTCGAAGATAATCTTGATATTGAATCGAGCCACGACCATCGGATCCTACACTCCCGACAAGGCAAGCGGATGTAGCATCATTTGATCTTGTTGCTCCTACTATTTTCAAGTTCTAATATATTGTTTGCAAATTCTATATATGCATTGCTATGTTGTTTTAAACTATTGTCGATAGTCAACTTAGTAGATGCATTATCAGTAGGCAAATGTTTATCCTCTACTACTGAGACTAGGTTTATCTTGCTGTGATTTTGGGTTCGTTGGATGAATCCTTGTCATTTAGTAGTTTACGAGTTTGTTGCTTAGCCATGCTTAGTTATCGGTAGAAATGGGCGGTTATCGACTTGTCGATAACCTTGATCACACAAACTGTTATAATCTATGTATTTCAGCCTTGTGCGTTGTCTAAATTGCAAAACTAAAACCGAAAAATAAAACAATTTAGACTTGGGCACAATGGTAAGATGGTGTGATCTTTTGGGTGTGATTAGAATGGTGCCCGAGTCAATTAAGGACCGAACATCTTGTGAGTACCTGTTATCCAGGCATTTTGTGCGTGCTAACCACACTAGAGGGAATGAGAGCTCTCTTGACTTAGTACTTTGGCGTGTGTCACTCACAGTCGCAGGAGGCGTGTGTGTGTTGTGTTGTGGAAAAATAAGATGGTTATGTGTGGGAGCATTGTAGTTGTCCAAGAGCTTTACCAGGGGTAATTCTATTTTGGCTTTACAATGTAAGCGTATGGGTTTCTATCCATACGAGCGGCTCGTAGTTGGTACACAATATTGGAAATATCTCGTAGGACTTAGCCGTGTTGGCATACCTTTGGAAGTGTGCTAAATCATGTGGCTTAAAGGCGGTTTGAGGTGTGGGTATATTAGTACACCCCTGCAGGGTTTAAAACTATTTGAATAGCCTCGTTCTAGGTTATGGACATGCTTAGGTAAGCTTTTCAAGAGTTAGACTACAACCTTTTAAACTAAAACTTGTTGGGTGGTATGAATCAGGGATTCATGCTATGAGTGGTGGCTATTGGGTTAGTCATTTCTAGGTGGTTACTTGATAATTAATGTTACTCGCTGTTATTTCAATGATTAAAAACTAATTTGTTAAATTGCTTTCAATCTATTACATTATTGCAAATGAAACTTGCTTTATGCGTCCAAATAACCATATAACCAACCTTCCTTTGATACAGTTTTCATGTAGCTATGTATAGGCTTGTTACTCGTAAGTCTTGCGAGTACATTATTGTACTCACCTGCATTGCTTATTGTGTGCAGAGGAAGAAGGTGAGCCCGAAGGGCCTCACTCCTATGAGTTGTGCTGTGGCAGTGTGTGGGGCGATTAGCTTGGCGGCCAGGTCGGTTGCCCTGTGGTGTTATGTGGCTAACCGATCGTCTTTTGGTTTAAGCCATCTTATGGCTTCTTTTGCTTCCGTTGTTATTTGATACTTATGTTATTTGGCGATCGGCTGTTCTATAATAACTTATATTATGTATGTCTTTTGGTAGACTTGTTATATTATGTTGTATGGACTTGATGCATGCTTTGGAATGATGTATGTGTGCTGCATTTTAGGAAGCACATGTTCATCAAGGCAGAGTTATTCTGTTTGTGATGCTAGGACCGGTGGAAGGTTAAGTATTACAAGCTTAATAAACCGGGTCTCCAGAGGTGAATAGCAATGGAGTGCAAAGGCGTCTCATGTGTAGTACAAAGAGCTGAGCGGCGGGATACTATAGCTCCGTGTTCTCTGATAATGCTAGGGTTTTCCCCCTTCTTTTATTGGTAGCTAGCCCTCATGGGCCTCCTAGGCCAAGGCACGAGGCCACAGTTGCGAGATTTGCATAAAACCCCCTTTCTTCTTCTGTTAAACTCTTTTCTATTTGGTCATTCTATTAATTCTACTAACTTTCTCCCGGAAACATTCAAATACTTTTGGGATATTACAAAGTGTGTCTTTAACCGGAGACATCTGGGGGCTTACGGGCTAGTCGAGTCATGTGGGTAAAGTAGTACACCTCTGCAGAGTTTAAATATATTCGAATAGCCGTGTCCACAGTTATGAACAACACTTGGTTTTTGGATGAGTCATCGCATAGACTTTAAAATTAAAGGTTGACATGGTTGTAACTTAATTCGGCATGAATGGGATGTTCATGTACTTTAGTTTATCAAAGTGGACAGCCACCTTGGTTGTAACACCCCAACTCACAAAGAGCCTGGAATGCTACTGGAATTATATTAAACTAGAACAGTTTACTAATTTTCGTGAGAACCTCATTTGTATAGTTAACTATCCGAGGTTCCAACAATTAATCAAAACAATTAACAATAGACTCCATATTTAAGTTCATCCAAGCATGCAAGATAATCAAAATAAATTAAACAAATCATACTAATCTCATGATTACAATTAATCTGAAACTCATGACCATCCTTAAGTGATTCTCAGGCAGTTCACTTATTATTGGAATAAAGCTAAATGGCAACATCTTGAGAGGTTGTGAGGTAGTGAGTGCATGCAACGTCTAACCCCTCCCATGCATGTTGTTCCTGCTAGATGTACCTAAAACATATAAAAGCAAGTGTGAACCCAAAGACTCAACAAGTATCAACAAGGTTAAAGCAAAAATCACAGTTATAGCATCAACATTCCACAACAACATTACACTAATCAAAGCTTTCACACTTATGGAATGCAATCGAATGCAATGCACCTTTTGAACTTTATCTCCTTTTCACATCTTACCGGTAATGCAGGGTATACATCCGTCGATGTATACCCTTGCCTGTGCCCTCTGGCACAGGGACCAAGAGCCTATACACCACATGTATAGGGACCTTTGCCCATCATATCAATGATGGGGACCTCTTTTCTCACTTGCCCACATTCCGGACCTCAAGCCTGTCATTGCATGACGGGGACCTCAACATTGTATACTTAGTCACCATGTGACCAAGACCCAAACATGCACAAAACATGTATATGCACTATGACATCATCTTCCATACATACAAATTTAATGTGAATACAATAACATGTAAGCATTAACATCATACGAAGAAAGCTTTAACCATAACTTCTATTCATCCAGATAGATGGAAGCTCATGACATTAACATCTATGCATAGCTATTACGAGCAAGACACAACACAATTTCAGCATACAATCATAAATATGCAATAACTCGAATACTTGCCACAACCGTGCGAGAACGGTGGACGCGAAGAGGGTGCTGCCCCTGGAATCACGCTCCCACCTAAACATAAGATAACCCAAATCTAAGACCCACATACTGGACCAAGAACATAAGTAACAACACAATTGAACTCGCTAAACTCCCAAGTGTTTCCCAACTTCTAATTTCTAGCGATCGATTTGGTGCTCACTTTGGATAGTCAACTTCTAAAATACATGACTTTCCGCTCAAGAGTCCAAATAAGATGATATTATACTTTATAAAATTTAATTAAATTACCTAAATAAACTTAGTTGGGGAGCCCTCTTGATTCTGCCATTTACTTCCCCTAGCAAGCCAATCTATCACACATCAGAATTCACGTCGGGTTCTCTGGACAGTACACTAAAACCTCCATAATTTTTGCTACGAAAGTCCAAATCTTGCGTTCTTTATCTCTATGAAAAGGTATAGACATTACCTACATTTTTGTTATATTGAGATCCCTGATTCTCCCTTTAATTAGCAGTGTTACCTAGATTTCTACAGACTGCCCAAAAGCGATAGATCAACATGATAGCGGTACTAAAATTCATAACTCTCTGACCGTTAATCGGATTTGGGTGTTCTTGGCGGCCATTGAAAGCTAAGAACGTAACCTACAAAAACCTAGGAGATCAAAACTCCTAATTCGGCCTCTAACCACACGCAACTGACTACACAATCTCTGGACAAATCTGCAACTACAATGACAGATTGCAACCTAGTTAAAACTACCCGATTCCTCTTATCGACTAATCACCCAACATCAACGACAATAGTTACCCTTGGTGCAGCTGAAGATCGCGAACTCGGATGGGATCCCTCTTCCTTCTCTTCTCCTCTTCCTTCCTCTTCTCTTCCTCCTTGGCGGCCGCAATGGGGTGCTTGGGAGGCGCAAGGGGGGCCAGAGAGGAGGCGTGGGAGAGGGGGAGTGGCGGCCACCAAAGGGGGGAGAGGGGTGGGGGCGTGGGAGAGTGGGGGAGGGGGCTGCGGCTAGGGTTTGGGGGGGAAGTGGCGCCCCCTCCCCCCCTTTGGCCGGCCACCAACCTTGCCCACATGGTAGGAGCCCAAGCCTAGGATGTGCTAAAACAGCGATTACCCCCTCTCTAAACGTTGAATTGAGAATTTGTATTTCAAATGTATAAAAGTATTAAAGTTTAATTTTTTTTTTGTATCTCTTGGTCATGCTCTTGGTTTTCTAAAAACTTGTGCACAATTTTAAACTTTTGATGTTTGTATTAAAGGTTGTGTTGAAATTTAAAATTTTTAACTTGATTTCAATCTTCCAGTGAATTCCAGAAAAAATTATGAATAAAAGTTTCTAAAAATAATTTATTAAAATACTAGATTATTTATCGTGAATTATGATTATTTTTACCAAATTTTTAGAAGTCATTTTACCTTCACCAAAATTCAAATCAAATCACTAATGCAGATTTGAATATAATTTAATTCTAACAAATTTTCATATATAAAGTGTTTCAAATTATTTTTCCTAAGTCCCTTGTAAACCTCAGAGTGCCCACAAAAATTTTTCGAATTTTTTGAATTTTATTTCTATTTCAAACGGCTAGGTCAAACTTGCTTGTTTTCGGTCAAACCTAAATCCAAACCCTAAACCTAACCCAGGCCTGTCTCGAGTCCGACCGGACCCCTTCGCCACCGGGTCTGACCAGACCAGCTCGCACCGAGCCACCCCTTCCCCTCTCACTTACCAGGCCCCGTCGTCGCATCCTTCCTCCACGCGGCGCTGCGCTTAGCTCGCGGCGCGACGCCGCATGTGCACCACGCCGCCGGTCACCTCGCCGCCCATGCCACCTCCACCTCGCTACCTCCGCCTTCTCCTTCAAAAGCCAGCCGAGAGCCCACCTACCCTGGCTTTCTCTCCCATCCTCTGTCCATTTTTCTCCACCGAGCTCCAGGGCCCGAGAGCAACGCCGCGCCTCAAGCTTTTGTTCGCTCCGGTCCCCGACCACCCACGCCGCGTCACGCACGCCCCTTCATCTAGAGGAGCAAATCCCCTCGGTCAATTGGAAGGAACCGCCACCGAGGAGGCTGCGACGAGCCTTCTTCCCGACCATGGCCGCCACCGCCATTTCTAGCGCCACGCCCACTCCGACGAGTCTCTCTCTGATTCCTCCTCTGGAGCACCCTCCAGGCTCCTTGACCTTCCCCGATCACTCACCCGCTCTCTCGTGCTCCACAGGGACCCCTCCACGGTGACCACCCCGCGCCGCCGCAGGCTCCCGTCGCCGGGCCACTCCGGCCACTCTCCATCGTCGTCGGTCACTCCGACATGTACCAGGTACCTCACTGGTGCTCATGCGCGCCTATGTTCCGCCCCTCTCTCTCGTGTTGCACTGCACAGTATCACCCCACCACTACTGTAACATCCCATTTTTGGACTTGTGTTTCAAAAGTAAGAAAATGGCTAAGAATTAAAACTTTTTCGTACATCATGTATTTCCTGTTGTACCAAACAATTCTTGTACAAGGGGTTATGGAAATACAATGTCACAAGTCTATTTGATCCAAACTTTGATATTCCAAAACGATCTTGTCAAATATTGTGATCATCATTGGGAAATATTTTTCCTAAGTTTACTGTGATGGTATGTGGCCCTCTGAAAAATTTCACAATTTTTAGAAATTGTTTGAATATTTTTAGGGGTGGTCAAACTTGTTTGACTTTCAAACAAACACAAATCGAGCCTTGCAGAATTTTTGGAGATTTATTCACAGTATAAAACCTCTGAAAATTTTACACAAGGTTAATACCGAGTTAGCAAGCTCTGTAAACATTTCATAATTTTTGGAGTTGTTTTGCTATCTCAAATAAATCCTCCAAAGTTTCATTCTCATTGGAAAGTCAAAACCTAAATTCATCTGTGCTTTGGGTTCGAGTCAGACTCGGGCTCGAGCCAATCGACTCGGTCCAGTCAACTAACTGCACCAAGCCCTCTTTTAAAATCGCGCGTCCATTCTCGTCCGTTGGATCTTGATCGCGCGGCCCTTATTCTTTTGAACAATCGGACCTTCCGGTTGCTTATTTGAATTTCAACCGTTGGATCCCCATCCAACCGCCCTGATTCACTGAAACGATCGGACCCTCCGGTTGTTGGTTTGAATCGGAGCCATTCGATTAAAATCCAACGCTCGCTTGTCCCTCTGTTGTAAACCACGTTCGCGACGTGGGGCCGTCTGAGCCGTTCATTTCTAATCCTAGGGCATGCGATCTCCTTTGTTGTGTTTTAAACCTCAGAGGTGTGGCGCAATCTCAGCCGTCCGATTTAGATCGTAGGGCTCAGGATCGCCCGAGCTTCTCCTCTGGTCATCTTCAACCTCTAGCCGTGCATGAACAGTAGGGTAGTGATGGCGGTGTCAATCGTGCTTCCACGCCGCCTAGTCGACGATAAGGGTCGTGGGAGACACATTCGGCCGTGCCATGCCCTAATGCACATATACTAACTTTTTCCTTGTCGGCGCTGCGGTGCTCGCTTTGCCTGCTAAAAGCTTTAGGTCCAAACCTAATGCCTTCAAAGCCTTATAAGCACCTAGCACACCTCCTGGTCTCTCTTTGCACCACCCTCAAGCTCTCATTTCAATTGGGGAGCTTAACACCTCAAAAATGGCAAGTCGCCATTACTGACCCGAAGAGCTCCATTGGTGTTCTTGGTGTTCCAGTGGTTCTCCTTTACATTTCTTTGCACCCATTTAACCTCCTCTCTATCTTGAACATTTCCCCTCACTTTATGTTGGATTTGATTCGTAGGAATTGTCCAATTTGGGGTTTGTTCAAATTCGGCCGATTTTGGTCATCTTCTTCTTCAGCTCAGGTGAGTGCTCCATTTTCAAATTACTTGCTCATGTAGCTTCTGTGGACCATAATGAAGCAATATTGATGCTTTGGAATCACTCATTTGGCTCAGGGTGCCATTTTCAACCTTTCTTCTCCAAGTCCGGCGAGGCTCCACCGTGGACCAGCTTCTCCGGCCATCTTTGAAGCTTCTCTTCATCAAGGTAGCTTCTTATTAGTCCCTAGAGGCTCTAGCACCCGCTTCTTTGGACTGTAGCGGAGCTTTTTGCTATTTTCGTGTTTAGCAGTAAAGCTCCATTTTCGTTTTTCCGGCTAGCCGGCGTTACAGTCTCTCACGCGCGAGAATGCCACCATTAGGTTCGTAGTGCTATTGCGATTCCATTTTAGTCCTTGTTCGGTGCCGCCGCGGCAAGTGTCGCCGGCGACAAGCCGTGGAAGTTCCTCGGTAGTTTGCCTGGCAAGAACTCCCGTTTTAGTCATTTGGTTAAGGCATATTAATTGCTCGTGATTGCTAATCATTAGTTCATTTATGGTGTCTTAGTCTATGTCGTTGAGTCATCGCTTGATGGGCCCAACATCCTTAAATCATCCTCGCACAACTCCGTCTTCGTTCGACATCATTAATGACTAATTATTGGTTAATTAATGTGTCGGGTGTTCATGATTGGGAATTCACTTTTGGTCTCGACATGCGGGCCTCGGTCTCTTAAATCACATCTGTTCGTCGTTAGGACGCATTAATTGCTAGTTAATCACTAATCATTGGTTCCCGTAATTAATCGCTGTCTTAATTGTCCTCTCTCTCTCGACATGTGGGTCCTCTTTAAAATCCTCTCCGCGCACTTAAACCCGTGCGTAGCGCTTGGTTGATCGTGGACCGTCGATCCCGTGATCACCGCCCAGATCTAGAGTGCATTCGGACCCTCCGGTTGCCTCAATCATTCTTGACCGTCGATCTTGAGATCAACGGCTGAGATCCCATGTGCATTCGGACCATCCGGCGAAGGTGTGCTCGGACCGTCCATCTGCGGATCGCGGTCGTGATTAGCCCAAGCAACCGCACCGTCCGGATGCTTTCCCTCGCGTAAGCCGTTGGATCTTGATCCAACGGTGAGCTTCTGTTAGGTGTTGCGCGCGTGCGCTATTCTCGGCACGCGTGAGCCGTAGGATTTTAGATCGAGGGTTGATAAGTGTCCACGTCTTATTCTGTGGATTAGGTTTGTCTGTATTTCGGTAAGTAATTATTTCACAACTGAAAATGGTATAAAAACTTTAGAAATTCATAACAAATTCATTTTAAACCCATTTTAGGTAATTCCAACTGTAATAAATTCTGTTATCACTTAAGTTTATTATAAAAATGGAATTAGGCATATTTCAGTAGCAGAAAATTGTGTAACTAGAAATAACTTGATTTCTATCACTTTGAATATTCCAGAAATAGTTTTAAACTTGAAAAATGCATATCTTTTTCTGTATAAATCCAATTTGTGCAAAATCAATTTTGTTAATTTCCTCTGTTAGTGTACTTTAATATGAAATAGGTTTTTAGCATAAATAAAGCTCTGTAAAGTAACTTGCATTAGATTCAAAGCTTAGAAAAATCATAAGTAAATGTGTATAACTCCAAATTTAGTAAATTCAACTTTACTGTTATTAGGATGTCATAATCTACCTGCTATAAAAATTTCAGACCTTAGGTCATTCTAGAAAATTTCGCCATGAACAGTACTAGTAATTAATTAGGTTGATTTTAGGCTGAGAAAGAGTATTTTGTTCATATCTTTTGCATGTTAAGTCCAAATTGTATGATTTTTGTTTCTAAAATTATCTAAAATCATTCCCTAGCTGCTGTATAAATTTCATTAGATTTGGATGTCTTTTGTTGTTAGAGTTTATTTGGTGTTCTTTGCTCTTATTGGTTTATCGCCTTTTGCGTTAGGGTTCAAGACAATCATTGTTATTGATTACGAGCCACGACCATCGATCTTGCACTCAAAGAAGGCAAGCGGATATAGCATCATTTGATCATATTGTTCCTACTATTTTTTAAATTATAATATGTTGTTTGCAAATTCTATGTATGCATTGCTATGTTGTTTTAAACTATTGTCGATAGTTGGCCCAGTAGTTGCATTATCGTAGGAAATGTTGATTCTACTCACGAGCCTAGGGTTACTTTTGTGATTTTGGGTTATTGGATGGACCCTTGTCACTTAGTAGTTACGTGTCATTATGCTTAGCCATGCTTAGCTATCGGTAGAAATGGGCGGTTATCGACTTGTCGATAACCTTGATTACACAAACTGTTATAATCTGTATATTTCAGCCTTGTGCTATGTCTAAATTGCAAAACTAAAACTGAAAATGAAAACAATTTAGACTTGGGCACAATGGTAAGATGGTGTGATCTTTGGGTGTGAATGGAATGGTGCCCGGGTCAGTTAAGGACCGAACTACTTGTGAGTATTTGTTATCCGAGCATTCTATGCGTGCTAACCACACTAGAGGGATATTGGACCTCTCTTAGCTGAGTACTTTGGGGTGTGTTAATTAATGAGTCACGTGGTGGGTTGCAGATTTAATTATGTGCAACATGGACGCGTTTGTGGGAAGGGAAGCACCCGCCGAGGCTGGTGTATCCTGCTCCACGTATGGGTCCTTGTGATGCATATTTCGTCGACAGATCACTAAGGTTTAACCCCCATACGTGCGTCTCTTGATTAACACATTCCATTGGAAAGGGTTCGTAGGACTTAGCCGTGCCGGCATACCAAAGGAAGTGTGCTTAATAGCTTGGCAAAAAGGCGGTCTGAAGTGTGGGTACATTGGTACACCCCTGTAGGGATTACAAACTATTCGAATAGCCTCGTCCTAGGTTATGGACACGCTTGGATAAGCTTTTCAATAGTTAGACTACAACCTTTTAAAAATTAAAACTTGATGGGTGGTATGAATCAGGGATTCATGATATTTGTGGTGGCTAATGGGTTAGTCACTTCTAGGTGGTTACTTTTAATATTGTTACTCGTTGTTATTTCAATGCTTAAAAGCTGATTTGTTAAATTGCTTTCAACCTATTACATTATTGCAAATGAAACTTGCTTTGTGCGTCCAAAGAACCATATAACCACATTCCTTTGATACAGCTTTCATTTAGCTATGTATAGGCTTGTTACTCGTAAGTTTTGCGAGTACATTATTGTACTCACCTGCGTTGCTTGTTGTGTGCAGAGGAAGGGAATGAGTCTGATGGACCTCATTTCTGTGAGTTGTCTTTGTGGCGATGTGTGGGGCGATTAGCTTGGCGCCGGTCGGTTGCCCTGTGGTGTTATGTGGCTAGTGATGCGTCTTTTGGTTTTAGCCATCTTATGGCAACTTTTGCTTCATTGTTACTTTTGATACTCTTGTCATTTGGCGGTCATTTGTGTTGTAATAACTTATATTATGTATGTCTTTTGGTAGACTTGTTATATTACTGTGTATGGAATTGATGCACGCTTTGGTATGATGTATGTGTCTGCATTTTAGGAAGCACATATCCATCGAGGCGGGTTATTCTATTTGTGATACTAGAACCGGTGGAAGGTTAAGTATTACAAGTTTAATAAAACAGAGTCTCACGAGTTTAATATCGAGCCATAATGACCGTAGAAACCCTAGCTTGGTCGTCCCTAGTATATTTTGCAAAACTTACTTTCTAAATATCAAATGTTTCATGGAAATCTTAAGTAAGTTCTCGATTTTACTTCTTATCTATCTTAGCTTGCTTATCTCACCTTATTCGAATTGGATTTAAGAAGCTGATTTTCCTCTCATCTTCTTTCAAAAGATAGTTGTTAATCGAGTAGATTGGTTTTGGGTAAATCATGAGAGTTATAAAATGAAAGTGTTGGATGTCTTGTGAAAATTAGAAGTTCCTGAAGCTACAAAATTTCGGCCAGAAGCTTGATGGAGAAAATCTGGACAAGCGAAATTTCGGACAGCTAGCATTTAACTAGTAGAAGATGCTGAAAATGAGAGGTTAATTCAACTAAAACTTGTGGGAATAAAAGGGTAAGAAGTGATCTGAATTAGCTAAGTGTCTAACCTTTCTTTAGTTAATTTCTCACCTTGTTTCCTAGCTGTTTCGAACACAAGTTAATGTTCTGAAATCTGCCTCCCTAAAAATTGATTACTCGTTCTTCCATACGAGTTAGTCATAATAGGAAGATGTGTTTTATCTCTGTGATCTTGCTGCAATTTTATGTTGATACTTGATCCATTAAAGTTTGTTTGGTAGAGTGGTTAGTTGTTTTCTTTGTCTCCTGTTCCGGAGATGTGTTTAACCTATTTTTGTGGAACAGGATGGCAAGAACCACCCGCAAGAGTCAGCCGGCTGGTTCCGATGAGGAGCTTCCCCCTCCTCCGACCATGGCTGAGGTTCTGGCTCAGATCGAGCGGAATCGCATGGACCAGACCCGGATTCTGGAGGTCATCGCGAGGAACACCTCCACTCCCACTGGTGCTTCGGGGTCTGGAGGTGGTGGCCACCCGTCTCGTGGTGGGCTTGCGGAGTTTCTCCGTACGCAGCTGCCTACTTTCTCTCGGTCTGAGGACCCTTTGGACGCGGATGATTGGCTGCGTGCGGTTGAGCGAAGCTCAACATCGCTCGATGCTAGGAGCAGAGCGGGCACTCTTTGTATCCCATCGCCGAGGGTGCAGCACTCTCTTGGTGGGAGAATTTTCTCGCCATGTAGCCCGCAGGCCACGTTGTCTCGTGGGATGAGTTCCGATCTGCTTTCCGTCGGGCCCACATCCCCGATGGCCTGATGAAGCTCAAGAAAAAGGAGTTTCTTGCGCTTAAGCGGGCGCAAGTCTCATGTCGGAGTATCTTTACGAGTTTAATCACTTGGCTCGTTATGCTCCGGGAGAGGTGGCCTCCGATGAGGCCAAACAGGAGAAGTTCATGGATGGTTTTTCCGAGGAGCTGCAGGACAAGGTATCTATTGTGGACTTTGTTGACTTCGTGCCTTGGTTGACAAGGCCATCGCCGCGAGCACAAAGCGAAGGCGCTGGGTGAGTCCGCAAGCGCAAGTGGGAGGCCCATCGGTGCGCGCAGGTGGCCTCACTCGTCCCGTGTTGGACTGCACTGGGGCTCGTGCTTTGGCTTCACCACCGTCGAGGCCGTTGGCGCGATTGCTCGTCCCCGCAGCGTGAGCCGATCACGTGCACTGCGACCAGCCAGCAGTTGTTGCTCCGCAACCCGGCCGCCGGCGTCACTGTTTACTTTGCAACAAGAAGGGCCACTATGCTGCGATTGCCCTCAGTATCGAGCGACCCTCCTCCTAATGGAGGACGCGGCAAGGGAATGGTCACCCACGACGGAAGGTGATCCGAAGACTCGGTGTGTCGGAGTGGTCGAGTCAACCATATCTCGGTGAGGAGGCTCGAGGCGCCGGCGTTGTGTTGGGTACGTTTCTTGTCGATTATCGTCCTGCTGCGGTATTGTTTGACTCGGAGCATCGCATTCTTTTATTTCGAGATCATTTGTGCTGATTGTGACCTTCACTTTGTTCCTTTGGGATTCCTTTGCTTATTCGCTCTCGGGTTCGAAATGAGAGCGATCAAGAATGCCAGGCGTTCAGTTAATATTGAAGGAGTGGAATTCTTGGCGAATCTCATCTTACTTGACTCGCGTGCTGGATGTGATTCTTGGCATGGATTGGTTGTCCCAATACTTGGGGCAAATCGATTGTGCCAGGAAGATGGTCTACCTCACTAGTCCCTCAGGCGAGCAAGTTGGGGTTTCACCGCAGCTGGAGGGGCCACATCTTTGTGCCCTCGAAGCTAGGCCGATCTTTGAGATTCGGGAGGTGGCCACGATGCGTGACTTTTGGATGTCTTCCTAAAGATTTGCACAGGATGCCTCGATTCGAGACTTGGAGTTTGTTATTGAGTTGCTACCCGTGTACCGCTCCAATTTCTAAGGCGCCGTACCGAATGCCCCCTAATGAGTTGGAGGAGCTGAAGAAGCAGTTAGGTGAGCTTCAAGCAAAGGGCTTCATCCGTCCTAGCTTATCTCCTTGGGGTTGTCCAGTTATTTTTGTGAAGAAGAAGGACAAGACCCTGCGGATGGGTGTTGATTATCGTCCACTTAATGAAGTGACGGTGAAGAACAAGTATCCTTTGCCTCGTATTGATGATCTTTTTGACCGGTTGTATGGAGCACATGTGTGTTCTCCAAGATTGACTTGAGATTGGGCTATCACCAAGTCGGATCGAGTGAGGATATTCCAAAGACGGTGTTCACTACTCGTTATGGCCTTTACGAGTACCTTTGTCATGTCTTTCGGCTTGACCAATGCTCGGCTTTGTTCATGAATCTTATGAACTCGGTGTTCATGGAGTATTTGGATAAGTTCGTTGTGGTTTTCATTGATGACATTCTTGTCTACTCTAAGAGTGAAGAAGAGCATGCCGAGCACCTGCAGATTGTATTGGGCAAGCTTCGTGAGCACCAGTTGTATGCCAAGTTCAGCAAGTGTGAATTTTGGTTGAAGGAAGTGGCGTTCTTGGGTCATGTTCTTTCAGCAGGTGGTGTAGCTGTGGATCCTAGCAAGGTCAGTGATGTTCTATCTTGGGGGCAGCCCAAGTCAGTCACCGATGTGAGGAGTTTCCTTGGTTTAGCGGGCTACTACCGCCTCTTTATCGAGAACTTCTCCAAGATTGCAAAGCCCATGACCGAATTGCTCAAGAAAGAAAAGAAATTCGTGTGGTCTTCTGCTTGTGATTTGAGTTTTCAAGAACTCAAGAGGCGGTTGACTTCAGCTCCAGTGCTTGTCCTCCCTGACATTCATAAGAGCTTCGATATCTATTGTGATGCCTCTCGTCAGGGACTCGGTTGTGTTCTTATGCAAGAAAGCAAGGGAGTGGCCTATGCATCAAGGCAGTTGAGGCCTCATGAACTCAACTATCCTACCCATGACTTGGAGTTAGCTGCAGTGGTTCATGCACTTAAGATTTGGCGGTATTACCTTATTGGTAACCGTTGTGAGGTGTATTCTGATCACAAGAGCTTGAAGTATTTGTTCCCCCAGCCAGATCTAAACCCCATGCAAAGGAGATGGTTGGAATTGATCAAAGATTATGATATGGGTATTCAGTATCACCTGGGCAAGGCCAATGTTTTTGCCGATGCACTTAGTCGCAAGGTGTATTGCAATACCTTGTTACTTCAAGAGCAACAACCTGCCCTTTTTGAAGAATTTCAGCGGCTTAATTTGGGTTTGATTGAGCATGGTTCTCTTGCTACCTTGGTTGTGCAACCAACTTTGGTGGATCAAATCAAGGCTGCCCAGCTGACAGATGTTGGTGTGATTCAAATCAAGCGGAACATCAAGAATGGGACAGCTAAGTGCTTTTCTGAGGATGAGCATGGTGTTGTGTGGTTTGGACAGCGCCTGGTGGTTCCAAAGGTCATGGAATTGCGGGATTTAATTCTCCGCGAGGCCCATGACTCCCCTTTGTCTATTCATCCCGGGGCTACCAAGATGTACCAAGACCTTCGACAGAGATTCTGGTGGACTCGCATGAAGCGCGAGATTGCCAGGTTCGTTGCTGAGTGCGACGTATGCTGTCGTGTCAAGGCTGAACATCAGCGTCCGGCAGGTCTTCTTCAGCCTTTGCCAGTACCCGAGTGGAAGTGGGATTCCGTTGGTATGGACTTTATCACCGGTCTGCCCCGCACTTCTTCGGGGAAGGATGCTATCTGGGTTGTCATCGATCGATTGACAAAGGTAGCACATTTTTTGCTAGTGTGTACCAACCTCAGTGTCAGTCAGTTGGCGGATCTCTATGTATCTCGCATTGTATGCTCGCATGGTGTGCCACGAACGATTGGGTCAGATCGTGGTTCTCTTTTCACCTCTCGCTTTTGGCATAGTCTGCAAGAGGCGATGGGTACACGTCTTTCTTTCAGTTCAACTTATCATCCTCAAACTGATGGTCAGACGGAGAGAGTTAACCAAGTGTTGGAAGATATGCTCCGTGCTTGTGTTCTTTCCTATGGGAAGAAGTGGGAGAAGTGCTTGCCATTTGCAGAGTTCTCCTACAACAACAGTTTCCAAGCTAGTCTTGGTATGGCACCATTTGAGGCTTTGTATGGGAGGAGATGTAGAACCCCATTGAACTGGTCAGAAACTCGTGAGCGTCAGTTCTTCGGGCCAGATTCCATCAATGAGGCCGAAAGCCAAGTTCAGTTGATTCGTGAGCATTTGCGCGTGGCCCAGTCCAGGCAAAAGAGCTATGCGGATCGTCGTCGTCGAGAGTTGAGCTTTGAACCCAATGACTTTGTTTATCTCAAGGTCTCACCCTTGAAGGGCCATCAGCGTTTTGGCGTCAAGGGCAAGTTAGCTCCTCGATATGTTGGACCTTATCGTATCGTCGAGAAAGTGGGAGCTGTGGCATACAGATTGGAGTTGCCAGCTTCACTTGAGGGAGTGCATGATGTGTTCCATGTGTCACACTTAAAGAAATGTCTCCGTGTTCCAATTGAGGAAACTCCGTTGGAAAATCTCGATGTGCAGGAAAATTTAACCTATCGTGAGCACCCTGTTCGTATTCTCGAAGAATGTGAACGAAGGACAAGGAACCGTGTCATCATGTTCCTTAAAGTTCAGTGGTCGAATCATTCCGAGGATGAGGCAACTTGGGAGCGCGAAGATCATCTTCGTGCAGATTACCCATCCTTCTTCTCGAGTAAATAGAATCTCGGGACGAGATTCTTGTAAGGGCGGAGGTTTTGTAACATCCCATTTTTGGACTTGTGTTTCAAAAGTAAGAAAATGGCTAAGAATTAAAACTTTTTCTTACATCATGTGTTTCCTGTTGTACCAAACAATTCTTGTACAAGGGATTATAGAAATACAATGTCACAAGTCTATTTGATCCAAACTTTGATATTCCAAAAACGATCTTGTCAAATATTGTGATCATCATTGGGAAATATTTTTCCTAAGTTTCTGTGATGGTATGTGGCCCCTCTGAAAAATTTCACAATTTTTAGAAATTGTTTGAATATTTTTAGGGGGTGGTCAACCTTGTTTGACTTTCAGTCAAACCTGAAATCAGAGCCTTGCAGAATTTTTGGAGATTTATTCACAGTATAAAAACCTCTGAAAAATTTACACAAGGTTAATACCCGAGTTAGCAAGCTCCTGTAAACATTTCATAATTTTTGGAGTTGTTTTGCTATCTCAAATAAATCCTCCAAAGTTTTTGTTCTCATTGGAAAGTCAAAACCTAAATTCACTGTGCTTTGGGTTCGAGTCAGACTCGGGCTCGAGTCAATCGACTCGGTCCAGTCAACTAACTGCACCGAGCCCTCTTTTAAAATCGCGCGTCCATTCTCGTCCGTTGGATCTTGATCGCGCGGCCCTTATTCTTTTGAACAATCGGACCTTCCGGTTGCTTATTTGAATTTCAACCGTTGGATCCCCATCCAACCGCCCTGATTCACTGAAACGATCGGACCCTCCGGTTGTTGGTTTGAATCGGAGCCATTCGATTAAAATCCAACGCTCACTTGTCCCTCTGTTGTAAACCACGTTCGCGACGTGGGGCCGTCTGAGCCGTTCATTTCTAATCCTAGGGCTTGCGATCTCCTTTGTTGTGTTTTGAACCTCAGAGGCGTGGCGCAATCTCAGCCGTCCGATTTAGATCGTAGGGCTCAGGATCGCCCGAGCTTCTCCTCTGGTCATCTTCAACCTCTAGCCGTGCATGAACAGTAGGGTAGTGATGGCAGTGTCAAATCGTGCTTCCTACGGCCGCCCTAATCGACAGTAAGGGTCGTGGGAGACACATTCGGCCGTGCCATGCCCTAATGCACATATACTAACTTTTTCCTTGTCGGCCGCGTCTGGTGCTCTGTGCTTTGCCGCCCGAAAAGCTTTAGGTCCAAACCCTAATGCCTTCAAAGCCTTATAAGCACCTAGCACACCTCCTGGTCTCTCTTTGCACCACCCTCATGCTCTCATTTCAATTGGGGAGCTTAACACCTCAAAAATGGCAAGTCGCCATTATTGACCCGAAGAGCTCCATTGGTGTTCTTGG
Source organism: Ampelocalamus luodianensis (assembly GCA_036346255.1). NCBI lineage: Eukaryota > Viridiplantae > Streptophyta > Magnoliopsida > Poales > Poaceae > Ampelocalamus > Ampelocalamus luodianensis. Next base: position 24,764,021 of record CM070639.1, read on the forward strand.
TGTTCCAGTGGTTCTCCTTTACATTTCTTTGCACCCATTTAACCTCCTCTCTATCTTGAACATTTCCCCTCACTTTATGTTGGATTTGATTCGTAGGAATTGTCCAATTTGGGGTTTGTTCAAATTCGGCCGATTTTGGTCATCTTCTTCCTCAGCTCAGGTGAGTGTTCCATTTTCAAATTACTTGCTCATGTAGCTTCTGTGGACCATAATGAAGCTATATTGATGCTTTGGAATCACTCATTTGGCTCAGGGTGCCATTTTCAACCTTTCTTCTCCAAGTCCGGCGAGCCTCCACCGTGGACCAACTTCTCCGGCCATCTTTGAAGCTTCTCTTCATCAAGGTAGCTTCTTATTAGTCCCTAAAGGCTCTGGCACCCTTCTTTGGACTGCAGCGGAGCTTTTTGCTATTTTCGTGTTTAGCAGTAGAGCTCCATTTTCGTTTTTCCGGCTAGCCGGTGTTCTGGTCTCTCACCGCCGGCGAGAATGCCACCATTAGGTTCGTAGTGTTATTGCGATTCCATTTTAGTCCTTGTTCGGTGCCGCCACGGCTAGTGTCGCCGGCGACAAGCCGTGGAAGTTCCTCGGTAGTTTGCAGGCAAGAACTCCCGTTTTCGTCATTTGGTTAAGGCATATTAATTGCTCTCTGATTGCTAATCATTAGTTCATTTATGGTGTCTTAGTCTATGTCGTTGAGTCACTGACCAGTGGGCCCAACATCCTTAAATCATCCCCTCGCACAACTCTGTGCTGTTCCGACATCATTAATGACTAATTATTGGTTAATTAATGTGTCGGTGTTCATGATGAAATTCACTTTTGGGTCTCGACATGCGGGCCTCGATCTCTTAAATCACATCTGTGCCTGTCGTTAGGACGCATTAATTGCTAGTTAATCACTAATCATTGGTTCGTGGTAATTAATCGCTGTCTTAATTTTCCTCTGTCTCTCTGACATGTGGGTTCTCTTTAAAATCCTCTCCGCGCACTTAAACCCCGTGCGTAGCGCTTGGTTGATCGTGGACCGTCGATCCCGTGATCAGCGGCCCAGATCTAGAGTGCATTCGGACCCTCCGGTTGCCTCAATCATTCTTGACCGTCGATCTTGAGATCAACGGCTGAGATCCCATGTGCATTCGGACCATCCGACAGAAGGTGTGCTCTGGACCGTCCATCTGCGGATCAGCGGCTGTGATTGGCCCAAGCAACCGCACCGTCCGGATGCTTTCCCTCGCGTAAGCCGTTGGATCTTGATCCAACGGTGAGCTTCTGTTAGGTGTTGCGCGCGTGCGCTATTCTCGGCGCACGTGAGCCGTAGGATTTTAGATCGAGGGTTGATAAGTGTCCACGTCTTATTCTGTGGATTAGGTTTGTCTGTATTTCGGTAAGTAATTATTTCACAACTGAAAATGGTATAAAAACTTTAGAAATTCATAACAAATTCATTTTAAACCCTTTTTAGGTAATTCCAACTGTAATAAATTCTGTTATCACTTAAGTTTATTATAAAAATGGAATTAGGCATATTTCAGTAGCAGAAAATTGTGTAACTAGAAATAATTTGATTTCTGTCACTTTGAATATTCCAGAAATAGTTTTAAACTTGAAAAATGCATATCTTTTTCTCTATAAATCCAATTTGTGCAAAATCAATTTTGTTAATTTTCTCTGTTAGTGTACTTTAATATGAAATAGGTTTTTAGCATAATTAATGCTCTGTAAAGTAACTCGCATTAGATTCAAAGCTTAGAAAAATCATAAGTAAATGTGTATAACTCCAAATTTAGTAAATTCAACTTTACTGTTATTATGATGTCATAATCTACCTGCTATAAAAATTTTAGACCTTAGGTCATTCTAGAAAATTTCGCCATGAGCAGTACCAGTAATTAATTAGGTTGATTTTAGGCTGAGAAAGAGTATTTTGTCCATATCTTTTGCATGTTAAGTCCCAATTGTATGATTTTTGTTTCTAAAATTATCTAAAATCATTCCCTAGCTGCTGTATAAATTTCATTAGATTTGGATGTCTTTTGCTGTTGGAGTTTATTTGGTGTTCTTCGCTCTTATTGGTTTATCGCCTTTTCGCGTTAGGTTCCGAAGACAATATTGTTATTGATTCTGAGCCACAGCCATCAGATCGTGCACTCCAGCAAGGCAAGCAGATGTAGCATCATTTGATCATATTGTTCCTAGTATTTTTTAAATTCTAATATGTTGTTTGCAAATTCTATGTATGCATTGCTATGTTGTTTTAAACTATTGTCGATAGTTGGCCCAGAAGTTGCATTATCAGTAGGAAATGTTGATTCCTCTACTCTCGAGCCTAGGGTTTTCGTGATTTTGGGTTATTGGATGGACCCTTGTCACTTAGTAGTTACGTGTCATTATGCTTAGCCATGCTTAGCTATCGGTAGAAATAGGCGGTTATCGACTTGTCGATAACCTTGATTACACAAACTGTTATAATCTGTATATTTCAGCCTTGTGCTATGTCTAAATTGAAAAACTAAAACTGAAAATGAAAACAATTTAGACTTGGGCACAATAGTAAGATGGTGTGATCTTTTGGGTGTGAATGGAATGGTGCCTCGGTCAGTTAAGGACCGAACTACTTGTGAGTATCTGTTATCCGAGCATTCTGTGCGTGCTAACCACACTAGAGGGATATGGGACCTCTCTTAGCTGAGTACTTTGGGGTGTGTTAATTAATGAGTCGCGTGGTGGGTTGCAGATTTAATTATGTGCTGCATGGACGCGTTTGTGGGGGAGGGGAGCACCCGCTGAGGCCGGTGTATCCTGCTCCACGTATGGGTCTTGTGATCCATATTTCGTCGATAGATCACTAAGGATTAACCCCCATACGTGCGTCTCTTGATTAACACATTCCATTGGAAAGGGTTCGTAGGACTTAGCTGTGCCGGCATACCAAAGGAAGTGTGCTTAATAGCTTGGCAAAAAGGCGGTCTGAAGTGTGGGTACATTGGTACACCCCTGCAGGGATTACAAACTATTCGAATAGCCTCGTCCTAAGTTATGGACACGCTTGGATAAGCTTTTCAAGAATTAGACTACAACCTTTTAAAAATTAAAACTTGATGGGTGGTATGAATCAGGGATTCATGCTATTTGTGGTGGCTAATGGGTTAGTCACTTCTAGGTGGTTACTTTTAATATTGTTACTCGTTGTTATTTCAATGCTTAAAAACTGATTTGTTAAATTGCTTTCAACCTATTACATTATTGCAAATGAAACTTGCTTTGTGCATCCAAAGAACCATATAACCACATTCCTTTGATACAACTTTCATGTAGCTATGTATAAGCTTGTTACTCGTAAGTCTTGCGAGTACATTATTGTACTCACCTGCATTGCTTGTTGTGTGCAGAGGATGGGAATGAGTCCCATGGACCTCATTTCTGTGAGTTGTGTTGTGGCAGTGTGTGGGGCGATTAGCTTGGCGGCCCGGTCGGTTGCCCTGTGGTGTTATGTGGCTAGCCGGTCGTCTTTTGGTTTTAGCCATCTTATGGCAACTTTTGCTTCCGCTGTTACTTTTGATACTCTTGTCATTTGGTCGGTCGGCTGTGTTGTAATAACTTATATTATGTATGTCTTTTGGTAGACTTGTTATATTCTGTGTATGGAATTGATGCACGCTTTGGTATGATGTATGTGTGCTGCATTTTAGGAAGCACATATCCATCGAGACGCGGGTTATTCTATTTGTGATACTAGAACCAGTGGAAGGTTAAGTATTACAAGTTTAATAAACCGGGGTCTCACACGGCCGCTGCGTCCTGTCGCCGCGCCGCCACGGTGCCTCTTCGGCCACCCCGAGACCACCCCTAGCTTCAGTAGCCATCAGGCAACCCATTTTGGGCATCGCCACAACCTCCACGCCACTCCCCTCACCGGCGATGAGCCACACCCAAGCCGTCGGCCACTTTCCCTGTTCTACATCTCAGTTCTTTGTCTCCGTTTTGTCAGTGAGCTTAGGACCAGTAGGTAAGAAACTAAATGATCTTGCTATCAGAAACTTTGAATGATTGTTGTATAACTTAAGACAAATTGCTTAGCAACTGAATAATTAAATTAGTAAGTTAGTTAACAAACACTATTAGTTGTATGGATGAACAGAGAAGAGGAGTGTTTTGGAGGCAATTGAAATGCCAGAAGAACCCAGTTGCTTAGCCTTATGTCTTTGGCTATCAAATTGCCCAAATCTGAAACTCTGTGTTAAAGGGGGAACTTTTATAAACCAGCTGAGAGTTAGCAATTTTGAAGTTGAGTTTTGAAAGAAGTTAGATTGCAACACTTCATTTCTGCAATGCTATGTATTGTCTGTCGGTTGAACAGTAAGGATAATCTGTTGATGAGCAGATTTGTCAATGTACTAATAACCTCACTAATACAAGTAGTTGCATATGTCCTTGTTCAATTAACCATAGAACTTTTATCTAGCTAGCAGCACCTCTACTTAGGAGTTGTTCTCTTGCTAAGTAGTTGCACAGATGAGATAAGGTGATCGATTTGGCCAGTAGCTTTGTAGTTTTGAGAGTGGTTGGTTTGTAGGTTGTAGTAGCAGTCGGAGAGAAAATCAATTGATTAAAATGATAATTAAGTGAATGGTTAGGCTAGAATAGTTAAGTAGGTATCTAGAGCCCATCTGCAGCTAATAGATGTGCGCACAATCACCATCAAAGTCTGCCGAAAGAAGAGAACATATAAGAAGATTGATTTTGACTATATGATTATCGTGGAAAATAAGTGAGTTTGGAAAGATCAATCAGAAGAAATCCTAACTAATTTAAATAAACTCCGAATCAACTAATTTTTGTTCCTAAATTCATAATCTATCTTCTGTGTTTTTTTTTAATTTTTAGATACTTTTGGCATTCTGGTGTTTATTCGCTGTTTTTCGCTTTGGCAGTTTTTATCGTTAGATGACATTGATATCGAGAGTGATTCTCTGCAGCAAGTCGAATATCTCTAGCAAGGCAAAGGCAAGCAGTTTGATCATATCCACTCAATCCTATTACTTTTAAAATCTAATACTTTGTTTTACTCGTACGTATGCATGCTTTTGTATCAATGATTAATTTTGTCGATTAGAGGTTGTTAATCCCATTGCATTGTTGCCATTTAAAATTTTCACCCCTGCCACTACCTTAGGAATATTATTCTCACTGGTGAATTAGAGCCCGGTGAATGATTTAAGGCCTTTTATTTTGTCTGTACGATATGATGCTTAGCAATGCTTAGATACCGGTAGAATTGGGCGGTTATCGACTTAGTCGATAACCTTGATCACACAGACTTATTATGACTTTATATTTCAGCCCTTGTGCTATGTTTATTTATGAAAACTAAAAATGAAAACAAAATGATTTAGACTTGGGCACAATGTTATGATGGTGTGAGGACCCGGAATATTTAACTAGTAACACGTAACCTCCAAATGGTTCTAGCGTTACTAATTAAACATTCTAAGCCTCGATGGACATATGCTTCCCAGAATTGCAGCATATGCACATCATCACAAAATTACACATCATTTCCATACAACATACAACACTAAGCTCAACAACGACATACATAAAGTAAAGTAATTACAAAAGAGCCGACCGGCCAAATAGAACAATATACAAGAAAGACAGCAGAAGCAAAAGGTGCCATAAGATGGCTAGAACAAAAGTCGACCGGTTAGCCACACAACCCACAAGGCAACCGACCGGGCCGCCAAGCTAGACGCCTCTAAGGCTACCACAGCACAACTCACATAAGTGAGGTCCCTCCAGCTCACCTTCTTCCTCTGCAACAAATACATTTAAGCAAGATAACTGAGTACACAAAGGTACTCGCAAGACTGACGTGTGGAATAGCAGACCTATTCACAAACTACATGCAATCTTATTTAGGTGGAGGTTGTATGTCTCATTTTGCACAAAGCCATCTTTATTTGCAATAATGTAATACATTTAAAAGCAAGTTTGCAAATCTATTTTGTTGAACAATTAACAGTGGAATAAAGATAAATACAAGTAACCACTTGGAAGTGACTATCCCAATAGCCACCACATCATAGCATGAATCCATGATTCGTACCACCCATCAAGTTTTAATTAAAAGGTTATAGTCTAACTCTTGAAAGACCTTACCAAGCGTGTCCATAACCTAGGACGAGGCTATTGGAATAGTTTTAACCCTACAGGGGTGTACCAATGTACCCACACTTCAGACCGCCTTTAAGCCACAAAAGCACACTTCCGAAGGTATGCCGGCACGGCTAAGTCCTACGAGACGCTTTCCAATATTGTGCATTGACTACGAGCCGCTCGTATGGATCCGAACCCATACGCTTACATTGCAAGCCGAAAGACAACCAGCCATCACGGGGGAAGCCTTTCGGACACTACAATGCTCCCAGCACCATCCCTCCTGCGACTCCCTGCGACCCGAAGCCAATACACGCCAAAGTACTAAGTCAAGAGAGGTCCCATACCCTCTAGTGTGGTTAGCACGCTAAAATGCTTGGTTTAGTGTAACAAGATGTTCGATCCTTGTTGACCCGGGCACCATTCCAGTCACACCCAAAATCACACCATCTTACCATTGTGCCCAAGTCTAAATCATTTTGTTTTCAGTTTTAGTTTTCGTAAGTAGACATGGCACAAAGCTAAAATCATAAGTGATAATAAGTTTTATGTGATCAAGGTTATCGACAAGTCGATAACCGCCTATTTCTACCGGAAGCTAAGCATGGCTAAGCAATTAATTCGCAACTACTAAGTGACAAGAGCTCATCCACGAACTCTAAATCACAACAATAACCTAGGCTCACGGTAGTAGAGAATAATCATTGGCTAAGGAAATGCATCTACTAGGTCAACTAACGACAATAGTTTAACACAAAGTAGCAATGCATACATAGAGTTTGTAATCAACATAAATACTTAAAATACTAGGATTAACATGATCAAACTGCTTGCCTTGCTGGGATATGTCTTGCTGCAGAGGGGAGTGCTCAGGTTCAAAGTTTTCTTCGGAACCTAACGCGAAAAGGCGATAAAAACCGATAAGAACGAAGAACACCAAAAGGAACTCAACAGCAAAGAACAACCAAATCCCATGAAATTTCTACAGCAGCTAGAGATTGATTTTAGACAATTTTAGCAGCAAGAATCACTTCATTTGGACTTAGCATGAAAAAGTTTTGGCTAAACTAACTTCTCTCAGCCTGAAAAATCCTAATTAAATTAATTACAGCTACAGTTCATGGCAAAAATTTCTAGAATGATCTGGAACTTGACATTTTTATGGTAGGTAGATATGGTTATCCTAACAACAGAAAAATTGAGTTTACTTCAATTGGAGTTATAATGAATTAGTTATGAATTTCCTAAGTTCTAAAACTAGTGAATCATTAATTTCAGTGGCAAGGATCACATGAAGACCTACTCTACATTACAGTACATTCCTAGTGGGTTTTAACAAAACTTAGTTTGCTCAGTTTGGTATTAAAGAGAATAAATTATGCATTTTACAAATTTTCAATGAATTTCTAAACCACTATTTTCACTAAACAAGATCATGCAGTTTCTATCATTTTCTGCTACATAACAGTGCCTAAATTTATTCTCAGATTAAAGTTCATTCTATAATAGAGCTACAACAACTGGAATCATTCAAAAAGGAGCTAAAATGACAAAGTTATGCACTTTTGAAATTTGAAACAATAAAAGACTTAGAAATTTGAGCTCTCGGGAGGTCCAAATGAACTGAAAGACAAAGGAGAGGTCGTGGGCCGTCGATCCTTCATCGCACGCCACGGACCTCGGCCTGCAGCGCACAAAAGACCTCCTCCGGCCACGGGGAGGTGCGGACCATTGAGATCTCGATCCAACGGCCACGACCGGTGCATGCGCAACAGACGCAAAGGAGGTCCTCGCGCTAACGGAGGTCGCGAACGGCCAGGATCGCGCCTAAGAGGTCTGGCGGGGTTTTCTTTGTAAAAGACCGGGGTGGCTTTTACCAAGAGGACCCGAGGGTGGTCTAGGTGGTCTTTGCAAAATGACCAAGGGGGAGGTCTTTTTGCAAAGAGGACCTCGGTGGAGGTCCAGGGGTGGTCTTTAACAAAGAGGACCTCAAGGAGGTCTTTTGCAAAGAGGACCCCAATGCGGAGGGTGATCCTAACGGCTGGGATTTAACCTATGGTGGTCTTAAACGCCCAGGATTTCAGCGGGGAGGTCCTGGCACTAAGAAAATACACGGAAAACCCTCTATGGTACAGATCTACTTGGAGGTGATCTTAGACGGCTGTGATCAAACTAGGGGGAGGTCCAGAGGCTTAAGTTTTTCGGAAAGGAGCCAAAGGCTCGGATCTAACCCGGGTTGGTCTTTGACGGCCAAGAACAACCCGAGGAGGTCCTAGGACTTAGCGGCATGCGCGTTTTGCCAGCAAGACCGCATTAAAGAGCAACATCGGACACATTAATGCTAATCATACGACCAGGATTCCTGTCCGAGTACGACACGGCAAAACACGAGTTTGGTTTTTAGTACACCGTCGGCGATGGGGACCTCGCCGGCGAGAACCAAGGACACGACTGAGTTCTAAATAACGTCAAGAATCTAAAGGACGTGCTCTCGACGGCGGCGACGGCCTGGAACGCCGGCGAGCCGGAGAGAGAGGAAGGAGTATAATACGACAAAACTATGAAAACTAAACGAGCTCTACGACGACTAGAAAACGCAAAGACCAAGCTAAGAAAAGGGCACCTGAGGGCAGAGAGGGGACCAAGGTGGTCGGAGGAGCTTGGAGAAGGCCGACGAAGTCCGGCGGTGAAGTGCTTGCCGGCGAGGAAGAAGAAGATGACCTCGACCAAAAGCGGCTCCCAACCGGTTCACCTCGCAATGTGAACCAAACTAAGTTAGAGCAACCCTAGGTGATCAAGCTGACAGTGAAAAAGACAAGAATGTTGCTGGGACCACTGGAGCTCGAGCTTCGGCAGGGAGCTCCAAAGGTGACAATGGTGGTGGAAGGGGTGGTGTTCTCGGGTGCTCAAGCTTGGGGCTCACACTCACAACCGAGGGAGTTCAAGCAGCAACCAAGGGTGGGAAGGAAGAGGAAAAAGGAGGTCTCAAGCTATACATAGCCTAGGAGCTCAACAATGGTGTGGGCAAAAGCCTACTGTGAACAAAGTCCATGCCCTGCCATGGACTTGCTTGATTTGACAAGGCAGCAGGGATGACTTCCTTTTTGGGCAAAGTTTCTGCCGCAATTAATGCATGACAGAAAGAGACGTTGGGAAGGACCAAAAAGTGACAAGCCACTGCTCCCAACTGCTCTGACCCTGACACACGCACGGGCGCGTGAAAATCATGACGACCGCACCTCGGGAGGTCGGAGGAAGAAGAACAGAGCTGAGGGAGAGGTCCTGGACCATCCCGATTTGCATGGGGTGGTCCTGGACGTCCCAGATCACCCGAGGTGGGGAGGTCTTTGCGGGTGAGGAGGTCCAGGGGGAGGTCGTGACCGCAGGATGGAAATCCAGTGGCCTGGACCACCCCGAGGCGCTGAGATCAGAGGGGAGGTCTGGGCGGCTGGATGGGGATCCAACGGCCAGCACAAGTGCGCGCGAGATCGAGCCCGGGTGCGGCGCTGCTGACTTGACTCGAGCGAGTCAAATGGCTGGGTCGGACTCTAGTCTGACTCGAGCCCGAGTCTGACTCAGCCCTAATTTTGGTTTCCAAACAGATCTGAAGTTTGGGGATTTATTGAGGTAGCAAACTCACTCCAAAAATTATGAAATTTTTACAGGAGCTTGCTAGCTGAGTAAATGACCTTGTATAAATTTTGCAGAGGTTTTTGTGCTATACCTTTTCCTCCAAAAATCCCACAAGGTGCTGGTCCAAGGTTTGACCAGAAATTGAATAGGTTTGACTGACCTCCAAAAATATTAAAACAATTTCTAAAAATTGTGAAATTTTTCAGAGGGGTCACATACCATCCCAAGAACTCAGGAAAAATATTTCCAGGAGATGATCAAGAGGTTTGACAAGATTGTTCTTGAAAGCTCAAGATTTGGATCAAAAGACTTGTGACTTTGTATTTCCATAACTTCTTGTACAATACTTGTTCAGTACACACAGGAAATACATGATGTAAGAAAAAGTTTTAATTTCTACTCATTTTCTTACATTAGAAACACAAGTCTGAAACTTGGGATGTTACAAATCTCCCCCCCCTTACAAGAATCTCGACCCGAGATTCCGTTCACTCGGAGAAGAAAGATGGATAATCTGCACGAAGGCGATCTTCTCGCTCCCAAGTTGCCTCATCTTCAGAATGGTTTGACCACTGGACCTTAAGGAACTTGACAACACTGTTCCTTGTTCTCCGTTCAGATTCCTCAAGAATACGAACAGGATGCTCGCGGTAGGTCAAATTCTCCTGCACATCGAGAATCTCCAACGGAGTTTCCTCAGTTGGGACACGGAGGCACTTCTTCAGGTGTGATACATGAAACACATCATGCACACCCTCAAGTGCAGCTGGTAGCTCCAATCTGTACGCCACAGCCCCAACTCTCTCGACGATGCGATATGGCCCAACATAGCGAGGAGCCAACTTGCCCTTGACTCCAAAACACTGATGGCCCTTCAAGGGTGAGACTTTGAGAGACACAAAGTCATTGGGCTCAAAGCTCAACTCGCGGCGACGACGATCTGCATAGCTCTTCTGCCTGGACTGAGCCACGCGCAAATGCTCGCGGATCAACTGAACCTGACTTTCGGCCTCATTGATTGAATCTGGGCCGAAAAACTGCCGCTCACCGGTTTCTGACCAGTTCAACGGGGTTCTGCATCTCCACCCATACAAGGCCTCAAACGGTGCCATACCAAGACTGGCCTGATAGCTGTTGTTGTAGGAGAACTCAGCAAATGGTAGGTATTTCTCCCACTTCTTCCCATAGGAAAGAACACAAGCACGGAGCATATCTTCCAACACTTGGTTGACTCGCTCCGTCTGACCATCAGTTTGGGGATGAAAAGCTGTACTGAAATGAAGGTGGGTCCCCATAGCCTCTTGCAGACTATGCCAAAACCGCGAGGTAAAAAGCGCACCACGATCGGAAATAATCGTCTTCGGTACACCGTGAAGACTCACAATCCTCGAGACATAAAGTTCGGCCAAAGGCCCCACACGAAGCTGAGTCTTGACGGGAAGGAAATGTGCCACTTTAGTCAACCTGTCAATCACGACCCAAATAACATCATTCCCCTTGGACGAGCGGGGCAACCCGGTGATGAAGTCCATGCCAACGGAATCCCACTTCCACTCTGGCACTGGCAAGGGCTGAAGAAGGCCTGCTGGACGCTGATGCTCGGCCTTCACACGACAGCACACGTCGCACTCGGCAACGAACTTGGCAATCTCGCGCTTCATACGGGTCCACCAGAATCTCTGACGAAGGTCCTGATACATCTTGGTAGCCATAGGATGGATAGACAAAGGGGAATCATGGGCTTCACGGAGAATCAAATCCCGCAATTCCATGACCTTAGGAACCACAAGACGCTGCCCAAACCATACAACTCCGTGCTCATCCTCTGAAAAGCACTTGACTGTCCCATCCTTGATATTCTGCTTGATTTGACTCACACCAACATCTGTCTGCTGTGCGGCCTTGATCTGATCCACCAAGGTTGGTTGCACAACCAAGGTAGCAAGAGAACCATGCTCAATCAAACCCAAGTTGAGCCGCTGGAATTCTTCAAGAAGGGCAGGCCGTTGCTCTTGGAGCATCAAAGTATTGCAATACACATTTCGACTAAGCGCATCTGCAACAACATTGGCCTTGCTCGGGTGATACTGAATACCCATATCATAGTCCTTGATCAATTCCAACCATCTTCTTTGTCTGAGGTTCAGATCTGGCTGGGTGAACAAGTACTTCAAGCTCTTGTGGTCAGAATACACCTCACAACGGTTACCAATCAGATAATGCCGCCAAATCTTGAGTGCATGAACCACAGCAGCTAACTCCAAGTCATGAGTAGGATAGTTGAGTTCATGAGGCCTCAACTGCCTTGATGCATAGGGCACAACCTTGCCTTCCTGCATAAGAACACAACCAAGACCCTGACGAGAAGCATCACAATAGATATCAAAGCTCTTTTGAATATCAGAGAGAACAAGCACTGGGGCTGAGGTCAATCGCTTCTTGAGTTTCTGAAAACTCACATCACAAGCAACAGACCACTCAAACTTCCTGTCTTTCTTGAGCAGTTCAGTCATAGGCTTCGCAATCTTGGAGAAATTCTCGATAAAGCGGCGATAGTAGCCAGCCAAACCAAGAAAACTCCGCACATCGGTGACCGACTTGGGCTGACCCCAAGATAGCACATACTGACCTTACTAGGATCCACAGCCACACCTCCTGCTGAAAGAACATGGCCCAAGAATGCCACTTCCTTCAACCAGAACTCACACTTACTGAATTTTGCATACAGCTGGTGCTTGCGCAGCTTTCCCAACACAAGCTTAAGATGCTCAGCATGCTCTTCTTCGCTCTTGGAGTAAATAAGGATATCATCAATGAATACCACCACAAACCTATCCAAATACTCCATGAATACCGAGTTCATAAGGTTCATGAATAAAGCAGGAGCATTGGTCAAACCAAAAGATATGACGGTGTACTCGTAAAGACCATAACGAGTAGCAAAGGCCGTCTTCGGAATATCCTCGGCCCTGATCCTGACTTGATGATAGCCCAATCTCAAGTCAATCTTGGAGAACACCTGTGCTCAGATTAAGCGATCAAACAGATCATCAATACGGGGTAAAGGATACTTGTTCTTCACCGTCACCTCATTAAGCGGACGGTAATCAACACACATGCGCAAGGTCTTGTCCTTCTTCTTCACAAAAATAACAGGACAACCCCAAGGAGATGAGCTAGGACGAATGAAACCCTTCTCTTGCAGCTCACCTAGTTGCTTCTTCAGCTCCTCCAACTCATTAGGAGGCATGCGATACGGCCTCTTTGAAATAGGGGCGGTACCGGGCAGCAACTCTATCACGAACTCCAGGTCTTGAATGGGAGGCATCCCAGGCAAGTCTTCAGGAAAGACATCCGCGAAGTCACACACAGTGGGGACATCGCGAATCTCCAATGCTGGCTTTGCATCAAGGGCATAAATATAGGGTTCTCGCAACTGCGGTGAAAACCCAACATGTTCACCTGAAGGACTGGTGAGGTAGACAACCTTCCTGGCACAATCGATTTGCCCCAAGTGTTGGGACAACCAATCCATTTCAAGAATCACATCCAGACGTGCCGAGTCGAGTAGGGTAAGATTCGCCAAGAATCCCACTCCTTCGATGTGGATAGGAACGTCCCGGCATACTTGGTCAGCTCTCATTTCCGAACCCGGAGAGCGAATAAGTAGTGGAACCCCCAAAGGAACACAGTGGAGACCACTATCAACAGCAAACGACCTCGAAATAAATGAATGCGAAGCTCCAGAGTCAAATAAAACTGTAGCAGGGCGTAAATTGACAAGAAGCGTACCCAACACTACGTCGGGCGCCTCCTGTGCCTCCTCAGCCAAGATATGGTTGACTCGGCCGCTCCCCAAGCCCGGGGTCTTCTGGTCAGGTGGGTGACCGCTCCCTTGCCCGCGTCCTCTATTAGGACGAGGGGCTGCTCCAGTCTTCTTAGGGCAACTACTCGCATAGTGGCCCTTGTTGTGGCAGTAGAAGCAGGTGACGTCGGCAGCCGGGTTGCGATGAGCAACCTGCTTCTTTGATCGCGGCGCCGCGTGATCGAATCACGACCGCGGGGTCGTGGAGCTGGTGCCGAAGGCCTTGGCGGTGGTGAAGCCAAAGAACGGGCCACCGGTGCAGGCCCAACTCGGGGACGAACGAGGCCGGCCTGTGCAGATCGCTGGGCCTCCCACTTGCGCTTGCAGGACTCGCCCAGCGCTCTCGTCTTGTGCTCGGCGATGATGGCCTTGTCCACCAAGGTCTGGAAGTTGGGGAAGTCCACAATAGAGAGCTTGTCCTGCAGCTCCTCAGACAAGCCCTCCATGAACTTCTCCTGCTTGGCCTCATCAGTGGCCACCTCAGCAGGAGCGTACCTCGCGAGATGGTTGAACTCGTGGAGGTACTCAGTCACAAATTTGCGCCCCTGTTTGAGCGCGAGGAACTCCTTCTTCCTCAGCTTCATCAGGCCGGCGGGGACATGGGCCCGACGGAAAGCTGACCTGAACTCCTCCCACGAGACCACGTGTCCCGCGGGCTGCATGGCGAGGAAGTTCTCCCACCATGAGAGTGCCGCACCCTCCAACTGATGGGATGCGAAAAGTGCCCGCTCCTGCTCCTGGCACTAAGTGACGTTGAGCTTCGCCAACCGCACACAACCATCATCCGCGCCCGTGGGATCCTCGGACCGGGAGAAGGTGGGAGGCTGCGTGCGAAGGAACTCCGCAAGTCCCCCACGAGACTGATGGCCACCTCCTCCGGATCCAGAGGCACCAGAGGGAGTGGAGGTGTTCCTCGCGATAACCTCCAACACCCTGCGGTCCTCCGAACGGTTGCGTTCGATCTGCATGAGGACTTCAGCCATGGTCGGAGGAGGGGGAAGCTCCTCTTCGGGACTACCCGGCTGGTTCCGACCACTACGTGTCCCTCCAGCCATCCTGTTTCACTAAGACAAGTTAGCTACAAGCCCGAGATCAAAAGGCAAAGAGATCCAAACTCAATTAAAATGACCAAGGAACAACCATAAGAAGGCATAAGATCGTAAGTCACCAAATCAACTTCCCGAAACGAATAACCCGTATGGAAAGAACGAGTAACCGCTTAGGAGGGCAAAATTTCAGAACTTAACCCTACTCTAAACAGCCCAAAAATCAAGGTATAACCACCTAATAGAGTATAGGCTTTTAGCTAATTTCATATCACTTCTTACCCTTTTATTCTCACAAGTTTTAGTTGAATTAGCCTCTCATTATCAGCACTATCTATTAATCACAAGCTAGCTGTCCAGAATTTGCGATTGCTGTCCAGATTTCCCCTTCAAGCCCTTGGCCGAAACTTGAAGCTTCAGAAGCTCCTAACATTCACTCCAAACAGCCAAGACTCAATTTAAAGCCCTCATGGTTCTCCCAAAACCAATTTAATCGATTAAACAACTATCTTTGAAACGAAGATGAGAGGGAAAACAATTTTTCCAAATTTAATCGAGAATAAGGTGAGATGAGCAAGCGAAGATAGATAAGAAGTAAAATCTGAAATCCTACTTAAATTTTCATAAACCATTTGACACTTGAAAATAATCTTTCAAAATATCCTAAAGGCGACCAAGCTAGGGGTTTCTACGGTCAGTATGGCTCTGATACCAACTTTGTGAGGACCCGGAATATTTAACTAGTAACACTTAACCTCCAAATGGTTCTAGCGTTACTAATTAAACATTCTAAGCCTCGATGGACATATGCTTCCCAGAATTGCAGCATATGCACATCATCACAAAATTACACATCATTTCCATACAACATACATCACTAAGCTCAACAACGATATACATAAAGTAAAGTTATTACAAAAGAGCCGACCGGCCAAATAGAACAATATACAAGAAAGACAGCGGAAGCAAAAGGTGCCATAAGATGGCTAGAACAAAAGTCGACCGGTTAGCCACACAACCCACAAGGCAACCGACCGGGCCGCCAAGCTAGACGCCTCTAAGGCTACCACAGCACAACTCACAGAAGTGAGGTCCCTCCAGCTCACCTTCTTCCTCTGCAACAAATACATTTAAGCAACATAACTAAGTACACAAAGGTACTCGTAAGACTGACGTTTGGAATAGCAGACCTATTCATAAACTACATGCAAGCTTATTTAGGTGGAGGTTGTATGTCTCATTTTGCACAAAGCCATCTTTATTTGCAATAATGTAATACATTTAAAAGAAAGTTTGCAAATCTGTTTTGTTGAACAATTAACAGCGGAATAAAGATAAATACAAGTAACCACCTGGAAGTGACTATCCCAATAGCCACCACATCATAGAACGAATCCCTGATTCGTACCACCCATCAAGTTTTAATTAAAAGGTTGTAGTCTAACTCTTGAAAGACCTTGCAAACGTGTCCATAACCTAGGACGAGGCTATTCGAATAGTTTTAACCTGCGCAGGTGTACCAATGTACCCACACTTCAGACCGCCTTTAAGCCACAAAAGCACACTTCCGAAGGTATGCCGGCACGGCTAAGTCCTACAAGACGCTTTCCAATATTGTGTATTGACTACGAGCCGCTCGTATGGATCGGAACCCATACGCTTACATTGCAACCCGAAAGACAACCAGCCATCACGGGGGAAGCCTTTCGGACACTACAATGCTCACAGCACCATCCCTCCTGCGACTCCCTGCGACCCGAAGCCAATACACGCCAAAGTACTAAGTCAAGAGTGGTCCCATACCCTTTAGTGTGGTTAGCACGCTAAAATGCTTGATTTAGTGTAACAAGATGTTCTGTCCTTGTTGACCCGGGCACCAGTCCAGTCACACCCAAAATCACACCATCATACCATTGTGCCCAAGTCTAAATCATTTTGTTTTCAGTTTTAGTTTTCATAAGTAGACATGGCACAAAGCTGAAATCATAAGTGATAATAAGTTTTATGTGATCAAGGTTATCGACAAGTCGATAACCGCCCATTTCTACCGGAAGCTAAGCATGGCTAAGCAATTAATTCGCAACTACTAAGTGACAAGAGCTCATCCACGAACTCTAAATCACAGCAATAACCTAGGCTCACGGTAGTAGAGAATAATCATTGGCTAAGGAAATGCATCTACTAGGTCAACTAACGACAATAGTTTAACACAAAGTAGCAATGCATACATAGAGTTTGTAATCAACATAAATACTTAAAATACTGGGATTAACATGATTAAACTGCTTGCCTTGCTAGGATGTGTCTTGCTGTAGAGGGGAGTGCTCAGGTTCAAAGTTTTCTTCGGAACCTAACGCGAAAAGGCGATAAAAACCGATAAGAACGAAGAACACCAAAAGGAACTCAACAACAAAGAACAACCAAATCCCATGAAATTTCTACAACAGCTAGAGATTGATTTTAGACAATTTTAGCAGCAAGAATCACTTCATTTGGACTTAGCATGAAAAAGTTATGGCTAAACTAAGTTCTCTCAGCCTGAAAAATCCTAATTAAATTAATTACGGCTACTGTTCATGGCGAAAATTTCTAAAATGATCTGGAACTTGAAATTTTTATGGTAGGTAGATATGGTTATCCTAACAACAGTAAAATTGAGTTTACTTCAATTGGAGTTATAATGAATTAGTTATGAATTTCCTAAGTTCTAAAACTAGTGAATCATTAATTTCAGTGGCAAGGATCACATGAAGACCTACTCTACATTACAGTACATTCCTAGTGGGTTTTAACAAAACTTAGTTTGCTCAGTTTGGTATTACAGAGAATAAATTATGCATTTTACAAATTTTCAATGAATTTCTAAACCACTATTTTCACTAAACAAGATCATGCAGTTTCTATCATTTTCTGCTACATAACAGTGCCTAAATTTATTCTCAGATTAAAGTTCATTCTATAATAGAGCTACAGCAACTGAAATCATTCAAAAAGGAGCTAAAATGACAAAGTTATGCACTTTTGAAATTTGAAACAATAAAAGACTTAGAAATTTGAGCTCTCGGGAGGTACAAATGAACTGAAAGACAAAGGAGAGGTCGTGGGCCGTCGATTCTTCTCGCACGGCCACGGACCTCGAAGCACATCACACAAAAGACCTCCTCCCGCACAGGGGAGGTCTGGACCCTTGAGATCAGATCCAACGGCCACGACCACTGCATGCACAGCGCACGCAAAGGAGGTCCTCGCGCCTAACGGAGGTCGTGAACGGCTAGGATCGCACCTAAGAGGTCATGAGCGGGGTTTTCTCTGTAAAAGACCAGGGGTGGCTTTTTACCAAGAGGACCCCGAGGGTGGTCTAGGGTGGTCTTTGCAAAATGACCAAGGGGGAGGTCTTTTTGCAAAGAGGACCTCGGTGGAGGTCCACGGGTGGTCTTTAACAAAGAGGACCTCAAGGAGGTCTTTTGCAAAGAGGACCCCAAGGTGGAGGGTGATCCTAACTGCTGGGATTTAACCTACGGTGGTCTTAAACGGCCAGGATTTCAGCGGGGAGGTCCTGGCACTAAGAAAATACACGGAAAACCCTCTACGGTACAGATCTACTTGGAGGTGATCTTAGACGGCTGAGATCAAACTAGGGGGAGGTCCAGAGGCTTAAGTTTTTTGGAAAGGAGCCAAAGGCTCGGATCTAACCCGGGGTGGTCTTTGACGGCCAAGAACAACCCGAGGAGGTCCTAGGACTTAGCGGCACGCGCGTTTTGCCAGCAAGACCGCATTAATGAGCAACCTCGGACACATTAATGCTAATCATACAACCAGGATTCCTGTCCGAGCACGACACGGCAAAACACGAGTTTGGTTTTCAGTACACCGCCGGCGATGGGGACCTCGCCGGCGAGAACCAAGGACACGACTGAGTTCTAAATAACGTCAAGAATCTAAAGGATGTGCTCTCGACGGCGGCGACGGCCTGGAACGCCGGCGAGCCGGAGAGAGAGGAAGGAGTATAATACGGCAAAACTATGAAAACTAAACGAGCTCTACGACGACTAGAAAATGCAAAGACCAAGCTAAGAAAAGGGCACCTGAGGGCAGAGAGGGGACCAAGGTGGTCGGAGGAGCTTGGAGAAGGTCGACGAAGTCCGGCGGTGAAGTGCTTGCCAGCGAGGAAGAAGAAGATGACCTCGACCCTAAAAAGCAGCTCCCCAACTGGTTCACCTCTGCAATGTGAACCAAATTAAGTTAGAGCAACCCTAGGTGATCAAGCTAACAGTGAAAAAGACAAGAATGTTGCTGGGACCAATGGAGCTCGAGCTTCGGCAGGGAGCTCGAAAGGTGACAATGGTGGTGGAAGGGGTGGTGTTCTCGGGTGCTCAAGCTCGGGGCTCACACTCACAACCGAGGGAGTTCAAGCAGCAACCAAGGGTGGGAAGGAAGAGGAAAAAGGAGGTCTCAGGCTATACATAGCCTGGGAGCTCGACAATGGTGTGGGCAAAGCCTCTCTGAACAAAGTCCATGCCACGCCATTGACTTGCTTGATTTGACAAGGCGGTGGGATGACTTCCTTTTGGGCAAAGTTTACGCGCATTAATGCATGGCGAGAAAGAGACGTTGGAAGGACCAAAAGTGATGTGCCACCGCTCCCAACCGCTCGACCCGACACACGCGCGGCGCGTGAAAATCATGACGACCAGACCTCAGGGAGGTCGGGAGGAAGAAGAACAGAGCGAGGAGAGGTCCTGGACGATCCCGATTTGCATGGGGTGGTCCTGGACGTCCCAGATCACCCGAGGTGGGGAGGTCTTTGCGGTGAGGAGGTCAGTGGGGAGTCGTGACCGCGGGATGGAAATCCAGTGGCTGGACCACCCCGAGGCGCTGAGATCAGAGGGGACGTCTGGGCGGCTGGATGGGGATCCAACGTCCAGCACAAGTGCGCGCGAGATCGAGCCCGGGTGCGGCGCTGCTGACTTGACTCGAGCGAGTCTAATGGCTGGGTCGGACTCGGGTCTGACTCGAGCCCGAGTCTGACTCAGCCCTAATTTTGGTTTCCAAACAGATCTGAAGTTTGGGGATTTATTGAGGTAGCAAACTCACTCCAAAAATTATGAAATTTTTACAGGAGCTTGCTAGCTGAGTGACTGACCTTGTATAAATTTTGCAGAGGTTTTTGTGCTATACCTTTTCCTCCAAAAATCCCACAAGGTGCTGGTCCAAGGTTTGACCAGAAATTGAATAGGTTTGACTGACCTCCAAAAATATTCAAACAATTTCTAAAAATTGTGAAATTTTTTAGAGGGGTCACATACCATCCCAAGAACTCAGGAAAAATATTTCCAGGAGATGATCAAGAGGTTTGACAAGATTGTTCTTGAAAGCTCAAGATTTGGATCAAAAGACTTGTGACTTTGTATTTCCATAACTTCTTGTACAATACTTGTTCAGTACACACAGGAAATACATGATGTAAGAAAAAGTTTTAATTTCTACTCATTTTCTTACATTGGAAACACAAGTCTGAAACTTGGGATGTTACATATGGTGTGCTTTTGGGTGTGACTGGAATGGTGCCCTGGTCATTTAAGGACCAAGTTACTTGCGCCACCGTACTGAGAATTTTTGCGTGCTAACCACACTAGAGGGTATGGGACCTCTCTTGACTTAGTACTTTGGCGTGTATTGGCTCCGAGTCGCAGGAGGTCGCAGGAGGGATGGTGTTGGGAGCATGGTAGTTGTTGGAAAAGCTTTACCCTTTGTGGGTAGTTGTCTTTTCGGCTTTGCCATGTAAGCGTATGGATTTTATCCATACGAGCGGCTCGTAGTTAATACACAATATTGGAAAACGTCTTGTTAGACTTAGCCGTGCCTGCATACCAAAGGAAGTATGCTAACCGTGGATGGTGGAAAGGCGGTCTAATGTGTGGGTACATTAGTACATCCCTGCAGGGTTAAAACTATTCGAATAGCCTCGTCCTAGGTTATGGACACGCTCGGACACGCCCCGTGAGAACTAGACTACAACATTTAATTAAAACTTGATGGGTTGGTATGAATAGATGTTCATACTATTATTGTGGTGACTATTGGGTTAGTCATGTAACAGCCCCAAGTTTATAAACAGTAATAAAATGCTTTATGAACAGTAATGAGATACTGTTCATGGCATTACTGTTCATGTTTACACTTTGGGCAGCATGTTACAAGTTAAAAACCTTCCTTTGTAGTCAAAACCCTAAAGAACCATTCAAAGTCTTAAAGGATACAAGATAAAACTTGTATTATGACTGGGAAGTATTTTTATTAAAACCTAGATAAATTATCTTGACTAAAAATATTTTTGTTGCATTTTTAAAAATTATTTGGGCTTAAAGAAAAATTTATTGTCTTTAAATAAATATTTTCGGCCTAAAATAAATATTTATGTATTTTACAAAGTGAAAATGCGGTTTATAAAATTTATCTGGAAATATATCATCCCAGTAGCTTATTTTAAAAATTTCATGAATTTATGAATTTATTTGCTATTTTTAAAAGCCAGTCAAACCTTTTACAAATTTGAATAGGATTGGGTCAACTAAATGGTCTAAACCTAACCCTAGTATCGTAGCGACCGCACCTTAGTGGTTGGGTCCAACCGATCTATTTGGTCCGCCGATCCACGCCCAACGCAAGCCCGAACTCCACGATTGATACAAGCCGTTGATCTTCAATCGACCGGGCGAAGCTATAACACTCCACGAGCTGTCCACGTATGCATTTTAATCTCTGCCGTTGGATCTTGATCTAACGAGCGAGGTTAGTGTGTGCAATCGGACAACTCCGGATCCATGTTCAATCTCCACCGTTCGT
This sequence comes from Ampelocalamus luodianensis, assembly GCA_036346255.1. Taxonomy (NCBI): domain Eukaryota; kingdom Viridiplantae; phylum Streptophyta; class Magnoliopsida; order Poales; family Poaceae; genus Ampelocalamus; species Ampelocalamus luodianensis. The sequence continues at coordinate 24,785,567 of CM070639.1, forward strand.
TTCCAATCCAACCGTGACGCCCTTTTCGTTTTAAACCTAAAGGCGCGCTTTTATCTCAGCCGTTAGATTCAAATCCTACGGCTTTTCCTTTTCTCGCGTGTTATTAAAGCCCGCACTCCTCTGGACCGTTGGATCTTCATCGTGTGGCCCAGATTAGTGTATGCATTCGGACGACTCCGGATCCCCGCACAATCGTGACCGTCCATCCTTGATCTAACGGTATTGCTTATTTCAATTTGAAATCAGAGGCGCGCGTTTATGCGGGCCTTTGGATTTCAATCCTACGGCACTCCTTTTTGACCGTGGGCCTCTAAAGCCCAAAATCGGTGGATCGTTGGATTTCAATCGTACGGTCCATATGAGTGTATGCAATCGGACCATCCGGTTCAACTTTCCATCCTGACCGTAGAAATCAAATCCAACGGTGTTGCGCCATCGTATCTAAAGGGGTGACGTATATATCTTTTAATTGATCGTTGGATTTCAATCCAACGTCTCTCTTTGAAAGCGGAGCCCCGGAGCCTTCGGGATTCCATTTAGATCTCGATCGGTCGATCTAGATCGTGCGGTCCATATTAAATGATACCGATTCAAATCATTTAATCTCTCTATTTATCACAAACCGCCCATTTCCAATCGGACGGTGATATTCTTTGAGCTTTTGTGAGGCCCGCGCGACTGAGGATGACAATGGGACCCACATGTCAGTTGGCTCTTATCTTCTTCCCTCTCTCTCTCAGCGCGCAGATCTCTCTGTAAACAGAGGAGAGGATTTATCCCAAAGTTTTTGCAACTAATTTTTTTGGGATAATTAGCCCTAAATGGACACCTCATCAAGCTCTAGACTTTTCCCAATTGCCCTGTAGCTCAACTCTCTTATATATAAACCCTAGCTTTTTGAGCTGCAGCCATTGTTGACCACTGAAGCTCACTTTCTTCCTTGCTGCCAGTGGGATTCTTGCTTCTATCTTTTGCTTATCCATCCTTAAGCACTTGTTTTACTTACAATAAAGATTGGTTATCTTTTGTAGGTTAAATCCAGAGTTTATTTCTCCGTCCATCATCATCGATTTTGAATCTTGGTATCTTTCCTATCTGTAAGCTAAAACCCTAGTTTTGATATCTTGAGCATTTTAAGGACCTTAGAGGCTCTGTGAATCACTCTTTTAAGCATCAGTAGCTTCAACTTGCTTTAAACTAAAAAGTTGATATTATACCTTTTCGGTTTTCCATGTCATTCTCAAGACCTAGGGTTCTTCCTATCAACTTATCATCTTATTTAGGTTTTGACTAAACCCTAACAGCATGACAAGTTGATCTTTCAATTCTTGTCATCATCAATTTTAACTTCTAGTGAGATCTGTCTCTGTTTCTTTTTGTAAACTTAAGCGACAAAAATGAATTTCTTCTTAGTTGATGTGATCTAACTAGTTAGGTTAGACTAAGATTGGTTTGGGATATTAATTACCTAAAAGATCATGCTAAGTTTCATTTATGAACTTTTGCATGTTCTATACTTCTTTTTCCGAAAATTGCAATCTGTCCTGTTTTCAGCTCTTTTAAAATCTGAAAACTGGAACTTTGCACTAAACTCTAATTTCTGTCTTTTGAAAACAGTAAGTTATATAATGGGTTATTATCATTATTATGGGTAGTTAGGGCTTAAGCATACTGTAATCATGCATTTCCAAATTGATCATGCCTTTTTCTTTCATTTTGAGCTTATTGTCAGATTTGGCATTTATTGGCTTTATTTGCTTTCTATAGAATCTGGTTCATTTGAAGTTTTTGAATCTACTTCAGAACAGTCTGAACCTGCAACAGAAGTATATTACTATCAAGGCAAGCATCCTCTTTGCACCATATTGAACCCAGATTTTGTACAATAGCTTTTACAAATTTAGTGATATCTGTGCATGCTATTTGTCTGAAAATACAAAATGTGACTTGTAATAGCTAGCTATAACCTGACATGGTGGATTACCTTAATTATGACCATATACTCAACTCTAGTGTAGTATTGTATACTATATGGTCTATTTTGATTTGGCTTAGATATGCGATCTAGAGATTTTAGAGTTTGACAAGCATATCTTGTCAAACATGGGAATCACAAGCCCAACCCTTGTTATTTTAAACTCTTTGTCCAGTTTCTTTAAATCAGTCTTGTATTTGAAATTCAAATTGATCCGACAAGAGGAAGCTAGTGATGGTGCTTTTGTGCACGAGATTGGGTTTGTGGTGGACTTGTCCGGTTGATTAAGGACCGAACTCGACTATTCGGTTCAAGTCCCCACGTACTTCCACATGCAGTGTATGGGCGCTGTTTGGTTAAGTAAAATGTTGAGACTATTGAGTTGGAAACAGAGAGTAAGGATATGTGTATTGACCTTGTATGGCATAGATGCTTAGGTCTGAGGACTGCGTTTTATGCCATGTGAGCTTGTATGTCAGTATCAGATGTTCTTAGGAGGGTGAGGGCGTATATGTGCCTCGTCGCATATACGATACCTTAATGGTGCCGATAGCATTCTACTATGGGTAGGGAACCCAATTCTCTTTAAATTGTTTGGATCGGCATTATTGACACAACATGTGTGCCCCGTGGTTAGTAGGTGGTATAGCCTACACTAGTGGGATCAATTCACACATGGGGGTCCAACTCAATAGTGTTGGCTTGTTGAAAAATACCAAATCTTAGTTTCCCGGTCGGCATACCAAAGGAAGTATGTCATCATTCGGAGGCATCCAGAAGGCAACGGCTAGCTAAGTCATGTGGGTAAAGATGTACACCCGCAGGTATAAACTGTTCGAATAGCCGTGTCCACGGTCATGGACGATAACTTGAACTGATATCACCTGTATAGAGATTTTGATTTCCAAAATGTGGTTTCGGTTTATTTTCGGTTTGCATGAGGGAATCATGCATCGCATCTGTTACATTTAATGTATTTACTTACTGTTTTACTTTATTTTTGATTTATTAAATTGCTTTATCAAAAGTTAGCCTTTGTAGGATAAGGTGTATCGCTTTATGCAAATTTGAACCTTTATACCTTCCTGTTGTAACCTTATGCATGTAACAACTCTACTCCTTTGAATAGGATCTAATAACCACTTTCTTTTGTTAGTTTGTGTAAGACTTCTTGAGTACCTTTTGTACTCAAGGTGCTACCACCTATTGTTGCAGTGAGGATGGTTTTCTATGAAGTACCCGTTAGCGCCGATCAGGGTGACGCTAACGAGTGACGCTACTTCTTTCCTCCACGCAATTGCCTGCGGGTGGATGAGGCCATTGGTGGACATTTTCCGTTTATTTTGCTTCCGCTGTATACTGTTAAAGTGACCAAGTCACTTAATATTGTAGTGCTAATAGAATGATGTAACCTTATGTTTAATTATATCAATGTATGGTGGTATGTGTTTGATGCAATGTTGATGAAGGATACATATGCAATGGTCGTTGATCACAGGAACCTTTGTGAATCATATATATCCGAATCTGTTTCTTCGGATCATCACTTGTTAAATTTATATCTTTAGCATGGTTCTTAATAAAGGGGCAGGACTGTTCCTTCATTAACAATTGTGCTATAGTATGGATTTAATTAGTAACATTTCCAATAACCGGGGGTCCTCACAGCGTTGGTATCAGAGCATACGTTGCCTGTAGGTTAGAAGTAGCATGGCCGAAGTTGTTAGAGAGTCTTCTAATAAAACTATTTTCAAGTAGTAGTATAATTTTGAAAGCTTAAGTATGACATCTTTTATTCCTTATCCTCCTTAATGTCACTTCTTGCCCAACTTTCTGTTGGTTTATTTAAAAGTGAATTGTTTCTTATCCTGTCTTTTTGGCCTATAGATGAGCGGTTGGTACTTGGTCAAGGAGACTCGAGCTGAAGATGTTGATGGGTTCCCAGCCTTACTTCGGGACATGATGTGGCGCTCCAATTTCACCTATCAGCCGGAGTATGCCATTTATCGACGAGATCGAGGACCAGGGATGGAGGAGTACCGTGCCTTCATCAACGTCATTGCTAGGCATGTAGTCGGCGGTGTTCCCTCATCGTGTCCAAGCACTTGCCACCTCGAGGCTATGGCGGTTCAGAGGTGCGAGTAGGATGATGAGCCTTCTTCGTCATGATTTGACGGAATTGTCTCAACCACCCTACGACCACTTCCGAATCAAGGTCCTACCTCCGAAGTGAGCATGTTATTTGAGATACGTTTGGCGAACCCTCGGTGCGGCGGTTGGCGAGGATGGTCCGCATCATGGACCAAATCCATCGCTTGTCTTGTGAGGGCTGTGGGAAACTCGGCATCGCCTTAATGAGGCCCAGAGTACCGCTTCTTGGAGTTAACATGAACCGCGTTCGTAACGTGCTTTATGGTGACAACGAGACCTCCCCGCTTCTTTGCACCACCTCTTTACCGACTTCCAGTGGCGGGTGCGTACTGTTTATGGACAAGTGCGCCAAGCCCGATGATCGCGAGCTTTCCTCGCACTCTGCGGATTGCACCTCACGGAGGTCATCACCACCGTTGGGTTCCCGAGGCGTCTCATTAGCCCGTTGGATCTCGTTGATCTTGGTTCCCTGGAGCTCATCTTTTGAATGAGTTTCCGGTGAACTTTAACCGATCTTTACGCTAGCACCTCGACGATGAATCCTCGTGGTTGAGTGTCTTTCAATCTAGTAGTTGTCCATCAATAAATAAATGTAATAGGGCGTAGCATTTTATGCAGTATGTAAGTTTGACTTTTGGTTTGTAAGATGGTTGTTTGGCCAACTCCTATATAATGTATGTCGAAACTTTTGTCCATTTATATGAAGTTTCGGGTTGGTGTTACTTTGAACACATGTCATAACATGATGCATTGTATATACAGTATTTGTTTCTTTTCTAATTGCAAACTTGTTTGTGTTTGCCGAGTATGTCCTTGTTGTGTTGTTAACCATGGTGTGGTAACAGGATGACAGACCTACTACTCGTCGCAAGCGCAACAAGGAAGGGTATGTCGACTCCGTGCCTCATTCTCGTGGAGGGCCGATCGAACCCTCCATTCTCAAGGTCCGCAAGGTGGTCTCCGGAAGAGGAGCTTCCTCCACCACCTTCGATGGCCGATGTGCTCATGCAAATTGGCGCAACGGATGGACGACGCGCATCTTGGAGCAGATTGCGCGTAATACTTCTTCTCTGTTGCATCGGCCGTCGAGCGAGAGGCCACCATGTGCAGGCGTCTTGCGACTTTGGCGGACTAACCCGGGTGTTCTCGATTCTGATCCCATGGAAGGCGAGGATTGGCGAACCATTGAGAAGAAGCTCTTGATTGCTCGGTGCTCAAAGGGAAAAGGTTCTTTTGCCGCTTATCACTCGATTGGCGGCTAGCATATGGTGGGATAATCTTCTTGCCATTCACCGCTGGACATGTCCCTACTTGGGATGAATTGTGGAAGCTTTTGCGAAGCTCACATTCCGAAGGGTCATGATGATCAAGCGGCAAGAATTTCTCGCTCTCAAGCAAGGGCGAAAATCAGAATCGAATATCCGCATGAGTTCAACTTCGGCCGATATGCCTCGATGATGTTTCGACCGACCTTCGTCGTGAAACCGGTTCTTGAATGGGCTATCCAAGAAGCGCAGATGGCAGTGGCTTTGCATGATTTCAGAAATTTCTCTCATTTGGTCAATAAAGCCATTGTGGTCGAGAGTAAGAGCAAGGCGTTGGAGGAGTTACGCAAGCGACAGCGGACTTCTCAGTTTGTTCCTGGTGGCAGCTCACCAAGGCCTCGTATGTGGTTGTCTAGACCACCACGAGCACCAGCTCCATTCTCACCAAGGCCAGCGGTGTTTGCTCCTCATCCATCTCCTCCCACCAATCAGTCAGGACCAAGTGGAAATCAGCCCCGTCCCGTTAACAATGTTAACCTGTGGGTTATCTCGCTTTCATTGTGGTCGTCGGGGCATTATGCCAACAAGTGTGTGGCAAAGCAAAGAAGGATTGCCTCTGCTCGACCCTATCCAACCCCTATTCGCCAGCCCCTTCGCAGAGGCCCTATTAAAGCCGATCCGCTCGGTCAGTGGGCATGTGAACCGGATCAACTTTGAAGAGGCGGCCGATACACATGAAGTTGTTATGGGTATGCTCCTAGTTAATTTCAGTCCACCATTGTTTTATTTGACTCGGAGCATCTCATTCTTTATTAACAATCATTTTCTTTGTTCAACACGATTAGATATGCATACCCTCCAACCACCTTTTATTATTCAATCACCGGTTGGTCTTTAAAACCGATCGATTTGTTGTGGGGTCAACATAACAATCCTTGGAGTAAGGTTTTAGCAAATCTAATTGTGATTGACTCTAAAGGGTTGGATGTCATTTTGGGTATGGATTGGTGTCCAAGAACCGGGGCCAAATCAATTGTTCCCAACGGTCTATTTCTATGACCAATGCGACGGCATTCAAGTTGCTTACCATTCCAAAACAATTGGCTCTCATCTTTGTGCTCACCAAGTTGATACCACTCCTTCTTTGGAGTCGTACCAATTGTCCGTGAGTATGTTGATGTCTTTCTGAAGACCTTCGGTTTACCATCGGATCGGAAGTGGAGTTCGTGATTGAACTAGTTCTGGGAACTGCTCCGATATCCGTGAGTCCTTATCGAATGCTGTCAACGAGTTGGTTGAATTGAAGAAGCAACTTCGGAGAATTGCTTGACAAAGGTTTCATTCGACCGAGTTCCTCACCCGGGATGCCGGCAATCTTTGTTAAGAAGAAAGACAACACTTTACGGATGTGTGTGGATTACCGTCCGTTAAATGAGGTCACCATCAAAAACAAATATCCTCTACCTCGAATTGATGATCTTTTTGATCAGTTGGTTGGTGCCCGCGTCTTTTCAAAGATTGATTTGCGGTCGGGCTATCATCAAATCAAGGTTAGGGCGGAGGACATTCCTAAAACAACTTTCTCTACTCGTTACGGTTTATACGAGTATACTGTTATGTCCTTTGGTCTGACCAATGCTCCAGCTTATTTCATGAATCTTATGAATTCTGTGTTCATGGAATTCTTGGATAAGTTCGTTGTCGTGTTCATTGACGACATCCTTATTTATTCCAAGTCTGATAAGGATCATGAACAACATTTGCGACTTGTGCTGGAAACACTTAGTCGGCATCGACTATATGCTAAGTTCAGCAAATGTGCTTTCAGCTCGTAGAGGTTGCATTTTTGGGGCATGTATTATCCAAGGAGGTATCATTGTCGATCCAAGCAAGGTACAAGATGTACTAAATTGAAGCCTCCCAAGAATGTCCCAGATTCGAGTTTTCTTGGACTTGCGGGTTATTACCGTAGGTTCATTGAAAATTTCTCCAAGATTGCTAGACCTTTGACTCGGCTCTTGCAGAAAGGGAAGGAATTTGAATGGTCACCAAGTGTGAAGAGAGTTTCGGCTTTTGAGAACTCTCTTGACTAAAGCTCGATTCTTACTCTTACGGATGTTCTTAAGAGCTTCGATATTTATTGCGATGCATCTCGCCATGGACTTGGTTGTGTGCTTATGCAAGAAGGCCGAGTTGTGGCATATGCATCCGATTGCCCTCATGAAGTTAATTATCCTACTCATGATTTGGAATTGGCTGCCGTGGTCCATGCATTAAAGATTTGGCGACATTACCTCCTTGGTAATCGTTGTGAGATCTACACCGATCATAAAGTTCAAGTACATATTCACTCAATCTGATTTGAATATGAGACAAAGAAGATGGCTTGAACGATCAAGGACTACGACATGGGTATTCATTATCATCTGGTAAAGCCAATGTTGTGGCGTATGCTTTAAGCGTAAAGTCACAATGCAATCGCATATCTTCTCTACTTGCCAAAAAGACTTGTGTGCTGATTTAGGCGCTAAGTCTTGAATTGGTAGGAGCAGGTTTCCTCGCTGCATTACATGTGGAGCCAACATTAGAATCTCAGATTCTGGAGGCCCAGACAACTGATGCCGAGGTAGCCGAAATCAAGGGGAATATGAAAGCAGGCAAAGCCAACGAGTTTTCTGAAGATGGTCGCGGTATGATTCGATATCGCAATCGTTTGGTAGTACCTGCTGATCCTCATCTAAGAAGTCTAATTCTTAGAGAGGCTCATAATTCCAAGTTTTCTTTGCATCCTGGGAGTACCAAGATGTACCAGGATTTAAAGAAAATATTTTGGTGGAGCCAAATGAAGAGGCAAATTGCTCAGTATGTTGCTGAATGTGATATTTGCCAAAGGGTTAAAGCTGAACATCTGAAGCCAGCTGGTACCCTTCAACCTTTGCCTATTCCACAATGGAAGTGGGAAGAGATCGGTATGGATTTCGTTACTGGTCTTCCCAAGACTTCCAAGGATCGATGCCATTTGGGTGATCATCGATCGCTTAACTAAAGTGGCTCATTTTATTCCGGCCAGACCGATTTCAATGGCAAGCAATTAGCGAGCTTTATATTGCTAGAATTGTTTGTCTTCATGGTGTTCCTAAAGTCATTGTTTCGACCGTGGTCCTCAGTTTACTTCCATTTTTGGAATAGCCTTCATCAAAGCTATGGGGTGAACTCTCTTTCGATCGCTTACCATCCTCAAACCGTGGTCAAACTGAAAGAGTGAACCAAGTAATGGAAGATCTTCTTGAGCCTATGTGCTATCTTATAGCAAAGACTGGAGAAATCTTTGCCATATGTGGAATTTTCCTACAATGATAGCTACTGTGCAAGTATTCAAATGTCACCTTTTGAAGCCTTGTATGGGAGAGCTTGTAGGACTCCATTGAATTGGTCCGAGTCTGGTGAAAGATCATTCTATGGTCAGACTTAGTAAAGGAAGCAGAGGAGCAAATTCGTCTGATTCGAGATTGCTTGAAAATTGCAGTCTCGCCGGAAGAGCTATCTCGATCATCATTTGTGAATGCCCTAACTTAGGGTTTGTATTTCAAATGTAAATTTTGAAGGAAATAAAACTTTTGTTGTCTCTTCAAATCATTTGAAAGTTTCTACATTTTCCCTAGCAATTTCCATTTTCTAGAATTAAATTCTTGTGAATGGAGGTTGTTGTCAACAAATTCTTAGCTTTCAAACTTGTGATCATCCTCTGAAATTATTTTTCCTACCATCTTGATCATCCTATCTACCTCCTGAATTATTTCACAATTTTTAGATTTTGTTTGCTATTTCAAATGGCCAAGTCAACTCTGTTTGAAATCTGGTCAAACTCTCTGTACAGCAGCTTGTGAATTTTCTCTAGAACAATGCAGTGCATAAAAGTTCTGGAAAAATTATACAAGGTTGTCCTCTGTCCCTAGTAGCTACCATAAAAATTTCGAAATTTTTGGAGCTCAGGAGCTACCTCTAAAAATTCCCAAACCTTCTTTGTCTTTTAAATCAAATTCTAAAAGCATTGTTCCTCGGCCCGAACCCAACTCGGGCTCGAGTCCGACTCGCACACTTGGTTCGGTCGCGTCAACTAATCGCACCGCCCGAGTCCAATTGATCGCGACCGTCCGATGCAAATCGAACGATCCACGTCGCGTGCGCAACCGACCTGTCCGAATGCATACATTGATCTCACCGCCCAATTCGGATCCAACGGCCGACACGTTCTCGATCAAATCAAACCACCGGTTCGCACCGCTTGTGAGTCACCGACTGGTGGACCCCACTTGTCGCTTCGTCCTCGCCTCTCCGCTGCTCACCGAGCGCACCGGCGATCACGCATGTGTGCCACGTGCCTCGTCGCCGCCACCTATTTGCCCTCGTGTTCGCCCGTGGAGCATCGCGAGCTTTATAACCTCACCGCACTCACTCATTCATCGCTTCTTCGCTCTCTCACTTTCTCCGCCCGCTTCTGCTTTGCCGGCGAAGAGGGCGAAGGTAGCGCCACATGTTAGCGCCGCCTTGATCCCGCAACCACACCGCCGTGATCCACGCCGACGCCGCCTCCATTTTGCCCAACCTGTGTCCTTGGCGTCCGTGGATCACAGGGGCGTATCGTCGTCTCGCCTCCGTTGCGGCGGTCCCGCGAGCTTGCTAGTTCTCTCGTGAGTCTCTAACCTCGTCACTTGGTCCTCGTGATCGCAATCCTCCTCCGAGTCTAACGGTGGGCTCGTTTACGTCTTTCGTGCATCGTGGAAGTCGTGCGGTGTTTCTTCCTCGCGACGGTGTTCCACCGCCGTGGCAATTCCGCCGCTTCGGACCTTCTTCTTCGACTTTGTCTTGTGCTTATTGCTCCCGGAGTCGAGGCGATCCGTGGCGCAACTTCTCGGCCGCCAAGTCTCATGGCGCCTTCTCGCGAGCCGTAGCTTCTTCTCGCCTCCGCCGTCGTGGGCCCATCTCCGCGACCATTGGGCTCCGCGTCGCCGGCATCAAGTTCGTGGAGCCGCGGTGCACCGTGCGTGCCATCCCGAGCTCGAGCCTCGGCCATTCTCCGGATCCCCACCTCGCCGTCGCGCGCGTGTGGGAACTCCGTCGAGCCGCCGGTAGCTAAGGTCTAATCCGCTTCTAAGCTCTAATCGTCTTTTAGTTTGTATCTCGGCTTGGGCCCTTGTCGTTAATCGCGTTTAGAAATCGTTTAATCCAACCGTTGCATTTCACTTTAAGTCTCATCATGTGGGCCCGAATGTCGCTTAGGGTTTGTGTAGTTTCTTAATGCGTTTTCTCGTTGGGAAACGTATTTCTTTGAGAGTATGTAGGTTTGCACTTTGGTAAGTCGAAGACGTATTCTTAGAATACGCCGACGTCACCTTATGGCATCCGCTCCTCGTCGTTTGCGCGGGCCCGCTGTCGATGGTCGGGCTAGCCGTGCGTCGGTAGAAGAAGTATTAAGTGCTTTAGTATTTCGAAATGCTTTTACATTACCTTCGTTAAATCAATTAAACTTGTAAAATGCATAACTAATTCAATTTTTATCCAAACCGCATGAAACCGGTCTTTGTTAATTTTCATTTTAAGTGTGCTACTTGATAAAATTAACTTCACTCATGTCTCTGTAGCAAAAATCTGTTAGCTAATAAAATGATGTCTTATGTATCTTCTAAATTAGAAAATGCATATCTCTTCCAATAATTGTCCAAATTAAATGAACCCAATTCTGTAAAATTTCATTTTCAGTATACTAACTATTAGGATAGGTTTTACACACTGTTTCATTCATGAAAATTTGTTAAGTAATTAACTAGTGGCATGTTGTGTTTTTAGCTTAGAAAATTCATAGAAAATTATTAATAACTTAAAATAATTTGTTCTCTGTTTCTAAAATTTTGTTATATCATGCTTAGGTTGCTGTGTGAGTTTTGGCTTGTTTTGATGTTGTTGTATGTTTGAGTTTTGTCGGTGTTATTCGTTCTTATTGCTGTTATGTTCGATCGTTAGGCTTCGATATTTGCGGCAACCCCGAGGACGATCCTCCGCAAAGATATTGAGCAACAAAGATCCGGGCAAGCAGTTTGATCATATTTATCCCAGTATTTTAAAGTCTAATATTTTGTTTCAGCTGTATGTATGCATCGCTTAATTTGTGTTAAATTGATTAGTTAAATCCGTAGCTGCATATCCTGTAAAAAAAATTATTGATCTCTACTACACCGAGCCTAGGTTATTTGTTTGTGATTAGAGGTCATTGGATGATATCTTGTCACTTAGTAGATCCGGTCAACTTGCTTAGACATGCTTAGCTATCGGTAGAATGGCGGTTATCGACTTTAGTCGGTAACCTTGATCACACAAAATCTACTATAACTTTATGTTTCAACATTTTTGCTGTGTTTAATTGCAAAACTAAAACTGAAAACCAAAATGATTTAGACTTGGGCACTGGTATGATTGGTGTGATCTGTTGGGTGTGGTGGAATGGTGCCCGAGTCAACAAGGACCGAACATCTTGTTACACCAACCAAGCATTTTGCGTGCTAACCACACTAGAGTATATGGGACCTCTCTTGACCTAGTACTTTGGCGTGTATTGGCCCGGTCGCAGGAGGTCGCAGGAGGGATGGAGGTGGGAGCATGGTAGTTGTCCAAAAGCTTTATCCCGAGTGGGTAGTTGTCTTTTCGGCTTTACCATGTAAGCGTATGGATTTCTATCCATACGAGCGGCTCGTAGTTAATACACAATATTGGAAAAAGTCTCGTAGGACTTAGTGTGCGGCATACCTTGGAAGTGTGCTTTGGCTTAAAGCGTCTCAAGTGTGGGTACATTGGTACACCTGCAGTGGTTCAAACTATTCGAATAGCCTCGCCCTAGGTTATGGACACGCTTGGCAAGGTCTTCCAAGAGTTAGACTACAACATTTAAATTAAAACTTGATGGGTAGTACGAATGCTGGGATTCGTGCTATTGTTGTGGTGACTATTGGGATAGTCACTTCTAGGATGTTTTACTTACCCTTTGTTATTATTACTTTTACCGCTATTTCAATCTTAAAAATGAATTGTAAACTTGCCTTCTAAATGTATTATCTTATTGCAAATGAAAATGGGCTTTATGCAAATGAAACATATGACCTCCACAAAACAAGCCTGCATGTAGTCTATGAACAGGTCTGCTAGTTCACACGTCAGTCTTGCGGGTACAAAGACAATCTTTGTACTCAGGTGCTTTGCTTAATGTTTTTGTTGCAGAGGAAGAAGGTGAGCCTCAGGGTCCTCACTTCTGTGAGCTGTGTTGCCGCTTCTTGGACGACTAGACTTGGCGGTCCGGTCAGATGCCTTGTGGGTTGAAGGCACGCTGATTGGCTTTGTTTATAGCCATCTTATGGCGCTTTTGCTTCCGCTGTCTTTCTGTTGTTATTTGTGTATCTTGTGGCCAGTCGGCCATTGTCTGTAATATCTCTACTATTTGTTTATCTTCCGTTTGTAGTGTGATGTTTGGACTCTATGTTTGGAATGGAGTTGATGTCTAATTTTGTACCGGGGTGTGTATACTGCTTTCTGGGAAGTATACATATCTCGAGGATCAGTTTATTTGATTTGTGATGCTAGGACCAGGTGGTTGGTTAAGCATTACAAGCCAAATAAACTGGGGTCCTCACAAAGTTGGTATCAGAGCCATTCTGACCGTAGTAACCCAAGCATAGTCGTCCTTAGGATATTTTGAAAGTCTTATCTTCAAATTATAAAAAGGTTTATGAAAACCTAGGCAGATTCTCAGATTTTATTCCTTACCTATCTTAGCTTTCTACTCTCACCTTACTCTAATTTGAGTTTTGAGAACTTGGTTTCTCTCTTCCCTTTTCAAAAGGTAGTTACTTATCTGATGGAATTAGTTTTGGGAGAACTATGGAAGATCGTGGGAATAATAGGGTAAGGTGTTAAGTGAGTAGTTATGCGTCTGATTTTTGCTGGTTGATCTTTATCCTGCCTTGTGTTTGTTTCTGGACTGCTTTCATGAATTTTGGGTTTTCTTGCTCTTAAATTTGTTACTAACTTGTCTTAGTAAAACAGGATGGCCGGGAGAACGCGTGGCAGTCAGCAGGCTGGTCATGATGAGGAGCTTCCCCCTCCTCCGACCATGGCTGAGGTGCTCGCTCAGATCGAGCGAAACCGCATGGATCAGACGCGCATCCCGGAGGTTATTGCTAGGAATACCTCCACTCCGCTGGTGGTGGCGGCCACCGGACTCGCGAGGACTTGCAGAGTTCCTCCGCACGCGCCGCCGACTTTCTCCCGCTCGAGGACCTCTCGATGCGGATGATTGGTGCGCATGGTTGAGCGGAAGCTCAACATAGCTCGATGCCAGCGCAGGATAAGGCACTCTTCGCGCCCCACCGGCCTGAGGGCGCGGCACTCATGGTGGGAGAACTATTCGCCATGCGGCCGCGGCCATGTGGTCGCGTGGGAAGAATTCAGATCAGCTTTTCGTCGGGCCCACATCCCTGACGGCCTGATGAAGCTGAAGAAGAAGGAGTTCCTCGCGCTCAAGCAAGGGCGCAAATCTGTGACGGAGTATCTATACGAGTTTAATCACTTGGCTCGTTATGCTCCGGGTGAGGTGGCCTCAGATGAGGCTAAGCAGGAGAAGTTTATGGATGGCTTGTCCGAGGAGCTGCAGGACAAGCTATCTATTGTGGACTTCTCTGACTTTCAGGCCTTGGTAGATAAGGCCATTGTTGCTGAGCATAAGGCAAAGGCGCTGGGCGAGTCCCGCAAGCGCAAATGGGAGGCGCATCAGTCTACTCACACCAGCCTCATTCGTCCTCGGCCGGGCCCAAGCACCATGGCCCGTTCTTTTGCTCCACCGGCGCCGAGACCATCTGCACCAGCTCCTCGTCCACCGCAGGCCGTGTTTCAGCCACGTGCGCCTGCGATCCAGCAGCAGAGCGGCCTCCGCAATCCGGCGGCCGAGGTTACTTGTTTTCGCTGCCACAACAAGGGCCACTACGCCAACGCTTGCCCTCAGAGTGTTGCAGTAGCCCCTCGTCCTAATGGAGGACGCGGGCCAGGGAGTGGTCACCCACCTGACCAGAAGATTATCCAGAAGACCCAGGGTGCGAGTAGCGGTCGAGTCAACCACCTTTCAGCTGAGGAGGCTCAGGAGGCGCCAGATGTCGTGATTGGTACACTTCTTGTCAATTCTCGTCCTGCTGCAGTATTATTTGATTCAGGAGCATCGCATTCTTTTATTTCAAGATCATTTGCTGCTGCTAGTGGTCTTCTTGTGTTCCTTTGAAGTTCCTTTGCTCATCCGCTCCCGGTCGGAAATGAGAGCCGATTTCTGATGTCGGGATGTTCCTATCATAGTTGAAGGAGTGGGATTTTGGCAAATCTCATTCGCTCGGTTCAATGAGTCCGGATGTGATTCTTGGCATGGATTGGTTGTCCCAACACTTGGGGCAAATCAATTGTGCGGGAAGATTGTCTATCTTACCACCCTTCAAAGTAGAAAGCGGTCGGATTTTCGCGCGCGCCTTCGTGGTCCGCATCTTTGTGCATTAGAAGCGAAGCGACCTTGCAAATTCAAGATGTTCCCATAGTATCGACTTTGTGGATGTCTTTCCCAAGATTTGCCAGGATGCCTCCGTTCGAGATCCGAGTTTGTCATCGAGTTGCTTTGCTGGTACCGCTCCGATTTCAAGGCGCCGATCGGATGCCTCCCAATGAGTTAGAAGAATTGAAGAAGCAGCTTGGTGAGCTCCAAGCAAAGGGTTTCATCCGTCCCAGTTCATCTCCTTGGGGTTGTCCGGTGATCTTTGTGAAGAAGAAGGACAAGACTTTGCGCATGTGTGTTGATTACCGTCCTCTCAATGAAGTGACGGTGAAGAACAAATATCCTCTCGCCTGTATTGATGATCTTTTGACCGCTTGTCCGAGCTCGTGTGTTCTCCAAGATTGATCTGAGATCGGGCTATCATCAAGTCCGGATCAGGGCTGAGGATATTCCGAAGACGGCTTTCACTACTCGTTATGGCCTGTACGAGTACACCGTCATGTCTTTTGGTTTGACCAATGCTCCAGCGTTGTTCATGAACCTTATGAATTCCGTATTCATGGAGTATTTGGACAAATTTGTGGTGGTCTTTATTGATGACATTCTTATCTATTCCAAGACTGAAGCAGAGCATGCTGAGCATCTAAAGATTGTTTTGGGCAAGTTGCGGGAGCATCAGCTGTATGCAAAGTTCAGCAAATGTGAGTTCTGGTTGAAGGAAGTGGCATTCTTGGGCCATGTTCTTTCAGCTGGAGGCATAGCTGTGGATCCCAGCAAAGTCAGCGATGTTCTATCTTGGGGCCAGCCAAGTCACCAACGATGTGGAGTTTTCTTGGTTTAGTGGCTACTATCGCCGCTTTATCGAGAACTTCTCCAAGATCGCAGCCGATGGTGAATTGCTCAAGAAGGACAAGAAGTTTGTGTGGTCCTCGCTTGTGAGGAGAGCTTTGGGAGCTCAAACGATTGACTTCACTCCAGTCCTTACTCTTCCCGATATCCACAAGAGCTTCGATATTTATTGCGATGCCTCTCGTCGGGGACTCGGTGTGTTCTTATGCAGAAGGCAAAGCGATTGCCTATGCATCTAGGCACTGAGGCCTCATGAGCTTAACTATCCCACCCATGATTTAGAGCTTGCTGCGATGGTTCATGCACTCAAGATTTGGCGGCATTATCGATCAGAATGTTGCAGGTGTATTCCGATCACAAGAGTTTGAAATACTTATTCACTCAGCCAGATCTGAACCTCAGGCAGAGGAGATGGCTAGAATTGATCAAAGATTATGATATGGGTATTCAGTATCATCCTGGCAAGGCCAATGTGGTTGCTGATGCACTTAGCCGAAAGGTGTATTGCAATACTTTGATGATCCAAGAGCAGCAACCTGCACTACTTGCAGAATTTCAGCGTCTCAACTTGGGTTTGGTTGAGCACGGTTCCCTTACTGCCCTGATTGTGCAACCAACCTTGGTGGATCAAATCAAGTCAGCACAGCAATCAGATGTTGGTGTGGGCAAAATCAAGCAGAACATCAGGGATGGTTCAGCTAAATGCTTTACAGAAGATGAGCACGGTGTTGTGTGGTTTGGGCAGCGTCTCGTGGTCCCAAAGGTCCCAGAGTTGCGGGATTTGATTCTTCAGGAGGCCCATGATTCGCCTTTGTCCATCCATCCCGGGGCTACCAAAATGTACCAAGATCTGCGCCGAGATTCGTGGACTCGCATGAAGCGAGATTGCCGTGTTCGTTGTCGTGTGACATATCTTTGTCGTGTCAAGGCCGAGCATCAACGCCCAAAGAGTCTTCTTCACCCTTGCCCATACCAGTGGAAGTGGGATTCAGAGGCATGGATTTCATCACCGGCTGCCCGCCATCTAAGGGAAATGACGCCATTTGGGTTGTCATTGACAGGCTAACTAAAGTGGCGCATTTCCTTCCGGTCAAGAGTCAGCCCCGTGTGGAACCTCTAGCCGAGCTCTATGTATCAAAGATTGTGAGCTTGCATGGTGTACCCAAGACGATTGTGTCCGACCGTGGGCGTTGTTTACCCTCGGTTTTGGCATAGTCTGCAGGAGGCCATGGGAACTCGTCTTATTTTCAAGACGGCCTATCATCCTCGCATCGATGGTCGACGGAGCGCGCCAATCGTGTGCTTGAAGATATGCTCCGTGCTTGTGTTCTTTCCTATGGGAAGAATTGGGAGAAGTGCCTACCGCTGCCGAGTTCTCCTACAACAACAGCTTCCAGCTAGTCTCGGTATGGCACCGCTTGAGGCTTTGTATGGGAGGCGATCGCAGAACCCGTTGAACTGGTCGAACCGTGAAAGCGCGTTCTTGGCCCGATTCAATCAATGAGGCGAAAGTCAAGTGCGCTTGATTCGTGAGCACTTGCGCATAGCTCATCCAGCGAGAAGAGCTATGCGGATCGCCGCCGCCGTGAGTTGAGTTTCCAGCACAATGACTTTGTGTATCTCAAAGTCTCGCCTCGAAGGACATCGCCGCTTTGGTGTCAAGGGCAATCGGCTCCTCGATATGCTCGGGCCATATCGCATCGCCAAGAAAGTGGGAGCCGTTGCATACCGCTTGAGTTGCCACTACACTTGAAGGGGTGCATGATGTTTCCATGTGTCACAATTGAAGAAGTGCCTCCGTGTTCGGTTGAGGAAACACCATTGGAAAATATCGATGTGCAGAAGATCTGTCTTATCGTGAGCGTCCTGTTCGTATCCTCGAAGAAGCTGAACGCAGAACAAGGAACCTTGTGATTAAGTTCCTTAAAGTTCAGTGGTCGAACCACTCCGAGGATGAAGCCACTTGGGAGCGGGAAGATCGTCTCGAGCAGACACCCGCCCTTCTTCTCCCGGTGATCAGAATCTCGTGGCGAGATTCCTGTAAGGGGGGGAGATTTGTAACAGCCCTAACTTAGGGTTTGTATTTCAAATGTAAATTTTGAAGGGAAATAAAAACTTTTGTTGTCTCTTCAAATCATTTGAAAGTTTCTACATTTTTCCCTAGCAATTTCCATTTTCTAGAATTAAATTCTTGTGAATGGAGGTTGTTGTCAGCAAATTCTTAGCTTTCAAACTTGTGATCATCCTCTGAAATTATTTTTCCTACCATCTTGATCATCCTATCTACCTCCCTGAATTATTTCACAATTTTTAGATTTTGTTTGCTATTTCAAATGGCCAAGTCAACTCTGTTTGAAATCTGGTCAAACTCCTCAGACAGCAGCTTGTGAATTTTTCTAGAACAATTCAGTGCATAAAAGTTCTGGAAAAATTATACAAGGTTGTCCTCTGTCCCTAGTAGCTACCATAAAAATTTCGAAATTTTTGGAGCTCAGGAGCTACCTCTAAAAATTCCCCAAACCTTCTCTGTCTTTTAAATCAAATTCTAAAAGTACTGTTCCTCGCCCAACCAACTCAAAGCTCGAGTCCGACTCGCACACTTGGTTCGGTCGCGTCAACTAATCGCGACCGCTCGAGTCCAATTGATCGCGACCGTCCGATGCAAATCGAACGATCCACGCCGCGCGCGCAACCGACCTGTCCGAATGCATACATTGATCTCACCGCCCAACCCGGATCCAACGGCCGACACGCTCTCGATCAAATCAAACCACCGGTTCGCACCGCTTTGTGAGTCACCGATGGTGGAGCCCACTTGTCGCCTTCGCCTCGCCCTTCCGCTGCCTCACCGAGCGCACCGGCGATCACGCATGTGTGCCACGTACTCGCCGCCGCCACCTATTTGCCCTCGTGTTCGTCCGCGGAGCATCGCGAGCTTTATAACCTCACCGCACTCACTCATTCATCGCTTCTTCGCTCTCTCACTTTCTCCGCCCGCTCGCTTTCGCCGCGAAGAGGGCGGCGGTAGCGCCGCGCGTGTTAGCGCCGCCCTTGATCCCGCAACCACACCTCCGTGATCCACGCCGACGCCGCCTCCATTTTGCCCAACCTGTGTCCTTGGCGCCCGTGGATCACCGAGGGCGGTATCGCTGCCTCGCCTCGGTTGCGGCGGTCCCGCGAGCTTGCTAGTTCTCTCGTGAGTCTCTAACCTCGCCACTTGGTCCTCGTGATCGCAATCCTCCTCCGAGTCTAACGGTGGGCTCGTTTACGTCTTCGTGCATCGTGGAAGTCGTGGCGGTGTTTTTCCTCGCGCCACGGTGTTCCACCGCCTGCAATTCCCGCCGCCTCGGACCTTCTTCTTCGACTTTGTCTTGTGCTTATTGCTCCCGAGTCGAGGCGATCCCGTGGCGCAACTTCGGCCGCCGAAGTTCTGTAGCGCCTTCTCGCGAGCCGTAGCTTCTTCTCCGCCTCCGGCCGTCGTGGGCCCATCTCCGCGACCATTGGGCTCCGCGTCATCGTGCATCAAGTTCGTGGAGCTGCGGTGCACCCGCGCGTGCCATCCCCGAGCTCGAGCCTCGCCATTCTCCGATCCCCACCTCGCCGTCGCGCCACGTGTGGGAACTCCGCCGAGCCGCCGTAGCTAAGGTCTAATCCTTCTAAGCTCTAATCGCCTTTTAGTTTGTATCTCTGCTTGTGGGCCCTGCTGTTAATCGCGTTTAGAAATCGTTTAATCCAACCGCTGCATTTCACTTTAAGTCTCTCATGTGGGCCCGAATGTCGCTTAGGTTTGTGTAGTTTCCTTAACGCGTTTTCTCGTTGGGAAACGTATTTCTTGTGAGAGTATGTAGGTTTGCACTTTGGTAAGTCAAGACGTATTCTTAGAATACGCCGACGCCACCTTATGCGGGCAGTCCGCCTCGTCGTTTTCGCGGCGGCCCGCCTGCCGCTGGTGGGGCTAGCCGCATGCGTCGGTAGAAGAAGTATTAAGTGCTTTAGTATTTCAAATGCTTTTACATTAATCGTTAAATCAATTAAACTTGTAAAATGCATAACTAATTCAATTTTTATCCAAACTGCATGAAACTAAGTCTTTGTTAATTTTCATTTTAAGTGTGCTACTTGATAAAATTAACTTCACTCATGTCTCTCAGTAGCAAAATCTATTAGCTAATAAAATGATGTCTTACGATCTTCTAAATTAGAAAATGCATATCTCTTCCAATAATTGTCCAAATTAAATGAACCCAATCAGAAAATTTCATTTTCAGTATACTAACTATTAGGATAGGTTTTACACACTGCTTCTGCTTCATGAAAATTTGTTAAGTAATTAACTAGTGGCATGTTGTGTTTTTAGCTTAGAAAATTCATAGAAAATTATTAATAACTTAAAATAATTTGTTCTCTGCTTCTAAAATTTTGTTATATCATGCTTAGGTTGTGTGTGAGTTTTGGCTTGTTTTGATGTTGTTGTATGTTTGAGTTTTGTCGGTGTTATTCGCTCTTATCTTCGTTATGTTCGATCGTTAGGCTTCGATATTTATGCAACCCCGAGGACGATCCTCCGCAAAGAAATTGAGCAACAAAGATCCGTGCAAGCGCTTTGATCATATTTATCCCAAAGATTTTAAAGTCTAATATTTTGTTTCATTGTGTATGTATGCATCGCTAATTTGTGTTAAATTGATTAGTTAAATCCAGTAGTCGCATATCCGTAAAAAAAAAAATTATTGATCTCTACTACCGAGCCTAGGTTATTTGTCGTGATTAGAGGTCATTGGATGATCTCTTGTCACTTAGTAGATCCGGTCAACTTGCTTAGACATGCTTAGCTATCGTAGAATCAAGTAGTTATCGACTTTAGTCTCAGAACCTTGATCACACAAAATCTACTATAACTTTATGTTTCAGCATTTTTGTCGTGTTTAATTGCAAAACTAAAACCGAAAACCAAAAATGATTTAGACTTGGGCACAACGGTATGATTGGTGTGATCTGTTGGGTGTGATCGAATGGTGCCCGAGTCAACAAGGACCGAACATCTTGTTACATCGAACCAAGCATTTTGCGTGCAACCACACTAGAGTATATGGGACCTCTCTTGACCTAGTACTTTGGCGTGTATTGGCTCCGGTCGCAGGAGGTCGCAGGAGGGACGGAGGTGGGAGCATGGTAGTTGTCCAAAAGCTTTATCCTGAGTGGGTAGTTGTCTTTTCGCTTTACCATGTAAGCGTATGGATTTCTATCCATACGAGCTGCTCGTAGTTAATACACAATATTGGAAAAAGTCTCGTAGGACTTAGTCAGGCCGCATACCTTCGAAGTGTGCTTTGGCTTAAAGGCGGTCCAAGTGTGGGTACATTGGTACACCCCGCAGGTTCAAACTATTCGAATAGCCTCGCCCTAGGTTATGGACACGCTGGCAAGGTCTTCCAAGAGTTAGACTACAACATTTAAATTAAAACTTGATGGGTGGTACGAACTGGGATTCGTACTATTGTTGTGGTGACTATTGGGATAGTCACTTCTAGGATGTTTTTACTTACCCTTTGTTATTATTACTTTTACCGCTATTTCAATCTTAAAAATGAATTGTAAACTTGCCTTCTAAATGTATTATCTTATTGCAAATGAAAATGGGCTTTATGCAAATGAAACATATGACCTCCACAAAACAAGCTCGCATGTAGTCTATGAACAGTCCGCTAGTTCACACGCTGGTCTTGCGGGTACAAAGACAATCTTTGTACTCAGTGCTTTGCTTAATGTTTTTGTTGCAGAGGAAGAAGGTGAGCCTCGTGGTCCTCACTGTGAGTGTGTTGCCGCTTCTTGGACGACTAGACTTGGCGGTCGGGCCGATGCCTTGTGGGTTGAAGGCACGCCGATTGGCTTTGTTTATAGCCATCTTATGGCGCTTTGCTTCCGCTGTCTTTTCGTTGTTATTTGTGTATCTTGTGGCCACGCCATTGTCTGTAATATCTCTACTATTTGTTTATCTTCCGTTTGTAGTGTGATGTTTGGACTCTATGTTTGGAATGGAGTTGATGTCTAATTTTGTCAGGTGTGTATACCGCTCGAAGTATACATATCTCGAGGATCGATTTATTTGATTTGTGATGCTAGGACCTGTGGTTGGTTAAGCATTACAAGCCAAATAAACTGGGTCCTCACAATCGCCGCCGTGAGTTGAGCTTTGAGGTGGATGACCATGTCTATCTTAAAGTGTCACCCATGAAGGGTACTCATCGTTTTGTAAAAGGAAAGCTCGCACTCGTTATATCGGACCCTTCCGAATCATTGCTGCGAGGAGTCAGAGCTTACCAATTGAACTACTCAATCACTTTCAGCAGATGCATGATACTTTTCATGTGTCTCAATTAAAGAAATGCCTTCGTGTTCCTATTGAGGCAACCGCTATGAGCATCTTGATCTCCGACACGATCTTTCATATCAAGAGCAACCAAGACGTATCCTCGACACAATGGAACGCAGGACAAGAAATCGATCTTGTCAAGTTCTTAAAAATTCAGTGGGCTAATCATTCCGAGGATGAAGCCACTTGGGAGCGCCAAGATCGATGCGATCGAGCACCCCATCTTTTGTTGTTTAGTACTTTCCTTTGAATCAAGAAAGGAAAGTTTAAACAAACCAATGTAAACAAAGATGTAATAATAACACTATGTTGTTATGTAAGGTTCTTCTTTGTTATCTTTAAAGGAAATCAAAACAACGGATGTTGAATTTCCTCATAATTCATTTCCATTTCACTTCTTCCCGATCTTAACTTGTTCCAAATCTGGACGAGATTTTCTTAAGGGGGTAGGTTTGTAACAGCCCCAAGTTTATAAACAGTAATAAATGCTTTATGAACAGAATGAGATACTGCTCATGGCATTACTGCTCATGTTTACACTTTGGGCAAAGATGTTACAAGTTAAAACCTTCCTTTGTAGTCAAAACCCTAAAGAACCATTCAAAGTCTTAAAGGGATACAAGATAAAACTTGTATTATGACTGGAAGTATTTTTATTAAAGCCTAGATAAATTATCTTGACTAAAAATATTTTTGTTGCATTTTTAGAAATTATTTGGGCTTAAAGAAAATTTATTGTCTTTAAATAAATATTTTCGCCTGAAATAAATATTTATGTATTTTACAAAGTGAAAATGCGGTTTATAAAATTTATCTGGGAAATATATCATCCCAGTAGCTTACAGTAAAAATTTCATGAATTTATGAATTTATTTGCTATTTTTAAAAGCCCACCAAACCTTTTACAAATTTGAATAGATTGGGTCAACTAAACCGGTCTAAACCTAACCCTAGTACTCGTAGCGACTCGCACCTTCGTGGTTGGGTCCAACCCGCCTATTTGGTCCGCCCATCACGCTCCAACGCAAGTTCGAACTCCACGATTGATACAAGCCGTTGATCTTCAATCGAACGGGCGGCTATAACACTCTACGAGCCGCCCACGTATGCATTTTAATCTCTCGCTGGATCTTGATCTAACGAGCGAGGTTAGTGTGTGCAATCGGACAACTCCGATCCATGTTCAATCTCCACCGCTCGCTTCAATCCAACCGCGGACGCCTTTTCGCTTTAAACCTAAAGCGCGCTTTTATCTCACCGTTAGATTCAAATCCTACGCTTTTCCTTTTTCGCGTGTTATTAAAGCCCGCACTCCTCCGACCGCTGGATCTTCATCAGGCCCGATTAGTGTATGCATTCTGACGACTCCGATCCTCGCACAATCGTGACCGTCCATCCTTGATCTAACGGTATTGCTTATTTCAATTTGAAATCGAGGCGCGCTTATGCGGGCCTTTGGATTTCAATCCTACGGCACTCCTTTTTGACCGTGGGCCTCTAAAGCCCAAAATCGTGGATCGTTGGATTTCAATCGCACGTCCATATGAGTGTATGCAATCGACCATCCGGTTCAACTTTCCATTCGACCATAGAAATCAAATCCAACGGTGTTGCGCCATCGTATCTAAAGGGTGACGATATATCTTTTAATTGATCGTTGGATTTCAATCCAACGTCTCTCTTTGAAAGCGAGCCCTGAGCATTCGATTCCATTTAGATCTCGATCGGTCGATCTAGATCGTGCGGTCCATATTAAATGATACCGATTCAAATCATTTAATCTCTCTATTTATCAGCCGCCATTTCCAATCGGACTACCGATATTCTTTGAGCTTTTGTGAGGCCACGCGATCGAGGATGACAATGGGACCCACATGTCAGCTTGGCTCTTATCTTCTTCCTCTCTCTCAAACACAGATCTCTCTCAGAAACAGAGGAGAGGATTTATCCCAAAGTTTTTGCAACTAATTTTTTGGGATAATTAGCCCTAAATGGACACCTCATCAAGCTCTAGACTTTTCCCAATTGCCTCAGTAGCTCAACTCTCTATATATAAACCTCAGCTTTTGAGTCTGCAGCCATTGTTGACCACCAAGCTCACTTTCTTCCTTGTCGCCATGGGATTCTTGCTTCTATCTTTTGCTTATCCATCCTTAAGCACGGTTTTACTTACAATAAAGATTGGTTA